>JADLZK010008697.1:0-343965 GCA_015847255.1 Hyparrhenia diplandra
GAAGACGAAACTTCTTCATCCAAATCCTTGGCAATGTCACCCAAAGGAAAGGGGTAGCCAGAGCCTCAATCCCTCGGGATCCTAAGTGAGATCAAGATATAAGCAATGGATAATGGAAGTTTTCAAGAGCCGAACAATATTGTGGTGAAAGGTACCTTTTTAGAATGGGTATCTTGAGAAGCTTGTTGAGGGGACATCTCTCGCTCCTTGTTGAGGACCCTACATAATAAAGAGGAATGCGGATGAGTTGAGCGAAATAGGGTGAGATACAAAGAACAGAAATCACAGAAACCTTATCGGTGGAATCTCGAAGATGGCTCACGAACCATTTGTTTTCCCGAGTCAACAAAAGGAGATGTATTGTCTTGATCTTGAAGCGTGGACCGGAATCTTGAGGCGTTGTCCATGGCTTTCGGTCCTTTGGTTGGGAGAAGGATTAATTGGCTGGTTGGACTCGATTAATGCGCGCTCCATGCCCGCAGAGCGAAAGGGAATTTGGAGTGCTAGAAGCCGATCTTTCTTCCGAAGTTGTGGTCATGGGATTTAGTTATGACTAAATGTATGATGAGTACATGGTTAAAATTGAGATAGATACCTAGGTGTTGATGGCCAACGTTATCCGAAGGGATAACCCGATCCACTCTTGAAAAAGATAGAGGATTTGAATCATTGATTTCTCGAATAGTTACATTGATCAACTCATATTTTGCAAAGGAAGTTTTATCGTAAGAACACCAATGCGAAAATGGAAGGGGCGAGATAAAAACTAACCCATCGATTTTCGAGGGCTCTTGCGTTGATCTCTGGCATGAGGAGTTGGAATGACCGAAGAAGAATTCTTCTTGGCCTAGGAAATCAAAAGAAAGAAGTCAATGAAATGTCTTGGTTTTGAGGAAAAGAATGGGTAATGTTCACCTTTGAAGATCTTTTTCTTTTGGGATGTAGAATTTTGAAGAGCCGGGTGCCAATCTTGTTTTCCTCTTGCCTTCAAGGATTGAGGCATCAGTCTTCATAAATTTCTTTAGAGGAAGAGCATCGCTACCCAAGCATGGTTTAGGCCGGGGCGATAATATCTTCTTGGGAGACCACTTCGAGTTTGGGTTGGTGGCTCAAAAGTGGGGTCTGGAAGAATTGAAGTAAAAATGTGTGTCTTTGAACGGTGAAAAACATACAATGGTTCTTCGGGGAATTAAACTTACCTCACCCTCGGGCACAAAGGCAGGATCAATGCTTGACAAAATGGATGAACGGATGCATGGAAGATATGCTCTTTCCACTCTTCCCACCAAGAATTAAAGAGAAGATGGGTGGCGGCAACCCACGACAGGAGCACGGAGGATGATATTCGAGGAAATTGAGTCCCAAGGCGAAAAATTTGGCGGCAAAATTTGAGTCGGCTCTATTATTTCTTCTCTGGGTAGAAGAAGGTGAGAAGCACATATCTCGTGGGAGTTGGCCTAGTCGAATTACTGGTAACCGGTCGGGTTATAAAATTCATAGGATGGCAGCGGTTTTGCCATGTCCGAATTACGATGGAAGTGCCGGGTGCGAACATGGCATTGAAAATTTTGTGACTTCATTATCCAAAGGAAATTCTCAAAACTGAATTTCTCGGGGAGTGTTAATTCATTAACTTCGATGCGGCAGCCAGGACCAAGATATCCTCATTGAAGCCTGCGCAAAAAGTTTGAAGAATTGGCCAGCGTTACCATTTACGGTGATTGCCGTCACGGCTTCTCCATAGGTTTGGCAAGCCATCGTTTTCCCCAATGCTCGATTTTGGGGAGATTGATGGCGGGAAAGCCTAAATTATGAAGCTTCCGGGACTGACCGGGCGATGCGGTGCAAATTGAGCCACAATTGGATAAACCACCAGGGACCCGATAACACATGACAACGGCTCATTGCCCAAAAGTTTGGAAACTACGGTGCATCGGATGATAAAAGCGACCCCAATAGAAGTTTGCCTAGAGGGATTACTTTACCAATGGCTAAATCCTCGCCATTCAGGAGAAAGTTTTGAGTTGGCTCGCAAGAAGACCCATAAAGTAAGAATCTATCCAGCCAAGTGTCGAGAGAAAAGCCATGTATTCCACATCGAAGCGATGGAGTATCTCCGCAAACTCAATAATGTAGTTTTTCCAACCCTTGAGGCTGAGGTTCTAATAGTTCCGGAATTCCCAGCATATTTATATTCATACGGAGAAGATTCATTTGTTATGTTTAGGGTAAGCATGAAGACATCACCTAAAGTTGGAGTCATTGGTCCGTGACCAAAAACAAAAGCATTAAGGGCATTTGACCGTAAATAAGAAGCGGTCGTCGGCAAAGGTTCATTTTTTTTCATGTCCGATATGGGACGAGAGAAATACCGAGATCGAGATCATGTTGATCCCAATTTTGGCCCCTCTTATCCCGGATTACGAGGTACCCCTTTGGACCATTGGTTTGGATTGATGTTGGAAGGCGAAAAGGAATCCGCCTAGATTCCCCGATTGATAAATTCTCTTTGGGTCGAATTCCCCACGGGACCAAGATAGTAGGAATTTGGGGTGGTGGAAGAAGGAATCAAAAGCTCGTTCTCGACCCTGCGAGATCCCGAAAAGGCGGAAAGGGAGATTCAAAATTCGGAAGATTTGGTCAAAAAACAACAAATGAGTCGAGTGTGAGAAGATAAACATACGAGGATTTCGCCTTGGGTCGCCATGAGATTGAAAGCTATAGATGTTAGGGTTGGAGATCCGGCGCGGCTCGGTGTTTGTTCGAGAGAGCGAGAGGAAGGAGATGACTATTTAGAGCAAATGGCCGGCGGGTTACGAGAGATAATTTTGGAATAAAATCAATTTTATCCCAAAATTGGGGGCATGTGTTAACACCAAATTTTGGGCCTCGAGGAGCTTGAAGAGATGGCCTAGTCATGGCCCGATGTATGTTGCTGATCGGAGCAATTAGAAGAGATCGGCGTTCGGCAAAGGTGACATCATCAAATCGGAGTTCGGTGACCTACCGAGGCGTGTGCATTGAAAGTCTGTCAAGGAATCGAAGCGAGGAGAAGCCGGCGTCATCCATTTTTCGGTGGTGACTTGTGATGAAGCATAAAGTCCGTTAGGGAACGCAGTCAACCTCGAGACCAAGAAGAATCAAGATTCGATGCATGCCACGTCGGACAAGGAAGCAATGCGGGCTCCAAGCAAGAAAGGAAAGATTGGAGTCAAGTTATCTGATTTTAGGAATATTCTCTATTATTTTTTAGTCGTATTCGATTAGAACTCTTGTCAAGCCTTGGGTATAAATATGAGACCCGACTATTGTAAAAAGATATTTAACAATCGATACAATTAACCCATTGGCCAAAATCGAGTCCGGTCGTGTCGTCGAGGTTTACGAGGGGAATCATCGATCCGTCGACCTCCGTGAAATACCGGCAACCTTGTCTATCTATCTAGTATCATGCGGTGGATTTAGATCAGATGGCAAGTAGTCTTGTTTTACCATGCTTAGTATCATCTCACGGTGGATTTAGGCTTGGTAGCGGGAAGTCTTAGTTTTTTGCTTTGTATCATCATCGCGATTGGATTGAAGTAAAAGCAAGATAGTTATAAATTTCTGTTAGATTTGGCTGATCTAATAGATTCATTAAGTTATCATGTGTTGTCTATGCTTTATGATTATTCATTATTGTAACACTTTTACCCGATCTAGATTGATAAGCTTTTGGCCTTAGATCTTTCTGATTTAATTGTCTTCAATGCTTGATTCATCTTGATTTTGCTTAGAGGATTAGATCTTATGCTTACATTGGCCAAAGAGTTATCAATCTTGATCGTTACATGTTGCGGGTTCAAGCTTGTTGGGCACAAGTAGATGCGGGACGAGGTTGGGTATCGTGCGGCGGATGCAGGCTTGGGTTGGTTTAGAGCTAGTCATCAGATGGACTAGAATTGGGATCAATATGATTGGTTTGTTTGTGTTTGGCTCGTTTGTTCCTTCTTCATGGACCCCAAATCGGTTAATCGGCCCGGTTTGATTAAGCTTTCACGAATAGCAAGTGTTTATACATCTATTTAGGTAATGAAGTGCTTTTAGCTTCTTGCTTCTAGATTGTATCGTGCGGCGGATTAGTCTAGTTGTGATGAGTGGCATAAACCCGAGAGAGTGGTATCATGTGGTGGATTAGCTTAATCGGGTTTATCTGCCGGGCGGGTCTAGGAAGGTTAGTCGTCGCGGCGGACTAGTCGGATCAGATCTATGCATCTTGTTATTTAGATTAGATGTGTTCATATGAGTTACCCTTTAAGCGTCATGGATTGGCTTATTAGCGCAATCTAGTGGTTATGCTTAATGAGTAATGTATACATGTGGATCTATCGACATTAGTTTGAATCTTTGTTGATCGTCATGCGGTGACTTAGGTGAAAAGGGTTTAGGGAGATGTAGTCATGCGGTGGACTAGTTGATCTAGATCTACATTTGCTAATGTTTGGATTAGCTTCATTTGTATATGTTACTTCTTGGTTGATATTAAGTAAACTTGATGCTTGGATGCTCGAATCATACATACATGCATGGTTTATTTAATTGTATCAACCGCCACTCATAAGAATCGGTGTTGTGCTTTGTTTTATTTACAATATAGAAAACTACCGATTTCTATGCTCACCGAATGACATGCAGCTTTTTAGCCGTTTGATGTACGATTTGGCTCAATGAGCCACATATTTGGAAGTATGCGGCAACACCCCGGCATGTTTCACGAGATTGCGATCACTTTTCATTCCTTGTCAATTTCGGGTCAAATTGACAGCACGCATGGATTTCAACCTTTCGGGCTTGGTTGAGTGAAGCCGGCTTCTTCCGAAAACTGCGGTGTGTGGCTTGATGACACATTTTGCGTCAACACATGGACGACGGGTGCATGGAACGGGCGGCGGTGGGTGGGGTGGGACGAGCGGCGAACAATGAGCACGGCGTCGGCCTCCCCACCCCCTTCTCCTCCTCCTCCTCCCTCCTCCTTTTCTTTCCTCTCCTTCTCCTCCTCCTCCTCTTCCCTCTCCTTCTCCTCCCCCTTCTCCTCCTTTTCTCCCTCTCGGTGGGGGCGTCGGTGGTGGCCCCCCCATTCTCCTCCCGCTCCTTCTCCTCCCCCCCTTTTCCGGCGGGCGGCGCGGGACGGCAGCGGCAGGGTAGGGCGTGGTTGAGTGAGTGCGAGATCGAGAGAGTGAGCTGATTGAGTGAGAGGGAGGGATAAGTGAGGAATTTCGTATAAAAAATATGATTTTTCGTTTCTTTGCCGAAGTGAGGAACTAGGGCACTTTCGACAAAGGGCACATATTAAAAACCTTTATTTTCTTTCGAGTGTCCTAGGTTAGAACTTCGACAAAGACCTACTCTTTTGCCGAGTGTCAACCCACTTTAGCTTTTTCGGCAAAGAAAATTTTTTAAAAACTTTTTCCTTTTCCTTTTTCCTTTTTCCTAAACCGTTTTTTTTCTAAATTTGTTCCAATAAACTTTGAAAATACCACGTAAATTCACTAAACAATGCAAATTTCATAATTTCGAAAAACAGACCATGATTTTATGTGGTTATAGCTCACATTCCATTTATATAAACGCAATAAAAAATTCATAATTACCAAAAGGATCCGAAAAATCACTAAAATTTAACATGACACTATTTTTGATGTCTTTTGGCTACAAAAAAAGTTTCAAAGTCAAACCATGATACGACCATCGCTACAACTCCAACACTTATAGGATCATTCTTAAGAGTTATGAAACTTCTTAGGAGATGTTTCGGCTTTTAAGCGTGACAACTTATTGAAACCTTCTCAATTTTTACCACAGCCTCCACATTTGATATGATGACAACTTCGTCAAATTTCATGATTTTCAGACTTCGTTTTCTTTTTTATACAATTAAAAAAACCATTCAACCATACGCTCGGGGTCGTGTTTCGGAAATGATATGTTTGAAAACCCTAATCATAGCATATGTAGGGCCTTAAACTAGGTTGAGTAACATGAATATGAATTTTATACTCATTTTTTCCAAATATTTGAATGACCTGCGGTTCAAATTTTACCCGATTCAAAAAATTGTTTGAAATGCAATTAATTAGTTATATATAGCAAATACATTCAAAAATACACCAAACTTTTTGCAGGGAGTAGGACATGTGGTATGTGTGGAGGAGAAAAGGTTTGAAGGCAATTGGGCAAAAAGAAATTCTTTGTCGAGTCTTTGCAAGTTGACACTTGGCAAAGGCTTCGGGAATACCGAGTGCTTAACTCTTTGCGAGTGTCTAGCCACGGACACTTCGGCAAAGAAGATTTCTTTGCCGAGTGTCACGCCTTGACACTCGGCAAAGCCGGGCGTTACCCGAGTGTCCTTCCTTTGCCGAGTGTCCTCCCGCGACACTCGGTATAATGGTGTTTTGCCGAGTGTCCGATAAATAGCACTTTCGGCAAAGGCTCGAACACACGGCAAAGCCCGTTTTTCGGTAGTGGCAGACCGCACCAGCGGTCGATCTATCCATCAACCAAGCTGTACGGTACGTAACGATGAGTGTGATGGCCTGACTGGGATGTGGTCATGTGGAGCCGTCTGCTCCTGCAGCTGAAGAGAAGCTGTGCTGTGCTACGACGTGTTGTCTCCTACAGTGTAGTTCGGTCCAGCTGCTTGCCTCGCGCCAACAAGAGCGGACCACAAGTGCGATCAAACCAGCAAATTAAAGATCAATCGTACTATATGGTGCACAAAATCGTGTGACGGAAGTGGTTACATCACTCGAGCCCTATAGGCGGCCTGCTGGGGTTTTTGGCTTGTTCTGTTAAAGAAGCGTACAGTTCAGGACTCTAGACGTGAATGTTTTTTTTTCTCGAATATATAAAGGTTTTGCGTATCTTTTTGTATTAAGACGAGAAGTGTTAAAAAGTTACAATAACGCGCCACGAATGGCGTACTACGAGGAATACAACTATACAATCTGGTGCCCTCCCTATAGTGGAAGGTGATCAAAAGCTATTATTCGCTAGTTATACAATCTAGTTGTCACCGTCAATCAGACCAAGAAGTGAATCTTGAACATAATAATAGATTATATGGAACAACATGCACCACACGTGTGGACATTAACCTAACTTGTTTTGTTGTTGCTGCAGCAACATTATGCCCGTTGATAAGAGGTCCTGTTTGATTGATATACATAAGAAGAAAATCTTCCGATTCTAATTGTGTTGATGTCTCTGATCTTTTGGTCATTCTTCTATCTATTGAGCTAAAGGTCATCCTTCTATCTTTTGATGTCTCTGATCTAATTAAAATCGTGTTGACGCTTTAAATCAAAATTAACATAGAAGTCGTTAACGACTAGATTATTGTTTCCTTGTCACATAAGTTCTAGGACTAGTTTATGGGCAAACTAATAGAGAGAGAGTCTCTTTGATTGCAATGAAGAGTTGTCTGTTTTTATAATAAAAACAACAAATGATACTGCTCCAAACTCGCTAGAGCTCTGGGCTAATTTGTGGACAAATTAGGAAAGCATTACTACAACCCGATTGAATACAAACGCGTAAGCCTTAGTGAAGGATGATTCGTAGTATCAAATGCAAACAAATGAGTAGAGATCGATAATTGCCATGTTGACATCGACGTTAGAGTCTTTTCAGGTGGTAGTCAATCGGCCGTATAATTTCTTCTATAGGCGACCTAGTCTTTGGCTTCTTCTGTGTTTTGTGCTCTGCTGGGGTGGAGGAAGATGTTAATCATCTGTTTCTTGAATGTGACTTTGCAAAGAACTGTTGGGCGTTTATTGGATTAACTATTATTAGTGACCCTGATCCTCTAAGGAGGATGGAGAGCTTTAAAGATCAATTGAATGTCAGAATTTTATGGAGATTATAATTATCATGAGTTGGTGCATTTGGTCTTGCAGAAATGGTGTCGTTTTTAGAGGGGAGCATGCTGCCTGCCTTAGATATCTTTGGCTGTTCAAGGATTCCTTCAAGCCTCTCTTATGGAGAGCTAAGAAAAAGTATTTCCTAGATATTAGTTCATGGCTAGAGCACGTTGTGTAATCCTGCTCATTTTCTTCATTTCTTTTTTTATCTTGAACCCCTTTTTAGCTCTCTTTACCTCTTTTTTTTTTAGTCTTCTCTGTATTTGTACTTTTCTTGTTCTTTTTTTATATCAACCTAAAAGGGTAAATCAACCTCATAGGCCCTGGATTTACCCCTGCTATTTCCTAATCGAGATTTATCTTTTGAAATTTAAAATTTTACATGATGAGCTCTTGTATGGCAAAGTGCTAAATTCCTATGATATTTAGATTAGGAAAACTTCCAATTACATACGCTGCTTGCTTTGAGTTGAGTATAGTCAAGCTTTGTTGATGCCTATGAGAGTTCAGTCATGAAAAATCAAGATTTATCCACACACAATCCACATAGATACATATGCACTGTTCGATCCTACATTGGGAATAGACGCAATATCTTTCTCTTTCCTTCTAGATCCACTTGAAATTGTTTTATTCCTACACTGGGAATAAACAACCCAAATAACCTATAGAAAGCCCCTGATTATTTACTCCAAATGTTCTTGTTGTTATCTCTCAAAAGTTTATCACTAGAAAGAATTTTGGGCTGCTGTTAAAAAAAAGAAGAGAGAGAAAAAAGGACAAGTGTCCATTTGTGAAAACAATGGGTACTTAGATGCCCGCCTCTCGAAAAAAAAGAAAAAAAAAAGAAAGTGTACAACCTAAGTTCTCTCAAATTTAAAAATTTCTAAGGAGAGATTTATCCATTGAAGAAGTAAAAGTAGAATTAGTTTTAGCCACTATACACCTATCCACCATATTCCATACACATGCATTTCTTGTTTTGATTGGCTAAACTCTCTATGGATCCATTGTTTGACTTGACAATATATGAATTGCAAGTATGCTATATTTTTAAGAGTGCCACTCCTATGAGCTCCATATAAACCATATTTAGAGAGTGAGTGAGTGAGTGAAAGAGAGATAAAAGAAGCCTTAATATATTATGTCTTATTCCAAAAATACTACATGTTTAAGAGAGAAGGCATCACATTATTATTGCCTTAGGCCTCGTTCGGTTCCATCGGATTGGCCCGGAATGCAGCCCGTTCCAGCTGGATTGGAAAGGCCCATTTTCAATCTAGATGGGAGCTGGAATGTGCGTTCGTTTTGGTCTGACTTGGAATGAAAATGGGCCTGTCCTGGTTTCTCCCCCGCTCTCCACGGCCCGGATCCATTCCGCACCTCCTACCCTCCGAAATGGAGATAGACGACTCCTAACTCCCGAGGGCCGCGGCGAGGCGGCGACTCGAGATCCAAGGGCTTAATACGCATGGTGGCGCGAGGTGACGGTGGGGGCGGCGCGAGGTGACGGCGACCCTACGTCCATCCTCTTCCTCGTCCTTCTCTTCGGTGATCCCCTAGCTCTCCCCTTCATCCTCGTCCTCTCTCCCTCCTCTAGGGTTCTCTAGGTTCTTGGATCTTGTCCTGCGTTGGAGTAGCGGGCAGGTCAGTCCATGTTCTTACCCTCCACGAAGGCCGGTTTAGCGGTGCGGTCCCCCGACAAGGGCGGACAGCTACAACAAGGGCGTGCTCCCGAGGCGGCGAGAGGCATCGCCCCATCTCGGGCTCTGTCCTCGGTTACTCCTCCCCTCATTTTGCCTTGTCCACGGTTGTCGTTAATTTCTTGATGCGCGTTGGCGTTGGCGTTGGCGGTTCGGGCGGAGGAGAAAGACGCTAGGATTCAGATTCCCGGCGCCGAACGCCGCCCTGAAGATCCCTTCTTATTCTTCTCTCCGTCGTCGGGCGGGTGAGGTGAGGCGGCTTCTTTAGTTTCTTGATTTTGGTTGCTTGCGCAATGTAGAGCCATTCCATTCCTCCTCTTGTCCATTTCCTCGCCAAGAGATCTCATCTTTATTTGGTAATTTGGTACTAACTATTTAACCGTAGACATCCATCCATCCCCTTCTCTAGTTTCAGGTTAAATTAAATGCTAGTCTGATCAATCCGAGCTCGATTTTAATCGTGGAATGCGCCTTTCTTGCCCCCATCAAATGCCAAAAGGGAATGTTTGTACTAATTCGCTCAGGTTCTTCTTCCCTCCCGTTTCTGTCTTTTCTTCTTCGCCTATGTACAAGGTCAATCTACGAGCTCAATGCCGGTGCTGGTAGTTGTGTCATTCCTCCTTGGGCCATTCCTCACGAAGGCCAGTTTGACTCTTAAGGTTAACAGAGTTGCCACATCTTACGGAGTGCTTTCCAGTAGCAGTATCAACGAAAAACACCAAAGTTTCAGCAGACTAAAAAACTATAGTGTTTACTGACTAGAGATAAGCTAACTTTTGTTTAAAAGATCTATAGCACTTCAATGATCAAAACCGGTTATAAAAGGGAGGGAAGAGCCATAGCACTTGCTGATCATATTGATACAAGGGGACTGTGTAGTTGTACCCTGTTGCAAAAGCATTGCATAGATGGCGGCGGCTGGATCTGGGCCCATTAGGTTAGGGTTAGGGTTTTTTTTTTTTTTTTTTTTATTTTTCGGATTAACCGTGGCGGTTTTTGGAAACCGCCACGGTTAATCATCATTCTGGTGACCTTTGCTCCACGGAAAATAAATAAAAAAACCCGCCACCGTTGTTTGTTTATGTAGTAGTGAAAACTTTTGAGCTGTTCAGTAGGAATGTATTGTTATATGGTGGTATGGCACAAAGTACACTAGAGCTGTTCAGTAGTAATTATGCTTACGGTTGTCTGCTAGCTCAAGAACACAAGATGAATTCCACGTTTTTTTATGTATTTGATCATATTAGTTTGTTACCTGTTCAGTGAATTGAGTAGAAACAGCTCATGTGCTGCTAGATATCAGTTTTTTTAGCCTGGTCTAACAGGTCAGCTCATGTTCTGCTGTCATAGAAAAATATACTAGTAGCTACTTGACCTGGTCACCTAGCAGCTTCAGTTAGCTTCAATTCATTTTTTTAGCTCAGTTCAGTTCAGTTTAGCATCTGTTATCCTCTAGGAGGTGAGGTGCTTCATTAGTAACTCACCACACAGCCATTGCTTGTTGTTGTTATCCTCTGTATGTATCTGCAATTTTTTCAGAAAAATACTAGTATTCTTATAGTTAACTTCGATCTAGTGCGAGCTGTCACATATTTTACAGTTATCCTCTGTATATATTTCTTTCCGGCAAAAACGAATCAGTTGAATAGCAACGCTTCTTTGCCTCACTCCTACTCCACTGACGAGTGATGAGTAGTCACTGGCAGGAACTAATTAGTATTATGCATGGCAAGGAACTGATGACAGGGTTTTGTTACAGTTCAGAGTACAGGCACCATTTTGCTAGTAGGCAGTGGCTTCATGTGTCTACTTTTATATACTTGGGGTTCTACATGATTTAGTAGGCAGTAGCTTCATGTGGTACTTTTTCATCCAGTTGTCTCCTGACACTTTTGTGGTATTAATTTTACTTATGCGATTGACTGTTCCATTGCTCGTTTTGTTGAATAAGCATCTACCAAACACTACTTGTTGGTTTGTTGCAGGAGGCTCCAAGGTCAAAGCTACTAGACAGGCATAGGAGGACATGGTCGAAGTACAAGAAGAGGATTTATCATTCTATTTCATCCTGCATCATCACAAGCTCTATTGACTTTTGCGAATAAGCCTTCTTAGTTTTGTTTATTTGTTGCTTTGGGTATTATTGTAATTTAAGTTTTGAATCTAGGAACCATTTTCATGTTTAGAAACATGATATAATGGCACTTTGGGTACTGAGTGTTCAGGTCATGATGCACTTTAATTTGGGCCACTGTTTGTGAGGTCGTGAATGGTTTTGCTTTGCATGTAATTTAAAATTTTCTAAGCTTGGTAATACTTTTGTTGGGATTATATGTGAGCTTGAGTTCATACATTTGCAGTTTTTTTATTTGTACATATTTGATGGTAAGTGCTTGTTATAGCATGCAAAAAATGAGGCCTGGATTCATCCCAGTTTGAAACGAACAACAACTTGAAGCGCAGTTGGATTGTTTTGGAAGGGAATTGAACCCAAGCCTAGAATGAGTGACACAAATGGACCCGCTGGTTCCAGGCCTGGATTGATTCCGGCCCAGGATTGGATCAGCTGGAAACAAACAAGCCCTTAGGCCAGCGAGGTCTGAATGCGCAAGGTCGATGTTGCTAAGGAATACAAAGTCGATCCAAGAACAGGGACGTGATCTAGGTGGCACAAGAGGGATGGCTGAATGGGACGAGACACACGGAGAGATAGCAGGGAGGAGAGAAACTGGCATCATGCTGCGGAGCAATGAAGGGATAGATCAGCGGGGCCTAGTCTCTTCAACAGACGAAGCCAAAGACCAGGCCGCCTATAGAAGAAATCATATAGCCGATTGATTACCACCTGAAAAGACTGTAATGTCGTTGTCAACCTGGCAAGTATCGATCTCTACTCACACGTCCGCATCCGATACTGCAGATCATCCTTCACTAAAAGCTTACGCGTCTGAATTCTACCCGGTTGTAATAATTCTTTCCTAGTTTGTCCACAAATTAGCCCAGACCTCTAGTACCGAGTTTGGAGCAGAATCATTTGCTGTTTTTATTATAAAAACAGATAACTCTTCACTGCAATCAAAGAGACATCTCTTTATTAGTTGAGCAAATTATTTTCTTGGCCCTATTGAAAGTTACTCTTAGTTTCTTGGCCTCTTTTTTCTCGAATTTGTTTATTTGGCCTACTTTCAAGTTTTCCTTATTTTCTTGGCCCTTCCGTCAGTTTTGGGCCTTAACGGTGTTAAGTGATATGTGAAATGACTTTTTGCCCTTGAGGCCTATTGAAAAAGATCAACAACGCTTTTTGTACTGTTTGTTCAGCGCCAATATTTTATAAAAAATAATACATAATAATATGTCCACATGTACACTTGAATTATTGTGTATTATTTTTTGTAAAATATTGGTGTTGAAAAAACAGTATAGAAACATTGTTCATCTTTTTCAATAGGTCTCTGGGGCAAAAAAGTCATTTTGCGGCTACTTAACACCGTTAAGGCCCAAAACTGACGGAAGGGCCAAGAAAATAAGCAAAACTTGAAAATAGGCCAAATAAGCAAATTCGAGAAAAAAGAGGCCAAGAAACTAAGAGCAACTTTCAATAGGGCCAAGAAAATAATTTGCTCTTATTAGTTTGCTCATAAACTAGTCGTAGAACTTTTATGACAAGGAAACAATAATCTAGTCGTTAACAACTTCTTTGTTAATTTTAATTTAAAGCATCAACACGATTTTAATTAGATCGATCAGAGACATCAAAAGATAGAAGGATGACTAAAAGCTCAAAAGATAGAAGAATGACCAAAAGATCAGAGACATCAACACAATTAGGATCGGAAGATTTTCTTCTTTTGTATATTTTTTTTTTTTTTGAAAGCGTGCTTAGCACGTTTTGCATTAAGGGAAAATTATAGTTTGTTTACAGGATCTGCCCAAGCGGACGGCGAGCTGCCGCAGCCTGGAACGGACGAACACAGACACAAGTCACCGGCTCTAACGGTGCAGCTTCAAGTGGTGTACTTAGGTAGAAAAACTGATGTGCGACACAAGTCATCGGCTCTAAAGCGCTAGATATTTGCCGCCAGCCTTGAGAAGCCCACCGCCGTCAAGAGTCGGCCTCCTGGACGGATGCGATGGAGCAGCTGCCCGGTGGTCATGCTGATGCCGTTGAAGGTCCGGCGGTTGCGCTCTTTCTATATTTCCCAAGCGTAGCGTTAGCACGGGCACTATACTAGTAACTGAAAAATCAGGTTGCCTGATAATTAGCAGTTCCTTCAAGTTTATTCAGTTTCGCTATATATATCGCTTCTTTCTCTCACCTTTTTTCTTTTATTTCCTTTTTGTTCCTTCTTTCTTCATAGCATGCATGGAAGGTACTATTACTTCTCTTCCACCTTAATTTTAGTTGCAAGCATCAACACAATTTGCATCAGAGGCATAATAAAAAAATAGAAGCTCAGAATGATACTCCGTTCTCATATCCCTTTATATTAACCATGAAAAATACAATCAGAAAAACTTGCCGGTGGAAAAAAATGTGAAAGCAAAAAATAAATCAGAAATAACAGAAAACCTTGCGGCTGGAGAAAAGACCTGAAAATAAACAAGCAATCGGAAACTGATGCCATTATTGAGAGGCTGGCAGCGGCTATTTCTTGAGGCGGCGGCTATATCTCTGATTTGTTCAACGCGTCAAGTCATTTGAATGGTAATTATTGAATGGATATAGTTGTTGGATACTCTTACTACTAGTATAATGCCCGTGCTAACGCTACGGTGACATTTACAAATCAAACAACGAAAAATGATTTACCTGCACAATACTTAATACTTAGTTTCAAAAATGATTTACCTGCACAATACTTAATACTTATAGTTTCAAAAGATCTAGATCCAAGAAACACCCAAATCTTTGCCAAAGAGAGCTTTATCATCACAGATTGAACAAAATGAGAGCTTTATTATCACGAATTCAACAATATCATTACAAAACAAAACACTTGACACAAAACAGTAAACAATACTCAGTATTTACATGATCTAACAAATAAGTCATTGGAGAAGTAAAAATGCATGTCTCTTGTCTTCTGAACCTCTCCCCCTTCTATTTTGCTTTTGCATTTGAGGAGAAGCAATCCGCTCTGCACTATGGGCACTATTATCTTGCCTGAAACCAAACATAAGGAGCAAATATATGTAAAAAAAAAAAAAACATTTGTAGATGAAATGAACTTGACCACTATTATCTCGCCTGAGTGAATGTAAAGACCAAATATAGTAAGCACAAACATCTACCGTTGATGATGAAATTAACCAAGGTGAAGTACATCATCAGTGTTGGCAAATGGCATAACTGTTAGTGTAAGAGTAAACCAAGGTGAAGTACTATTAGAAGACTAATAATTGTTCCAAGATCAAATTTTCCAACATAGCAGAAACAGTACCAGCAAGAGTAGACTCGTGAGGAACGAAGAAACTTCATCAGCGATAGACATTCCCAGATTCTTACCATGAAAACACCACTTGAAATATAGAGAAAGTAATGCCAGTTGTAATTGCATTAGCTACTGGATGGATTTGGTCAACCCGTTCCACACACGATGAAGAAAGAACCACAGAACCAAAGATGCTGCCATGCTATATCCAAAAGAGAAATCATGTCTGAAACCTCCGCTGTTAATTAATCTTCTGATGTGTAGATGTCTGGCCATCTCTCTATTGAATGTATGGCTGCACGTGCTAACGTTATGGTGACATTTACAAATCAAACAACGGATGAAGAATGAAAGGTGAAAGATTAATGGTTGGACCATACCTACATCGATTTGGTTGATTCCGGCAGGAAGGGGACTGCATGGATCCTAGCTGCAACAGATTGATTAGGAGAGAAAGGAACTCAATTCAGCAAGGGGTTCGTTACTTTGACAACGTCGACATGCAAGACGACGTGGCCACATCTGGGTCAATTCTTCTTCCAGTTTGTGTCAGTGCTAAAACTAAAATGATTTGACATTTAACATCATCTAAGAGAGAAGCAGTACACCAGTGCAAGTATACTTACCTTTATGTGAATATTGAGTCCTTCACTCATTTTTGTGGGAGAATGTAATGTGCATATACTATCTTTATGTGTCTTTTGTCTTCAAACGTAACTAAAAGAATCAAGAGTAAAATAATATGTATAAACATTTGTATAGCATCAACATAGACGTACAAATCTAAATCAGCAGTAAGCAAAGCAGTCACCATCCGCTCCTGTTTCTCTGTAGTTATTGCTAGGAAGCCACACTGCAATTACCTTGTGCGAGACCACAAAAACTACTCTGCATCCATCCACAGCATTAAGAAAAAAAAAATTAAAGAAAATCGGGCCAAGACTATCATCAGATTGAAATTCAAGATTCGAGATTTGTTAGAGGTTGAACCAGGTCCCGCTCCCGCTCAACATTATCGATGCAGATCCCCAATCGACAGCTCACCATGATCTACCCAAGTGGACGCCGATGCACATCCCCAAACGTTGTCAGTCCAACTTCGTGCCGCTGCAGATCGTATCGAAAAAGAGGCGCGGCGAAGCGGTCGCGAGTGACGGAGCGGCACGCGCCAGGAGTAAAAAGCGGCGGCGGCCTCGCTCGGTGGTGACGATTCAGCGACGTGGCCACTCGCGGCCGGCGGCCTCGGCGCCATGGCTCGCGCGGCCTCCGCTCGTGGCCATCCCAAGCCGGCGGCCCTGAGCACGACGTGACGACGAACGTTTCATGGGACCTCCTCCAGCCGGGATCGCTCAGTTGCCGCGGCCTCTCCTGCCTGCCGAGCGGCTGCCCGCGCGGCCTCCCGGCGGCCCTCGTTTCTCGGGCAACTGAGTGATCCCTTGGTGGCGGTCTGGTGGCACACGATCGACGACGGCATGGACGCGTGAGAAGTCTCGGTAGCAGGTGGCGGCGGCGGTTCCCTGAATTGTTTATTTTCTTTTTGTTTTGTGTTTTTGCGGTGATGACTCGATGGTTCGAACCGTGGTCGCGAGAGAAAATCTAGGGGAAGGCGGCGGGGAGGTGAGGTGAGGTGTAAGACACATCGGTCAAACTTTCGATCTCGGCCATCGGTGATGAGATCCGGTGGTTGGTGATCGTCGGTCCAAAAATAGTAACAAGTGTGCCATTATAGTAGAGATTTGTCTCTTGTAACTACTTGTTATAAAAAACAACAAATTTTACTACCTGCTCAAATTGTCGCTTGTTAATTTGAATTAGTCTTGCATTAGTTGAAGAATCGCACCTTTCTTAATTAGAAACCAGATAAAGACCTTAATCAAAGTTTTTATGGCCATTTTACATTGACTGTCTTTTATTCAGCCCGACTTCAAGGCTGCATCGATCATTATACACGACACTGATTGATGCGCTAGCATCGCACAGATGTTCCTTGATGAGTTATGTATTCCAACAATTAGCTGGCACTGGACTTTGTAGTTTTTAATGCTCCTGTTCTCGCAATAATTGGCCTAGCAAAATGTATCGTGGATGGGCACGGAAATCTATTTTAGTAAGAGCAGAGTAATCCATCATGGCTGCGCACTGTTGCCGCATTTTTTTTTTTTTTGCGATCACGCCCTAAGCGCGTTTTTCGTGAAAGAAGTTTTTAATGGGCACGGGAAGCCCACCAGACATCGTGGTTGTGATTACAAAGAAACAATTTTAGTAAGAACCTAGACCTCGTCCTCTAGCCCTGTCAAGTCTAGACCCAAGGCATCATCGAAACGTAAACGTCCTTTCAGAATAGTCGTCACAGAGAAACGTAAACGTAAACGTAAACGTCGAAACGCACTGTTGCCGCACATTCATGTCGTCACAGAGCAAGGCATGCAAGCCATCCAGCATCCACTATAATTTATAAATACACAGGCAATTAGCTGACGCTTCTCGTTGAACACAAGTACTAGTGTACAAGATCGGCGGATTTTGCTAGGCCAATTGCGAGAACAGGAGCATTAAGAAGGAGCCACAAAGTCCAGTGTCAGCTAATTGTTGGAATACATAACTCAAGGAACCTCCGTACCGCCACCAAGTGAAAATGAAGTATGTACATGCGATGCATCATCACTTCATCAGTGTCATAATGATCGATGCAACCTTGAAGTCAGGCTCAATAAAATACAGTCAATTAATGTAATGGCTATAAAACTGTGATTAAGGTCCTTATCTGGTTTTTAATTAAGAAAAGGTGCAATTCTTCAACTAATGCATGACTAATTCAAAATAACGAGCGACGACTTTGAGCAGGTAGTATTGCAGGTCCACTTATAAAACAATAACCACAATTAAATCGCACTCAACTCATGCATACCTGCCCTATAAATACCTGTGCCGCTGTGTGCATTCAGCAGACATAGCCACCAAGCAATCTAGCTGGAACAGAAAACAGCAAGAACACTAACGAGATGGCAGCACTTCAATACAACTGCCATGAAGGACTGACAAAGGCTCCTACCTTTCACCCGAGCCTGTGGGGTGATTTCTTCCTGACATACCAGCCACCTACTGCATCTCAGGTAACAGTCTCATTACACTGAAGATATGGACAGCATGCCTGGTTCAATTAATCCTGTGAAAATATAAGCTGATACTTGCCTCTTGCAGCATGCATACATGAAAGAGCGAGCTGAGCAGTTAAAGGAAGAAGTTAGGGAGATTATAAAGGGCACAAATGAACTACCAAAACTATTGGATAACCACTATGAGATTGAGATTGATGAGCTCTTGCGCTTTGTTTACAATTCTAGTTACGATGTTAAAGATCTGAATTTGGTTTCATTGAGATTTTATTTTCTAAGAAAGAATGGCTATGATGTGTCATCTGGTAAGGCCTTACTGTTAGTACCAAAAAAAAAGTTTGAAAGGAAATAATAGGATTCAAAGTAAAACCACATATACGTGCATGCATTAAAAGGCATAATAACAGTTAACCCTATTTATCATACTTTATTGCATTTTGACACCCATAATTCACTGATGACTTCAATTCCTTTTTTGGTGGGGATTAGTACAACAAGATGATTGGTTTTGTCCTCAACATGTAGATCTCCATTAATATGCATATGTACAGACACATAATAGTTGCTATGGTTAGCTAAAGCGTACGTAGCTACTCATCTTGGCATATACAGCATAAGACATGCAACAAATATTGACTTTTAAGTTGAAATAATAAAGGGCAGTCTCATTATCAATGATATGTTGGTTTCATGAATATACTTTTGGATGTAAAACAATCAATATGATTTATTTGATCGACTTTGCAGATGTATTTTTAAATTTCAAAGACAAAGAAGGAAATTTTTCCTTCTGATGATATCAGAAGTATTTTTGAGCTTATATAATGCAGCATACCTTAGAACTCATGGCGAGGAAGTACTTGATGAAGCCATTATATTCACTAGAAGTCAACTTGAAGCCGCATTGACCTCATTAGAATCCAAATTAGAAGATGAAGTCTCTCTGGCCCTTCGAACACCTCTCTTCCGAAGGGTTAAAATACTGGAAACAAGGAACTATATCCCTATTTACGAAATGGAGCCCTCACGGAATGAAGCCATGTTAGAGTTTTGCAAAACTGAACTTCAACCTCCTTCAGATTCTTTATTGTGAGGAGTTGAAAACAGTCACAGCGTAAGCTAGTGCAGACTTTGAATTTTAATGTCCTATTAATTAGTCAATTATACCTCAGATATTTACAATTATACCATTACAGGTGGTGGAAGCAGCTTAATGTTGAAAAAGATTTAAGTTTTATTCGAGACAGAATAGTTGAAATGCATTTCTGGATGGCAGGAGCATGCTCTGAGCCCAAATATTCTCTTTCACGAGTTATACTAACGAAAATGACAGCCTTTATCACCATAATAGATGATACAATTGATAGCCACAGTACAACAGAGGAGGCCAAGCTGCTTGCCAAAGCGATAGACAGGTACAACTAAATGTTTCCCTAGCAATCTAGTAATCCTATTGATACTGTAGTTTTTATCTTCTCCATTTTCACTGTAAGTCTGTAACATACTTTTGTAGTTGCCATCTTTTGTATATGTTAAACATTTGTCATGGACATTGTGAGGGCTCCATTTCCAGCATACAACAGCTAATACAGGATGGGCTCCACCATGGTTACTTGTAGTATAAAAAAAACAGTGGATTAGATGGCCTAATTTCTATTAGGTCAGTTAGGAAGTCTTATTTAACAATTGGCCTAACTTAGGATCTTTTCTCTTGTATTATTTTATTTAGATCTACTTGAAGGACCACTTCAAATGTTCCCAATGTGTTGTAATATGCAGGTGCAGTCAAGACGCGATTGAATTACTTCCAGACTATATGAAGGACTTCTACCTGTTTATATTGAAGACATTTGATTCTTTTGAGGATGAGCTAGGACCAAACAAAAGATATCGGGTGTTTTATCTCAAAGAAATGGCAAGTATTGACTAGCCAACAAGTTACTTAGCAAACACATAGTTGAATATCCACAGTTACTTCAACCCTTCAACTCATCATTCAGATTTCTATGATCAAAATTCTGTTAAGAAAAGCAGCCCCCACCCTCACAGTTTTGTGCATGGGATTGTTCCAAACTTATGTGACAGGCATTCACACAAGCACAACAACATAAACTGAAGATCTTCATTGCAAAATTTTCTTCAAGAAATCGCTATGGCTTTGCACTGATATTACTATGTAATATGTTCCAAAAATTTATATGTTGCAGTTAAAGATATTGGTCGAGGATACTATCAGGAGATAGAATGGCGTGATGAACATTATGTTCCTGAAACAATCGATAAACATCTGGAACTTTCAAGAGTAACTACTGGAGCTTATCAATTGGCATGTTCTTCATTTGTTGGATGGGTGACATCATAACAAAGGAAGTTCTCGATTGGCTTTTGACAAATCCAGAACTTCTCAAGTGTTTCACAACGTTTGTACGACTATCCAATGATATTACATCAACAGAGGTATTTCTCTATCTTGACACATCTTTATGTATATTTTACACCTTATAGTACCACCAAATATAGTCTTGTAACCAAATTCCACATGATATAAGTAGATAATTTAGCAAGTATTGGTTTAACAGTACCAAACCAATGAAACACATGATTGCAAAGCTCACTTAGTCAGTCTACTTATTTTTTCACTATAAAATGTTGCAGCGTGAGCAAGCTGGAGGGCATCATGCTTCTACTGTCCAATGTTATATGTTGCAGCATAGCAAAAAATGCATGAGGCATGTGAGAAGATAAAAGATTTAATTGAAGATTCATGGAAGGATATGATGCAACTCTACCTTAAACCAACAGAACAGCCAAAGGTTGTGGCACAGACAGTTGTTGACTTTGCAAGGACCGGGGATTACATGTACAAGAAAACTGATGCATTCACTTTTTCCCATACGATCAAAGATATGATAGCATTACTGTATGTGGAGCCAATATTGTTCTAAACTGAAGAGACCAGAGAAGACCCATTTACCAGCTATCATACTTCAAAATGTAGTGTTTGATTACTTTCATTAGTATACATATAGAATAAAGTGGTGACTGCTAGGCTTGTGTTCAGAAAATTATGGCAGTGTAAAAAATGTTGCAATGGGTAGAGTATAAAACAATATCATCAACTCATTATTACATTAAATGTATTGTGTATTTGTGTTACCCTCCCAAGTAATATCTGTGTCTTTTTTTAATTTTCCATACATTTCTCTGTTTCAAACTCTCTAAAAGTACTGGTGATGCAAAAGAAACATGACAATGCTAGGTATGTTAAAATGTTTTTTTATGAGCAAGTGTTCATTATTACATTTTGCTGTATAATATGATCCTCATGAGTTCAAGTAAGGATGTTCATTCATTTTTGTAGGCAATAATAATAATGTAATTGCCTAATTGGCCTATTTAACAATAAATGGGAATACACGTAACTCCCATATATATATAGTCTCATATGAACTATTGGCCTGTTGGGGTCAGGAAATAGAATCTAATGGGTGCAAATACGACAGAATCAATACCAAAGGTATGTTATTCAGGAACTTTTACAAGTGGAGGCAGCGCAATGTGTCCATCGATCATTGCTTCAAGTGTGAATTCAGTAAGGAGTGCTCAATTCAAATTCAAATAACTGGGACACATCTGTGCAGGCTTTTGGCTGGCATTTCAGCTAGACACAAATAACTACGTGTGAGATTAAAAGCTAATAGATTTCCTTGCCAGAGTCGTTGACTCTCAGACATGAATCTGCTGACTATGGAAGAAAGAGAGAATTTAGTTGGTCACGGTAGCATATCAAGTTTTATTTATTCGAAATTGTTCTGGTCAACTAAATCATTCCATACATTTTTGAAAATAAAATAATATGATTTCAACATATTTCCGCACAAATTCTGTCTCCTACAGTTGTCCATTATTCCTATATAAGAAATAGTTCCCAGATTTCCCTTTCAAAAAAAATAGTTCCCAGATTTGTAGGGTTGTTCAGATCACAAAGAAAACAAGACAACAAAACCAATGCCCACAAAGTAAGCTGATTTCATTTCATTACCTCATCTGGCAATGGACAATCCTCATGTGCCTGTTGCACCGAGGAGCCATTTCGTCGAGCACCTCACGGGCTTCTTAGTGGAGCTCGAGACTCTACCTGCCGAGCGAGATTACAAGGCGCTAGTGGAACTATCGTTCGTGCGCATCCAACGATACAATCCCGTGCCTCTGCTTCCGCATTCCAACCACAACCAGCTACTCTGCTTGCCGGCGCAATCCGTCGTCAAAACTAATACCACGTCGATCACCTCGAGCGGGTGCCATTCCTCTGTGTTCTTCTGGGAAGGTGGCTAAGTGGCTAAGTGATTTTTTCAGTTTTTTTTTTTTTTTTTGAAATGATTTTTTCAGTTTTTTTTTTTTTATGACACAATACAACGCAGACACTCACAACACGCACGCACACTCACCCCTATGAACACACGCACGCAAACCCTACCCCTATGAGCACCTCAGGGGGACTGGGCGGCCGGTAGATCTGGAGATTCTCGAAGTCACCGTATAGGCGCCTCGTCGTCGGCCGGGAACGCCGCTTACACTTAATGCATAACGCCGGAAAATCCTGAGAAAATCCCAAGAAAAGGTGCGAGCACCGGGATTTGAACCCCGCGGTGGGTAGCGTCCCATTGGACCGTCCCTACCATTGGACTACAAGCCAAATTGAAACTCGTAAGTGCCGTACATGGGCCTCTGGGATTATTGGGCTTCGAGTACGTTAGGAATGGGGAAGGCTAATAGGCTGTATAACCGATGCTAACTAGTTGGGCCGCCGGTACTCGTCTGGACTTCTCGGAACTCTCGTGATCTCTCGTCTTGTGGGAGGCGGCCGGCGGTGGCTGCAGATTTTAAAATATTATTGTAAAGGAAAAAGTCTACTTTTGGTCCCTCAACTTTTGCGAAAGTCGATTTTGGTCCCTCAACTCCAAAAACGGACAAAGCGGGTCCCTCAACTTTTCAAACCGTGCAGATTTCGTCCCTCGGCGTTTTTAGATGGTGGTTTCACCACGGTAACTCCGGTTTGCTACAGTGACTTTGGTTTCATTTTTTCCTCTTTTCTTATTTATTTAAATTTGAATCTTTCAAAAATCATAGTAAATCACGAGAAAATTCATAAAATAGAAAATCAATTTTGTTGGACTCCACATGAGTAGAGCTATGCAATGAATATATAATATGGTATACTTTAGTACAAAGTTTTTGCTAGAAGGTTTTGCCTTTTTCTTTTTATTTATTTCAGCTCAATCTTTAAAAAATCTTAGTAAATTACAGGAAAAATTATAAAATAAAAAATTCAATTTTGTTGGACTCCACATGAGGCGCGCAATAATAACACATACATAGTTCTTGTGGCTCTTTAGTCGGGTTAGGTTAGCTAGGTTTCTTTGTCTTGTCTAGCGCACGCACGTACATTACGAAGCCGTGAAACGATCGATGGATCTGGCCAATAAATTAAATAGTACACCTATATATCTTTATTGTGTAAATATGCTCATGTGGAGTCTAGCAAAATTGGTTTTTCAATTTTATGATTTTTTATAGTTTACTAAAAATTTTTAAAGATTGAGCTGAAATAAATAAAAAGAAAAAGGCAAAACCTTCTAGCAAAAACTTTATACTAAAGTATATCATATTATATATTCATTGCGTAGCTCTACTCATGTGGAGTCCAACAAAATTTGATTTTCTATTTTATGAATTTTCTGTGATTTACTATGATTTTGAAAGATTCAGCCGAAATAAATAAATAAGAAAAGAGGAAAAACAAAACTACGGTTACTGTAGCAAAACCGGAGTTACTGTAACGAAACCACCGTCCCAAATCCGCCGAGGGACGAAATGCACGCACGGTTTGAAAAGTTGAGGGACCTATTTTGTCCGATTTTGGAGTTGAGGGACCAAAATCGGACTTTTAAAAAAGTTGGGGGACCGAAAACTAGACTTTTTCCTATTGTAAACCTTTTTCAAGCCATCTAGGTAATAATACATGTATCAGCATTCAGTTTCATTCCGTTCATTCTTCTAATTTATTCTTCTAATTAGTGTTTGATAATTAGTTGATAATAGTCTCAGTGTGGTGAAATATTTTCTTTCCAATTTATGATCTAGGTGTTGTTACTTAAGAAACATTTATTGGAGGCTCAGAATTACTTGAGGTCGACTATATCACACCGAAGTTTTATGGTTTTGCTATGTGCTACGTCAAGAAGGATATAATAGACACTACTGATCTCAATACTGTCCTAAATGATTTTGCATCAAGAAATGCTCGAAGTTTTATTTACTTCTTCATTTAAGGTAACCATCTTAGTTCGAGACCTATAAGTTTTTTTGTTCTCTTAGCCGTAACATTGTTAATCAATCTTCAAAGGGGTTCCTGCTTCTGTCCAGCGTTGCAAGCTCACCTTCAAGTCTGAATTTGCCTTGGTTATCCAAGGTGCAAAACCTTCCTCCTCGCCAGCTCTAGTACAATGGATAGACAGCTTTGTGTAATTTTGTTAATTTTCTTTGTAAATTGTTATGTTTCTTGAAGTCCTGTTGTAAGAACGTTCTTTATGATTCAATAAAAGCACAGTAGGGGCGCCTTGCCCCTCCTGTTTCCCTTCAAAAAAAAAAAACATTGTTAATCAACCATTATTAAACATCTTAAATTAAGGCAAACATTGTTTGATTTGTTTTGTTCTCTCTAAGTATAATTAGATTTTAATAATATATGGCCTTACGGACCCATGGTGATTAGTTCACCATACCCTTATATAGAACCAGCCTCTGTTAGTACCGGACTGAGCAACCAACCGAGACTAAATGTCGTCATTATATATATTCACCTTTCATTCTCCGGCCCCCAACCACCACTACAGGAAACTGGTGCCGCCGGCGGTCGCATGTGATCGGCGAAGGCCGGAAAACGGCGTCGGCGAAGGCCGCCCGACCGTTTTGCTCGTCGGCCCTGTCGGGGAATTTTTGGTCGGCATAAGAGATTCGCCGACCACCGAAAATACCACCTCTCGGCGTAGCCTTCGCCGACCACCAAAAACGACGGTCGGCGAAGAAAAGTAGCCGTTAACGGAACACCGAAGTCGGCGTCCGTTACGCCATCTTTGCCGACCGGGCGGTCGGGCGTTCTTTTTTTTTTTTTTTTTTTTTGCCGACCGTGCGCCTAGGTGGGCTGTCGGCAAAGGATTATTTTTTATTTTTTTAAAAAAAATCGTCGCCGACCACCGTCCATGTAGGTGCTCGGCAAATCTGTTTTTTTTAAAAAAAAAACTTCGCCGACCGCCTACCATCTTGATGCTCGGGCGAAGGAGTTACCTTTCGCCCGACGGTCGGCGAAATTTGGAAACCTGGCCGCGGACAGGGCATTTTTCCCAGCTTTTTGCGACCCGCGATTGCGCAGGCGGGCGGTCGGCAAAGCCTCCTTCGCCGACCGCAATTGCTCAGGGCGGTCGGCGAAGCCCTGAAAAAATGTTATTTTTTTTTGTTTTTCGCTTTCCCCCTTGACAAACAAACACATGCATAATATATATCTCATCCATTCAATCACAGAACATATATATATCGCATTGCACACATCCGCCACATGAAACACAACGATATATCACATAAAACAAGTTGCACAAGTCTACATCGAGTCTCACAAGTCCAACATCATGTCCACAAGTCCAACATCAAGTTCACAAGAGAAACAAGTCCACAAATGATCCAGACAAGTCGCGGGGAGTCTCACAAGCTCATGCAGCTGGTGGCAAGGGTGGGAAAGGTGGAACTTGATGGTTCGGGGACGGGAAGCCTTGCTCTACACCTGGAGCACCTGCAGCCGGGTGATTCGACCCCGCCGATCCTGGAGTGGAAGCCTTGCGCAAAGAAGACAATGTTGCAGGTGTTAGACATGATTATTTGAAACGAAAATGGAAACTCTTTGCTATCATACTCACAGGAGTACCCAGAACGGCCTGAGTCTGCAGCTGTGGAACGACCGGGACCTAGGAGCCCGGTGGCGGACTCAATCCTGTCGTGGCAAGGAACCTAGTAAGTTCCTCGAACTTGGCCGCCATTGTCGCTGTTGGGCCTCCACCTCGACGGCGCCTCCTTTCCTCTCGCTAGCTGGGCGGGGCCAGCTGGCGGGCCTCCACCTCAAGGGCACCGAAACGGCCCCCGTGCCACGCTTGCTCGGGGGGCGTATCGGCGGGTCCGTGTCCGCCCTCCGTGCTTGGACGTCGGAGAGTCTCAAGCGGGAGCTGTCGATGATCTTGCCGGCGACGCCCAACCTCCCGTGCTTCTTGCCTCCAAAAGTGGCCATGGCGATGTCGTATCAATGGCATGGGCGCCCGGATCGTAGTCCTCCCCATATTTCTGCCGAGTCGCCGCCGTGTACTCAACGATCCGTTGGCCCCTGCACGGAGTTGTTGTGCGCCTGTAGGGTCGTTGGCGTCATAGGAACGTCGAGGCGGCCCTCTTCTTGTGCGCCATGCGAGAAGGCACGCCACTCGCTGCAGGTCATGCTGGATGTGTCTTATTTGTGAAAAACAAAGGAAGAGGATTAGTGAGCTGGAACGACGATAAAATAAGATTGAGCTTAACAAAGAAAAGCGCTTACCCATAATTCTTTGTACTCCGCAAGGCTCGACTGCCTTGGTGGTGTGATGGACTGGCATCACCAAACGCCGGTCCCGGGCATCATCGTGCACCTTTTGCCACTCCTCCGTGAACCACTTGTCCACGATTTGATCCCAAAGCAATCCCCATGGCGTAACCAAGTCGGCTTCATCTACACGTCATGAAAAAGGTCAGATTAGAAGATCACATTAACTATATTAAATCTCAAAGCAAGCACCGCTTAGTGTTGTTCATGTACCTCCAAGAACTGTTCGCGGGTCAACATCATAGTCCTTGCATTCTCCTTTGATACTTTCTGACCCAGCACCGTTGCATGGTAGTTTATGATGGCTGGTACCGCATCCGAAAGCATATCGGTGGCCAGCGTTTTTTGCGGCGTTCTCAAGCACCCTTGCGGCTAGCACCTCTGTCCTTCCTCGCATTTGAAGAAGTTACGCATACAAATACGATATCAAATTCATGGTTTTAAGGATGCGATGTATTGAGAAAAGGCTTTGTCGCGAGGGCGAGTTACCCAAAACTCCGTGAGCACCAGCGCTGCCTTGTGGGTGTAGTCCGAGTCTTCTCCTTGGTAGTAGGCTGGCCATCGGGCGGCCGGCCCAGTATGCCGGTGGTGCGTGACGGCGCCGGGGTAGTGCCGCTCGCCGCGGCAACCCGATGATGCGGCGGGCTTGCGTGATTGACCGCCCGACACAGCGATCCGGTTCTGCATAATGAAGACACGATATTAGTTTCACTTTCGAAGTAGGCATAATGAAGACATGAAGTAGGCATAATGAAGACAATGAAGTACGCATCTAAATCTACTTACCTTGTCCCTTGGGGCGAATCACGGGGCGGTTCGATGGGGCGGAGCATCGAGGGGAGTCGTGAGGGGGCCTCGCAAGTAGACCTTCACAGGCCCTTGCTGCCGCCCGAGTCGGAACCCCCAGGAGGGGTTGGAGCCACCAGGCGCGTCCTCCCGCCGTCGGTGGCGTCGGCGTCGGCGTCCCGCCGCGGTGGGTCTGCGGCCACCCGACTTCGGGCGTCGCCGCCACCGGCTCCTCGTCGTCGTCCTCCTCCTCCACCTTGGGCTCGTCCTCCTCCTCCACCTCGGGCACTGGGCGTGGGAGCCGGAGGCCTCGACATGAGCGGGCCGCCTCTGAACTCCCTCCGCTTTGCTCCGTCGGCCTTGTCTTTAAATCGGTTGTAAATCTGGTCAAGGCACGGGCGACCTCGGGGGGTCGTCGACCTCCGCGACCTCCACGACCTCCGCGACCTCCCGCCATCTTTGTTCGACCACCTGTAATCAAAACATAAACAAGGCATAATTAGATTTACATGCATTTGTAATCAAAATATAAATAAGATATAATTACGGTGAAAACAAAATAACATAGTATTACATGTATTAGAAGTAATCGGGATCATCGTCATTTGGAGCATTTCTCCGCTCGTCATCGCTGTCAACATTGTCGAAATCACTAAGAGAATCTGAAGTAGGATTGTTGCCTTCATTGACCGTGCTCAATCTTTCTAGCATTTCTATGTCCTTCAAGTCGAACACCTCAATGCCGTCATCGTCATCATCAGACATTTCATCGTCTACTTCCATTCCTATATCTCCAAATAGGTCTATCACAAAACTCCCCTGGCGCGGACCCTCTTCTTGATAGAACTCTCCCTCATATGTGATTGGGTTGATCAAGTTATAATCTTCATCATTTGGGGACGGGTAATTTACCATGCGGCGCTACCTTACGCACAACCTCCCAACCCTTAAGATAATCTTTGTTTTTTGCGGGCATATGGCGGGTAATAAACACGCACGCGCTTTGTTGAGCCACAATGTATATATCGGATCGTGGATACACGGAATGCGGTCGAACCGACTAGCCCAATTGCCGGGCGTCACGTTTAGTACATTAAGGGTCGAACCGGTGACATTTGAATATCACGGGTTTCGGATGCGGGCGCCATAAAATGAAAGCTCATTATATTTCTTCGACTACGCCATGGTACTCATTCCCATTATTATCGACTATTAGCACGCCCCGCTGTTCGTGGTACCGGTTGGGTCGCCTGTTCGTAGCTTGTCGTGTGGAAACGATATCCATTCACATCATAAGCGATAAATGACCTAACCCTCAAATCACAGCCGTTTGCAACAGCAATTAGCTCGCCACAGATAGAGCGTCGGTTTGGGCCCTTCTCTTGAACCACGAAATGAAATCGGGTCTCGTGGTCCAAAGCACCTTGTGAAAGAAGAGTATCAATTTCGTGTGGCTCTGCATCCCTTGATCCAGACCAAGTCTCACGAATGAATGAATTCACGTTTGTGCGGATCCACCTCGGGCGAGTTGGTCAAGACATATAGCATGATCTTTGTGCCACTCTTTGTTGCTCAACCGCTTCTTGGTAGATGCACCGGCGCTTCCGTATTGACCTTGGAAAAGGCCGAGCTTCGACTGATTTTTCGTCGACATTGTAACGAGGGATTTGATCATGCACGCTAGGAATGTTCTCTCGTATAGTACTTTTTACGTGAAGTTTGACACCTCCTCCACAAGGTATGCCTCGGCAACTGACGGCTCGATTCTGGCTTTATTTCTACATTTTCTGCGCACACTCTTTAGAGTTCTCTCGATTGGGTAGCACCAATGGTACTGCACCGGGCCCCCCATACGTACCTCGTACGGGAGGTGCACAATCATATCTTTGCATCGACAAGAAGAAGCCGGGTGGGAAGATTTTCTCCAACTTACAGAGTAACACAGGTGCCGCCTTTTCCAACTGTCTACAAACGGTCGAGAGATCGCATTTGCACCGCGGTGGCGGAAGAAATAACTCAACTCGCCGGACTAGCCATACATTCTCGAGGGGACAAAGCCTCGAACCATCGTGGGAAGCAACCGCTCAATCCATACGTGATAGTCATGACTCTTCATCCCATTGACTCGCATAGTAGTTAAATTGACTCCCCTCTTCACATTATGTGCATACCCATCCGGAAACCTCGGTGTCTTCATCCATTTAAGTACCTCCTTTCTTTTTTTTTTTTCTCTAGACAAGACAAAATCGACTTTGGGCCTTCGCCATCTCTTGCCGCGCTTGGGGAGGCCTCATCTCTTGATTTGGTCTATCGCAAAGTTTTGCCACGTCCACTCTAGCCTTAGGGTTGTCCTTAGACTTTTCGGTGTCCATGAGTGTGCAAAAAGTGCTTGGCCGATATTCTTCTCGCAGTGCATATTGTCAAGGTGATGTGGCACAAGAAGGTCATCATGATAGGGGAGCCTCTCAAGCCCGACTTATGAGTCCACATATATGCCGACCATACCCCACAAAACCACCACCTTGGGCCTTGGCCACAAGAGAATCTAGCCGAAAGCACGGACCTCGGCACCAGTCTTCATCTGCGGTTGAGGTTACGTCACTACGACCCCTTTTGTAAAGTTCTTCGTGTCTTGTGCGAATGGATGGTCAAGAGGCGGCGGCGATGTAGGTCGAAGCAGCGAAAACTTACCACCGCCGCAACGGATGAACATCGGACTTTCCTTGCATACCGGGCATGGGAACTTTCCATGAACACACCAGGCTCGAGAACAACCCATACGCCAGAAGTCATGAATTGAGTGCGGTACCAAACATGCATTTTGAACACCGCCTTCGTAGCTCGATTCGTATGTCCATACGCCTTCATCCCAAGCCTTGATCAATTCATCGATCCACGGGCTCTATAAACACACCCATCTTGTTCCCGGGTGGCCGGAATTATAAGCGACAAGAATATGGTGTCCCGTTGAAAGGCGACACCGGGGAGATTCAGGGGGATAACGAATACGGGCCAACAAGTGTATGGGGCGTACTCATTCCATAGGGATTGAACCCATTCATTTGCCGGGCGACACGCACATTCTGGCGCCTCCATTGCTTTCTCGGGATGTTTTCCATCAAAGTATTGCCATGCTTCACCATCGATGGATGTATCATCTTGTGCAGGAGTGTATCGCTTGCCATTTTTGTGCCACGTCATACGTTTGCGGATTCCTCGGTCATGTATTGTCGTTGAATCCTCGGTACAAACGGTAGGTACCGTAGTATTTTTTGGCGACTTTACTGCGCTTCATCGACCATCTCGGTTGGGACCTCTTCGTACCTAGAGGCTTTGCACTTTGGACGAGTGCTTTGCATCGGCGTGCTCTTTCCTAAATAGGACACACCCATTTCGCAAGCATGTATACGCTCATACGGCATCTTAAGTGCCGTAAAGAGTTTTGGGAGTCATACATGCTCGATGGTAGGTTATGGCCCTTTGGAAGCGGGGTGCCAACAATGGACAACACCCTATCGAAGCACGCTTTCGACCGATGTTCAATTCGGACTTCAGCCCTAATAAGCGACAAATGCCATCCGATTCGCGAAACCGGTGTGTTCTCATGAAGGGGTTTCGCCGCCCGAGTCCAACATTTCATAGAAATTCTTTGCCTCCTTCTCCATCGCCTCCTTGTCACATGCTTCGTTGAAAAGTCCTTGGTGGACATCATCTAACATATCTACAACCCTGGCATCACCATCACAATCCTCGAGGCGTGCTCTCACCTCCTCCTCTCTCATACGTTGTGCTTCACCATGGTATACCCACACGGTATAGTTCTTGGTGAATCCAACATCTAGAAGATGACGTTGCATATCCTTTGGTGACTCTTCTCGTGTTGTCACATTTCTTTGCAGGGACACCAAACTAGCAAATAACCACGAGCACGGCGTTGCCCCATACCATTTCCAAGAACTCATTGGTCTTGTCCATCCATTCTTCGTCAAAATCACGCTTACTTCTCCAACCGTCGTACATCCCGTGATCGCCCATCCTTTAGCAACCACGAATTCCAACTATGAGTTCGATCTACATGGTGTTCCTACTCTCTAATAGGCCGGGATAGGTCCTAATCCCACCAGCGGATGCGTAGATGGGTCGATTTCCATGCTCCGATCCGACCGAGATAAATTCGGCAGCACCTCCCCGTTTGTTCTCGATACACGTCCCGGAAGGGAGAGTGTGTATCAGGAGAACGGTGGGGAGGTGATGCCGAAACTCTGTCGCCGACGAGCGGAACATGGAAACTGACCCATCTACGTATCCGTGGGCTGTCAAAAGCGTGGACAATCCGAGCGGATACGGTCGTGGAGATATGCAAAGAAATCCATACCTCCAACCGTATCTCTTTCGGACGGGAGACGCCTAACTAGGTTTCGCGATCTACGACCATCATATGTAAAGAGGGGTTATACCTAGCGGTGCGGCAGACCAGCCAGTGGCGGTGAAGTCACGTACTCCGTAGCACCACCGGCTGTCACCTGAAAAAAAAGACAGGTTCAATTAGAAATTTCGACAGAACCTCCCCTACACGCTGAGGTTTTCAATACCTACAAGAAAACAACGGCACGATGGCCGACCAACACATATGCATACACATCGAACTCAATTCTTCATTGTCGGCACACATTCATATACAACGACGGTCGCGGCGGCACGAATGCTCACCTAGCTTGGGCGGTGGGCGAGCGGCGGCACGACGGCGAACCACGAACGGACACGAGCGGGCGGCACGAGGACGGCGTCGACCTTCTCCTCCTCCTTCTCCTCTTCCTCCTCCTCCACCTCCTCCTCCTCATTCTCTTCCTCCGCTTCCCTCCTCCTTCTCCTCCTCCTCTTCCCTCTTCCCTCCTCCTCCTCCTCCTCCTTCCCCTTCTTCTTCTCCTCCCTCTTCTTCCCTAGCACCGGCCCCCTTCTCTCCTCCTCTTCCCTCCCCTTCCTCTTCTTCTCTTCACCGTGGGGGGCAGCGGCGGCGTCGGCATCCGGGGCGAGGGGCGGCGGCTATGGGGCCGGCGAGGCGGGGGTCGGCCCGGCCGGCGTCAGGCGGCGTTGGGGGGAGCGCTTGGCCATGGCCGGGCGTCGGGGGCGGGGCGGGGGCGGTGTCGTGGGGGGGGGGCGTCGTCGGGCGGGGGGCGGCGCGGCCGGCGCTCGGCCGGCAGCGGCGGCGGCGGCGGCGTTCTTGGCGTCGCGTGCGTGTGTGTGTTCGTGTGTGAGTGTGGGTGTGGGTGAGGTGTGGTGAGTGTGGGCGGTGGGTATGTGGTTTCCTTTTTTTTTTTTTGGATATTCGCCGGCGGCGGATCGGGGGCCGTCGGCGTATATGCCGCGCCGCCGCCGACCGCCCCGATCCGGCGGTCGGCGAAGTTTTTGTCTTTTTTTTTAACCAGCAAAGGCGGGTGCGCGAGGGAGGCCGGCCGCCCGCCGCCCGTCCGATGCGGCTGTCGGCGATGTTTTTTTTTTTTTTAAAGCGACCAGGCGGGGGCGCGCTGGAAACTTCTTCGCCGACCGCCCTTAGGCTTGGTGGTCGGCGAAGTTTTTTTTTTTTTTTAAAACCGAACATGGGGCGCTAGGGACAAGGCCGCCGCCGCCCTTAGGCATTGGCGGTCGGCGAAGAGGACTTCGCCAAGGGCATGTTTGCGCTCTCGGCAAAGTAATTTTTTTTTTGGATTTTTCACTTCAACTTTTTTTCTGGAGCTTAGATAGAGTGTTTACAAGTACATGTCAAAAAATTGGGACATTTTCTGCACATTTTACTATTTTTAATACTTTTCTTCTTTTTACTCGAATATTTTTTGACAACTAAAATTTGAACCGCAGGTCCTCGAGAAAAATGGAATTATGTGATTGGAAAAATGATATTCTTGTTTGTTAGTATATTTTGAGCCCTCATCTATGGACACGTGAGAAAATCCAAAGATCTTGTGCGCGAGACATTTCGATTCCGTGCTTGGCGTGAATCATTTTAAAATTCTAAAAAAAGAAAAAGAAGTTGGAAATTGATGAAATTTGACGAGTCATCGTTATATTGCATGTTTAAACTATGGAAAAAATTTGAAAAGGTTTCATGCAAGTTTGCATACGGATTTCTTTGAAACCTAGACATCTCAACTTGAGTTTACGTTATCACATCTTTGGAGATGTCTTGGTAGCGCCATCCGAGATGCAACCGTCCACCTAAATCGACTCAAACTTTTTTCATAGCGCATACATGCGATATATAAGGACAACTCGTCAAGTTTCATGATTTTTCAACTCCGTTTGAATTTTATAGAATTTTAAAACAATCGACCCGGCAAGTGAGTCGGCGTGTTTCGCAAGACAAGATATTTGAATTTCGGTGTCTCACCATGGATGAGGACTCAATATAGACTCACAAGCATGTTTATCATTTTTGAATCATTTAGATCCATTATTCGAATCACTTGCAGTTCAAATTTTAGTTTTGAAAAGAAATTCAATTATAACATGAAAACTCATAAAATATAGTAAAAAGTTTTAAAAAAATTTCAAACTTGAATAATGAACTCCATGTACTGTAGCTAAGGCACGAAAAAGTTGTGATGGAAAATTCAAAAAAAAAATTTAAACTTCGCCGAATTTTGGAAAAGGTGCTCGGCAAAGGCAATCTTTGCCGAGCACCGATTGAGCGCTGTTCGGCAAGAAAGACCATCTTCGCCGACCGCCATCCGTAGGGTGCTCGGCGAAGTCCCGACGCTTCGGTATTTTTTCCCCGACACGTGGCGGACGCGGGCATTGCTTTTTATAATTTTAAAAAAGCCGCCGACCACCGGACGGTGGGCGGTCGGCGAAGATGGTGAACTTTGCCGACGATCGGACGGTGGGCGGCCGGGCGAAATGTGCGACGATTAACCGTTACGTCGGTGTCAAAAATGCCGACGGGTTTTCTTCGCCCGACCGTTTCTTTGTCGGCAAAGAGGGTGCTTTTGCCAAGCGTTGCTCTTTGCCGAGAACTTGGCGGTCGGCGAAGACTTCTCCCCGACCGTGCCTCTTTGCCAAACGCGGCCGTCGGCGAAGAAATCTTCGCCGACCGCCAACTTTTGAAGTGGTCGGCGAAACACAGTCCCGTCGGCGAAGATCCTGTTTCCTGTAGTGCACCTGAGCCATCCAATACCATTTGAAGCTCTTTGTTCTTGCTCGGGTGAAGGTGCTCGTGGACATTTTTTGATTGACCGATTTGTGAAGAGTCTATTCCTCCATCCATTATAGAGTTCTAAAGGTTAGCAACTTTATCCTATCATCTTTCATTGCTAGTGCCTAGTATAGCTCATTCCATGGTTTAGAAATAGAGAAATTTGTGGATTTTTTAAATTAAGGATGACAGTAGAGTTTTTTTTTTATCCATACACCATTTGAGCTCAAATTTATTTGATAGTTTTACACATATATGTTAGGACTATTGGATCGTCTAGGGTAGCATCTAGTGGAGTTCTTTACATTTAGGATAAAACACGTAGAACAAGAATCATACAGAGGGAGAGAATGACAGTGAGGAGAGTGGGGTGATGTTACCGACAATCGGTGGTCGTGGCGGAGGAGTTCAAGCCGGCCATGTCATCGGTGATGAGTCGATGAAGTCCGTCGATTCGGTGAGGGACGTCGGTGGAGCTTCCGTCGCCGCCATGATGCCACCCTCTCGATCGGTCTAGGGTTTGGACGGTGGGGAGTGGCGGCTGTAGTGAACCTCGTGTCTTGAGCCATGGTCCCCACCTCCTCTTTATAGGGTTGTGCGACGGGGCCCACCAGCCGAGTCTTGGGCTGGACGTCCCCGATCAGGATGTGAGAAAGGGTCCGACCCAGTCGTTGGACTATCCTAACAATATATAGACGTGGTTTACTTATAGTAGTTGATCAAAATAAGTATAGATCAAGTAGATGTCCTGTCCTTAGCCTTGCACGGGGTTCATGAGCGACTGAGGACGGAGCTTGCCTCATTACGTGTTCAGGGGCTAGATTTCAATTTTGAGAGTTTGTGGACATAAGTGCTGCTGGTGTGTTTAACTCTTTTAATGTAGGTGTGAAATTGCCTTCCATGCACCCCGAATCTTTTCTTGTAACATGCTAAAAAATGGGTGTATGACGGACCTTTTCACCCAATTATGGAGTAGACATTCCCCTAAGTATTTGATAACTTAGCTTATTGCACAATTCTAATTCCTATTGTTACAATTTATGTTATTAGCACCTAAGATCAGCTAACGCGATGTTTTTATTAGATATAATAGCTCAGTGAGCCAGCTAATATCTTTTTATAAGCTGGATGCATGGTTGAATAGTTGAAAATAGCCTTTAAGCTAGAAGATAACTTAGGTCCTATTTAGATACAAAGCATTTTTGAAGTATTCGAGAAATACTATGATTTTACAAAGTACTTTGGTTTTTAAAAGCTAGAGTTTTGATGCAACAAATCTTGTTGTCTCTAAAACCATATCTTTGGACTTTTAGAAACTCCAATCTTGTATTATATTATATCTCTCTAGCCTATAAAACCACAGTTGTGTGATACTATAGTTTTCAAAAACTGCATCATTTAAACAGGCCGTTTGGCGGTTTTGATTAGCTAGAGTTTTTTTATCAGCTAATTAACAACTTATTTAGTCGATGCAAACAGGTACATTAATTTGTTTTTCAGGTTATATGTTAACAATTACCATGTCAATCTCTACAACATAAAAAGACCAAAGAGGAGGCATTTTTTTTTGTGCGACATTCGCTTTGAGTCTGCCCATCTGCCACCTCATGCGAACCCGAAGGGAGAAAAGGAAACAAATCGTCCATGCGACCTGATAAAGGAAGGAATTAACCACGCAATAAAGGAAGGAATTAACCACACAATAAAAAGAAGGAATTACCCACGCAATAAAAGGAAGGAATTACCCACGCAATAAAAGGAAGAAATTAACCACGCAATAAAGAAAGAAATTAACCACGCAATAAAGGAAGGAATTACCCACGCAATAAAAGGAAGGAATTAACCACGCAATAAAGAAAGGAATTACCCACGCAATAAGGAAGGAATTAACCACGCAATAAAAGAAAGAATTAACCGCACAATACATATACGCACGCAATACACGCCGCACCTAAGAAACGAAGGCATTTCTGCTTATCACAACCTACACCTCGCGCTCCTAGATAAGGGATTTTCCACGCCGCAGAATCAGGCGACGACGACGTGTTCATCTCCGATCGCTTCCGACGTCTCCTTGCACAACGACGGCTGCTACCTTCTCAACATCACCGCCACTGCCGGCCATCCTCGGGCGCCCAGAGGACGCGGGAGAACGGAGGACGCGAGCGGGCTCGAACTTAGCTCCGCCTGTGCCGCAGCCGTAGCCGCCATCAACATCGCTGCCCTACTCGCTTTTCGTCTCCGCCTCTAAATCCAACTACAAGGTGCATTGCTCATGAGCCTACTACACGGCCATCCCGGTTAGATCGGTCGAATCACGCTAGAAGTATTTGCCAATTTTGGTTTTCATCAATTATGATTTAGATTTTTGTAGCAGCACCTCAACCAAGCCAATTATTAACACCATACAGTCACGAATAACAGTCATTGCAAAGAGGAGGAAAGAACCTTTTTGATGCCATACTGGATTGCAAAATTCTTAAATAAATGACTTAAAAATCTATAACGGGGACAGCAAATTGATTGTTGTCTATTTTTTTATCCCGCAAATCAATGATTACTCAAGTTCATTGTGTTACTTTCACAAAACTTGTTTGGATTAAATGTCACTTTAATATCATTATTTAATTTTGTATTATCTGTTATCTTATCATGCGATCTATGTTTTTATATAAAATTTAGTTATTCGGTAGCAACGCACGGGCATTTAACTATCACCGAAAAGTCTATAGTGTAGAGTGTATAAGTCTGCGATGGTGCGTGGTTACTAGACTGTGTTAATTTTATAAACTTTATTTTTTTTATTAAATGTCATTTTAACTTCAGTATTTAATTACATAGTATTTAATCTTATCGTGCGATTAATGTTTTTAGTATAAAAGTTTAGTTATCCCGTAGCAACGCACGGGCGCGCTACTAGTAGATGTAACAAATTAAAAAATAATTAATTAAGTAACCACAAGTAGCCAGGTAGCTAGCTCTCCCTCATGTAGTGGAGCTAGGTAGGTGGAAACCGGCGAGGACTGCGGCACCCCGGGCTGCAGCTTGTATCGTAGCGCATGGCCCGACGCGAGCTGCTGGATAATCATGGCGGGCGCCGGGCAGCGGCGCCAATGCGCATGCGACGAGGTAGACGAGGGCGACGACGTACCACATGAGCAACAGTTCCGCATCGCCGCCGAGTACCGGAAAGACCACAGGGCCTCTGCCCAGGTCATATGGAGCGCCCCAGCGCCGCCTCCCACTCCGCCGCCGTGCCATAGGGCATCATCGTCCTCGCTCTCCACTCTAGCTAGCTGCAAGAAGAGAGCGTGCCCGATGTACTTGTGTTCAACAAGTAGCTATGGTTCCATGCTTCGGCGGCGTGGATCCATTATATTTGCTGTGTATTTGTAGTGGATGGCTAGCTTGCGTGCCTTGTTTTCTCTGTGACGACATGTGCGGCAACAGTCCGCAGCATACCTCATTCCGATCTGCTCTTAGGTCGTCCGCAATGGTTAGCTATTTGGCTATCTAGATGTGACGTGGCAAGAAAAAAATAGGAGAGAGAGTAGTCACTAGCTACATGCAAATAGCTAGACTATTTTCACGTAGCCCAAGAACATGTGAGGAGAGCATATGGGTCCAGTAATATAAAATAGTCTTTGTTGTTGTCTCTCACCTCCACATCAGCCGACTACATAGCTAGCACTAGCTATTACCATTGCGGACACCCTTACTAAAAAAACGCTGCCGTGCGAATCCAGTTATGGTACGCCAATTGAGAGAGCAGGAGCACTAAAGAAGAGCACGAAATCTAGTGCCAACCACGTGGTTAGACGATGATGCGAATCCACGACACTCTTTTCAAGAATAAGGGAGTAGACTAAGGCCATCCGCAACAGTCCTAGCTAATTGCTAGCTAGGAGCCATCCACCTCAGCACCAAATAGCTAGCAGTTCATACAACTATCTACATACTGCTAGCTATTTGTATTTTTAATACTTCCATGCACTGAGAGACAAGCAGATGTGCTGTGAACAAAATCTTTGTGCCTCTCTATGTGGAGATAGCACTAAACATCTCATATGAAAAAATATGTCATTTCAATAAAAACAAGCCATTTTACTACATGACCAACTTAAGATAGGCAACGGGTATAACCAAAGGTTTTAAACATAAAAGTAAAATAAATTGTCCATACATTGCTACATAATGCACTGATTGATAACCATAACTCAAACCATACAACTTTATTTAGGCCACAAAAGCAAATTGAACAGCTAACTGCATTGTCGAGGAAGGGTTGCCGAAAAGCCAAAACCCAACAACCTCCATCATAGCCTGCTAGAAATTCCAATCAACTCCATATCAACGATTCTGTACAAAAGAAAACAAACAGTAAGTTAGCTTACTCAATATAAATAACTGTGCTAATAAAAAAATTCCATGAAAGAGCTTACATGAAGTTATTATAAAAAACGTGGAGCCCTATGGCCAAAACGTTGCCAAATGTGCTCAATTAAATCATCTTTTAGTTGAGTGTGGACTGAGTGAGCACGGATAGCAGAATTTCTGCGTCGAACATCATTGAAGCATGGGTTACTGTTCGAGGCCTTCTGCACTTCAGGAGGAAGAACAATTGATGCACCAGGAATTGCATTCAGATCAATAGACTCTAGCCATTTCTCCCTCATCTTCCACTATCATGTTGTGTAGAATAACACAAGCTTTCATGATCTGTCTAATAATCCTTGTCCTCCAAGATCGTGCTGGACGACGCACAATATTGAAGCGAGCTTGCATGACACCAAAAGCACGCTCCACATCTTTCCTTGCACCTCTTGTTCTGCTGCATACACCTTGTGCTTTTCTAGTTGAGGTGAATTTATGGACTTCACAAAGGTTGTCCATTCTGGGTAAATTCCATCAGCTAGGTAATAACAAGTGTTGTATTGCCTACCATTGACTGACTAAATTTCAGCACATCTATTTCAGTTAATCGAGACCATGGGGATTTCAGCACATCTATTGCATATATGCTAATTTCAGACAAAGAGGACAACATGGATCTACGAGAATTGTGGGACGGATTTTGCACAGCTAACATGGCATCTACGAGGTCGCCCCTCTCCTCCCTAGCGGCGAGGTCGTCCGCCCCCCCCCGGTGGCGACATTGCATCTCCCTTCCCCGGTGGCGAGGTCGCTCACTCCCCTCCCGGCCGCCGCCCCGCCCCTCCCCCCCTGCACAACCACACAGTGAGGGCCCCTCCCATCTCTTGCGCGCGAGAGGCCTCCCAGCCGCCCCCCGACACATCGGCGTGGTGAGGAGACCGCCCCTCCACTCCCGGCGAGGCCTCTTCCATCCGCAACGAGTCCTCCCCTCCTCGGTGAACCTCTCGGGCGGCGGTACCCTGCCTTGCTCCGTGCTCGCCCACGGAAGAAGAATATGGTAGTGGATGACATATGGGTCTCACATGTCATTCTCAGGTATAATGGATTTATTTAGGTTCTCTGTTTTTAGGTAGCGTTCTTTGGAGCAAACAACAAAATTTGGATAGTCTGCAAATTGATAGCTACCTAAATTGATATTTTGATAGTCACATTTGGGTAGTACTGCTGAAGATGCTCTTAGACTTATGGAGTGTTTGGTACTGGTCCCATGAACTCTGTTGCACAAACTCCACCATAGAGCAGCTCCACAAGACCCTAGAGTTCATGGAGAACCCAGGGGTTTTCTCACAACTCTACCATTTGTTTCTCGAATCGATTGCATGAAGCTAAAACTGTTTTAGCTAAAAAAAATGTGGAGCGGAGATGACAAATGTGGAGTGGGGCAGCCCAAACGCCCCCTTACCCTATTGCCTATTTCATCTCTTATTATCGGTCACAATGGCGTTGCTAGAAGCTCGATGCTTTAATTGTGAAGGGCCCAATTGTACTGTTCTTTCTTCAAAACTTAGTAGAACAATCAAATTTTGTAATGCAGCTTTAGTACCACGACACATCTCCCTAGCTCTGTGCATGATTGCCATTATATCTTCTCTTCACATCACCGTACTAAATTAAAAAATATATATCATCAACGACAAAAAAAGTTTAAAACAATTTTATTTTTCACTTAAACCCTCCCATCTGGATACACATAGGTTAGATTTAAACCCCATAGGTGGAGGGGTTTAAGTGAAAAAAAACACCAAACATTGGATCTAGATCCTGTGGCCTTAATTATTAGTTGCATAGGTTGCACACGAAGCTGGGTTGCATAGGATACGTTGCCAAACAAATTAGCTCCTCAACTGGAGTTAGCCCCCTCCCAAATCTACTATGAAAAAGTTATTTTACTTTTTTTTTTTTTTCAACACAGGTTCAGCTTTACCAGTAAACTTACTCATGGTGCTTTAGGTAAAAAAATACTGTACTAATAAAGCAGACATTATCTGTGTTGGGATTAGTGATTTCCTTGTTCAGATATAATTGGATGGGCCTTCTGCTGAAAATTGGTGAAGGATTTCCTCAAAAAAAAATTGGTGAAGGTGGCAGTTTAGAGGCAAACTGTGCCAGCCGTAACGTACTCAGAACGCTGGCTTGCAATTAAAAAAAAATCTGCATGACTAAAACATCTCCCAATCACCATGGGTTTAATAGGCATTCCAATAAGTGAAGAAGTTTTCAGTCACTGCTTATTTTAGCACTGTCATCATAGTCTTCTGATCTTGATAAAACATACGTAACAGACACATACACACAGCTCCCTTTTTAAACTGCTGATTCTTGAGTTGATGTGTCCTGTTGAACAAATGTTCAGTAAAGTTGCACAATTAACAACTTCAGTAGCTCAGCTCGGCTGTGAACTGAAAGAGTAGAAGCAAATGTTATCAGAGCTCGAACAAGACCTACGCAATGATCTGAAACCCAACTCATCGTACAACCATTTCATAAACTTGACAAGGCCGACGGCTCCGTTGTGCCAAACTGCCAACGCCATCACCGCGTGCTCATGGTCGTCGTCGCCGGTTCCCGAGACGACGACGTTGTGGAGCCAGCAGGACGATCGGCCGGTGGCCCGTAGGTAGCAACTGGCATCTTCGCGGGGGAGGGTCGGTGGCGGCGCCTCGAACCGCAGCACGTTGACGGCCTGCCTGACGGTGGGACGCAGGCCGCGGTCGGGTGCGTGCACCAGAGTCCGACGAGCATCGCGCACGCCATCTCCCGGCCGTCGAACTGCCCCCGAGCCGCGCGTCGGCCGCATCGAGGATGGTCCCGCCACCGTACGCGTCCCAGACCCACTGTACCAGGTGGACGAAGTACTCGTCGTCCTCGTCCACGGCGCGCCGCACCGCCGGGCGCCGGCCGCAGGCGATCTCGAGGAGTAGGACGCCGAAGCTGTACACGTCCGACTCCACGGTCGCCCTTCCGGTCAGCATGCACTCCGGGTCCATGTACCCCATCGTGCCGGCGACGCCCGTGGTGTGGGACCGCCGGTCGTCGTCGATGAGCCTGGCGAGCCCGAAGTCGCCCAGCTTGGCGGTAAACGACGCGTCCAGCATCACGTTGCTCGGCTTGACGTCCCGGTGCACCACGCGCCGCTCGGCGTCCTGGTGGAGGTACAGCAGAGCTTCGCCGACGCCGACCGCGATGCGGTATCTGACCGGCCACGTCAGCAGTTGGCTCTGGCTGTCCGGTCCGTGGAGGTGACCGTCCAGGCTACCGTTGGGCATCAGCTCGTAGACGATGAGGAGCTCATCGTGGTCGCCGTGGCACCAGCCGATGAGCTGCACGAGGTTCCGGTGCCGGAGACGGCTGATGATCCTCACCTCGGAGACGAACTCCTTCCAGCCCTGTCGAGAGGTCTCGGACACCCTCTTCACGGCCACGTGGCGGTTAGTGTCGGCCAACAGCCCACGGTACACGGACCCGAAGCCGCCTCTCCCGAGTCTCCAGTCGTCGGAGAAGTTTCCCGTGGCTGTGGCGAGCTCGTCGTAGCTGAATCGCTGGGGCCCGGTCACCACATCCACAAGATCGTCATCCACTTGTTTACCGCGGAAAAATCTTGCGGCTTCTTGTCCAGCTTGCTTGGCACTCTTCATCATGAGCATGGGATTCTGCCGTTTCCGCTGCCGGTGGCGGAAGAACCAAACCGACAGGCCGATGGAGAGGAAGAACACACAGGAAGCGGCAGAAACGATGCCGGCAATTGCCGCCGCCGGTAGCTTGTCTCCGGCGGGAGCACCTTGATAATCTTGTGGATGTGGTGACGGAGCACCTTGATAACTATAGTTAGTTTTGGATGGTTGACTCACGAGCATGTCCGTCGTGGGCGCGGCCTTGAGCGGGATGAGCAGAGTGGTGAAGGGGAATATGACGTCATCGGCGGCGAGGCTGTTGGCGTGGAGCACGTCCTGCGTGTCGGCGCGGAACCTGGCGGCGATGGAGGGCACGTCGTCGCCCCACGTGACGAGGTAGGATAGCAGGTACCTGAACCCGGGCGGCGTTCGCGCGGCGGACAGGCACGCGCATCGGAGCGGCACGGTGAGGTTGTTCCCGGGGACGAGTCCACGGCTGACATGGGTCGGGTTCTGATCGATGAGCGCCTGGCAGGTGGTGAGGCCCTGGTAGGTGATGTTGGCGATCAGGAAGAAGGTCTCACCTTGGAACCGGGTGGTGTAGGAGGCGTCTTTGGTAGTACCGCCGGGCGTGCAGGCGCAGGGGACGGGGGACGGGACGAGGCTGGAGGCCGCGAGCGGGGGACACCGCCCCGACGGGCGTTGGCGGCGGCCGTGGCGGAGACGTTGGAGTTGAGGAGGTAGGAGATGGAGACCGGGCGTGTCGTAGTAGGACGGGAGGAGCGGAAGATGAGGTACGAGTCGCACTCCGGAATGGATCCCCGTGGTGGCGTTGCGGGCGTAGCCGAGAGTGGAGCTGCCGTTGGTGGCGTAGCAACAAAGCGTTACGCTTGTTGGCCTCGTGCTCGCCGCGCGCGCGCACCGGAGCGAGGAGGAGGACGAGGACGCGGGACGAGGAGCACGAAGCGGCTGCCACGGGAGCGGCGGCGGAGCCATCATCTTTTCTCGAGCGGCGGATTGGGATCGGGTGGGTGGGTATGTGACGAGCGCGGCGGAGGGACAGAGTCAACTGGTCAAGGTAGCGGCTGCGTGTTTTTGGGCATTACATAGCTTATTAGTAGTAGTATCTATACAGGCGCCGCCTCTGGTTGGCTCGTGAAAGAAAAGAGGTCGGGCGACACCGCCGCCGCCGCCACTCGTCACGGCCCCGCTCCGCGCCGCCCGGCCTCGCTGCCGGTGGTGACAAGGAGCGGGGTCCGCCCCTTCAACAGCTGTCTTCATAGGGTTTTGGTCGAGTCCTAGGTCTAGGGTTTGCTGCCGTCGATGTTCGGTGGTGGAGTTAGGTTTTGTCGGAGGAGTGTGGCTCCTCTGCGGTTTGTTTTCTGGCGACGCCCGGCGATGTGGAAGCGGCGATGACGCGGCGGAATAAATTCTCGCAGCTTCTTCCGTTCTCCGATGGCGATCTTCTCCGACGTCAACGGAGTTTGTGTGGAGACTGCCCGTGATTCGAGGGCGGGCGATCGTTGTCTTCTTCAGGTGATGATGTTATTGACCCTATTAATCTCAAGGAAGATGTTTTTGGTGAAAATCTGAGCTTTGCTCGGGTTGCCGGCGGTGGAATCGAAGGATGCGTCATGGGTGCGGAGTCGGCCGATGCGCCTGGGAGGCAGTTTATTCGGCTGATTCGCCTAGAACTAAGTCCTCCTCTGCGGGCTCCACCTTGTGGAGTTTGGCTCTAGTGCCCCCACGACGATTGGGAAGCGGCTTCGACGGCGGTGACGAACGGATCTTTAAAGGCTTCGAGGAAGATGAACAGGAGTTTTATACTTCTTTGTAATTTTCCTTTTCTTGAGATTTCTGTTTATAAAAGGATCGGTGTAATGCACCAAAATTAATACATGTTTCTTTAAAAAAAGGTAGCGGCTGCGTGGCTGCTCTGTTTGGGTTCCGGCGTCCTCTGTTTCCTGCACTGGCTGGCGGGGGCGGGAGCCAGAGCGACACAGAGTCAATGGAGAGTCAACCCTGACGTGCTTCATTCGGTGCTTTGACTAATCATTTACTCGGGCACATGCATGCATGGAGTATGATGAATGGCCGTAGCTAACTGATGTTGTAAGGATGACGACATTGACGAGGAAATGAAAGGCATAATGGATAGTACTTGGCAAATCTATGATTATTCCAATTCATAAAAACAAGCATATATCTTCAATCATAAATAAATAAATTATATTGTCAATCAGAGAAAAAGATTTCTCAATTTCTCTTGGCAATGCCTGACTCGATTAAAAAAATCAAATAGGGCCAATCAATTGCTAAGTGGAACTTGCACCAATCAGCCCCGTGTTTGTTTTTTCGAAATCACAGCACGTGCGTATATTGCTTCAAGGGATCAGCCCCGTGTTTGCACACACAAGTGCTAAAGATTGGACATTGGATCGAACTCAACCACTCATCGAGTGGCACATCTTCATTCAACTATAGCCAATCAACTACCACTCATTGAGCTAAAGAGGAGGGGAAGTGGTGATTGGGCATGGAATGTTGAAGTGGAGGTCGAAAGGATCAAAGGGGGCTAAAGGAGGTGAATAGGTTTAAGCCTACAGTGAAATTACTACTGAATGGATGTCTATTACTGATCGATAGAAACTGAATGTCCAATCGAAGAATGAAACTTCATACACGATCTCTACAAAAAATACCAACCAAATTTGAGTTGATTTGTTACCACAACCTGTAGAATATGCATAGAGAAGTTCTCCCGAGACGATTCATGCACTCAAAGGTACTCTAACAAAGATCCAACAAATAGTGCACAAACAATTAGAACGAGATGAACATAAGTACATAGGAGGCATGAGATTTTTTTTTTTTGAAACGAATCAGACAAGAGAGCTGCCGATTATATTAAAAAGAAGAGTCCCAAATTGGGAAGTACAACAAAACAACAGCAAAAAGAAAAGTAAAAAACCAATTATACTTGTCCGGTTGGATTGGGACATCAACGCGGGTTACCACTCATCGGCGGGTCGGATTGGGACCTCAACACGGCCAAATCTCTACACAAACACAACGGCAAAGAAGATGGAACAACCACAGCAACCACCCACAAACCGCACACATGCAGCCGTCGAGAAAACCATTTACGAGAATCCAGCGCTGAAGATAAAGAAAGGGGTGGACACCACCACCGAGAAGGCCACCGCCGCAGGACCCTTCGCCGATGCGTGCGCCGCAACAAAGCCGAGCCACAACAACGTGCGGGGGCCTCGCCGCATCCACCGTTAGGCTCCTCTCCTGTGCGCGGCGGCCTCCTCGCCACGCCTGCCACAAGGCTCCATGCTCCGGTCTCGTTTCAAAGGTTGCCGTCAAAACGACGAGCAAAGATGCGCCACCCCATAGAGATCATCTTCAACCAACCAGACCATCGTCGTAGGTCGACGTCCCCTCGTAGCTTGCTCGCGCAAAGGCCACCGCCATCGAACCAGTAGACCAAGGTTGTCGCTTGTGCCATCATCCGACGTTGTACCACACCGGGTGGTTCCAGCCATGCTGAAATGACCCGTCGTGGTCCGCTGCAAGCGTCCCCGTTGCCTGAACCACTGGTTGTGGATCCCTATGCTTGCTCTTGGAAGCGAGGCGAGCGCCCCTCTTCGGCGCTAGATCAGCCTCGCTCGCCAGCTCGCGGCAAATATGAGCGCCAGAGTCAGTTCGATCGGAGACAACGCTCTGGGAGGCTGGCATGCATACAGAGCTTCTAAAACAGCGTTGAATCAGTGTAAGTGAACACCGAGATGTTCCATTGTCTCCTGTTCTCAATTTATAACCGATGTGCTGCACATTGTTCTGTCATGAATAACCTGCTGCTGCTTGTGCGCTATTAAACATTTGTCTGTCACGTTTTGCTTACTGAAGTTTTTTGCTCAATGCTCATGTCAAGCTGTGACCAAGACAGTGTCAGTGGAGTTTGGCAGGAAGGACAACATTGCCTGCATCCTGTTACATCCTGGAACCGTGGACACTGACCTCTCACGGCCATTTCAAAGAAATGTCCCCGAAGGTAAGCTCTTCACGAGAGAGTTCTCTGTACAGAAGCTTCTGTCCATCACTGACAACGTCAAGAAAAGCGACAACGGCAAGTTCTTCGCATGGGATGGCCAAGAAATCCCTTGGTGAATGGTCGTCATCACTCGTTTACATCTACAGAACAGCAATCAACAACGTCATGTTTTTAACTCAACAATGTTTTTTTTTTGAGAAAGACTATCTGACGCGCGGTTGTTTGGTTGAATTTTACAACCTGCTGTTTCTGGCCGCCCGATCTGCATCGTGCGTCTGGATGTGGGTGCTCTGTATGAGTATTTGTTTGATATCTCTGACGTGTGGGCTCTATTTGTCAACCTTTGTCTTTTCAGTTTTTGGATGTCGCGCCCGACTCGCATCGGCTACCGGGCATTTCATTTCCTCCGCTTCCTGTTCCCGCTCCCCCTCTCTCTCGACGGTGGCGACGCGGTGGAGATTCCGCTAGGGTTTGTCCAGGTTCGTGAATTCCTTTGTAATTTCTATCGATTCTCTGCATTTCCAACGCTTTCATGCTTCGTAGATTCAGTGATTGTTTTTTTTTTGTTGGATTTTTGTCTCAATTTGAATTTTCCATGTGGATTCGCCTCGTTTGGCGCGCGTCGCCCTGGATCCGGCTATGGCGCCCCCTGTTTTGTGGCGATTTCTCGTGGTGCCGCCCCCTGTTGCCGTTGTGGCCATTGTCTTCTGATTTTGGGTCAATCTTCGGTTGTCTTCCAGGTTTGTGTGGCCAATTCCCCTCTCCTCCTTTTTACGGTTCATGTCCGTTGACTCTATGTACCTATTTTGAGTGATAACTTCGAGATATGTTCCCCCGCTGCTGCCGCTCTCACATCACTAATTCTGTAGTTGACCCGTGAGGAAGCTGCCATTTCCATGGCTGTCGATGGTCCCCTAACCTTGCTCCGCGCTCTTCCTCTTGATTACTATTCATGGCAGGGGCGAGCCCGATGAGCAACTTCGTGTACCGTCTAAACTTAGGCTCGATTTTGGCACCTATTAGGTTTCTATTTTTGGTCAGAATTTAGAGGAGCGAACTTATTGTCCGAAATTTGGCTTCAATCTAGAAGAGCAAACCTATTGACTGAACATTAGTTTTGTTGTGCTTGTGTGTGCGTCTCGAAACTTTCCATGCAGCTAAATTAATTCTGAATTCCTTTGCATGCAGGTTTGTGATGGATGTGATTTCTTCCTTGTTCAGATCTGTCTTCTCGTTTCAAGTACTCTGTCAAGTATGTGTCTTTGTGCTTATCTTCCGTCGAAACTAATAATTTGCTGCATTGCATGCCTTCTAAATTAGTATTCATCTTGATGTTCTGTCTAGGTCAGTAGTATTATGTGTTCATCGGTTACCTAGTGTCGTGGTTAGAGTTAATTAGTAGGCCCAACACAAGGGGATAGGAATCACAATACCCTGTTGCTTTGCTTTTCTGAATTCTCAGTGTCATCGATGTGTCTCTCGAATGTCCTAAGGGGATTAAATTTGTTAGTGTTTTCATTACTATTATATGTTAACCTAAGGGGATTCATACTTTTTGCTTGTTATGTCAACTTAATGGTGTCAACAACTACTCTATTTGGCTGTGATAAGGGGCTGTCATCTGCTATTTTAATCAGGGTTTGTATGGTTATCCCTGTTATCTAATGTTATCTGGAGATATGTCTGTGAATGCTAGAAGATATGCTAATAGATATGTTAGACTTGGTTTGCATGTCTTTGGGTCGTAGTGGACCTTTTCTCTAATTCAAATTGCTGTCCCTGACTTTTTGTCTTACCATGCTGAGCATTTGGCTCATTCTTTTTAGCAAAAATATTAATAGTTGGCTTTTGTTGATTCACCACGACATACTTTTATGGATAATTAAAAAAATAAGGGCTATGCTTATGATGTTTTTTGGCATGGTTAATCACAGCTAGATGAATATGATTACAGTCATAATTAGGCTAATCTGAACATAATAATTAGGCTATGGTTATTTTTACTTTGAGTTTGCATACTTTTGAGTTTGATGTTATGATAACAGCCTATTATTAGTTATTAATGTATTAGTCTTTTTTTAAAAAAAAATATACTGGTCCCCTTAGATTAGGTCTGTAATGCTTCTAGTTCTGATGGATGGGTTATTTATATACTAGGATGATTGGTTTTGGGCAGTATGTGAGTGGTTGTCATAAGAATTATACTGTTCTTATTTTTAGGCTGATTATCTAATTTTTTAATATACATTTTGTGTCTCTGTATAGTATGGGTCGTAAAAAGGGCAGCTCGTATTCATGATTCGTCAAGTTCGGGTGAATCGGATGAAGATGGTTTTGAAACTATGGAGTGCAGTCAGTTACCCCATGATGTATATGATTCATTTCGATCTAAATCTCCTTCCTAGGTTTTTTTTTTGCAATATCCTTTTCTTTCCTGAAAGCTCCTAGTTGTGTGTTCTTATTTGAGCTTTTATTACAATTTTTTTTTTTTTTGGCGGGAAATTCATCTAGTGATAACTCCGGTGTTGATCTAGAATTATATGAGAAATGTGTGAATGATGTATGTATCCCCTTTTTTATGCTCTTGTATTCTGTTTTTGTACATAATTTTATTGTCCTTTCATTTTTTCCCCTTTCAGTTTCGCAGGATCAAACATATGAAGAAAAGGTTGGAGATGGCTATCAAGCATAAGATCTTTGATTATTTTATTGGAATCTTTTTTAGTAACAGTATGTGGACAGTCGTTTGAAATAGTTGTGTAATGTATTTCTAATTCATTTTTTTGTCTGCCTTTTGATTTAAATCAGTAATCTTTTTTTTTTTTCTCGATATTTGTTTATTTGGGCCATTAGTAATGCATTTGGTAGCCATTAGGGCATTTGGGTCATTAGGTAGGCATTTGTTAGTTGTTTGGGCATTTGTTTGATTTCATTTGGGCATTAGCAATTTGGGTATTAGCTTGGCATTTTGTCTTGTCATTAGTGTATTAGTTAGGCATTTTGTAAGCCATTTGGGCATTAGCTATTCATTTGGTTATTAGATATTTGGGTATTAGCTTGGCATTTTGTCTGGTCATTAGTGCATTAGTTAGCCATTTGTATGCCATTTGGGCATTAGCTATTCATTTGGGCATTAGTCATTTGGGAATTTGGGCTTTTTTTTTTTGGTCATTAGTGCATTAGGTAGACATTTGTAAGCCATTTGGGCATTAGCCATTTTGTAATTAGCTTGGCATTTCTCTGCCATTTGGGAATTATTTGGGCATTTGGGGATTTGGGGCTTTGGGCATTTGGGAATTTGGCCTATGGTGATCTCTCCTCCCGACTATGTGTCTGCCCCCTGTGTTGCCCATTTGGCCTAGATTTTTAAGGATGGTGAGAGTTGTGACCCTGGGCCTCTGCCTATAGTCATCTGTCGTTAGTTGAGTCTTCATCAAGATTTTTTGATAGAGCTAATTTTATATCTTTTTTCCAGGTGACTTGCCTTGCTCAAAAAATTGTTGTTCTGGAACCTTTTTTAGGTAGCAAAGGTGTAACAGTCATTACAGTTGGTAAGTTGTCTAGGCTTTCTTCTTTTTTATTCTCAGTACCACCTCATGTGCCTTTTTTTGATGTATGATATCCCATTTTGATATGCACATTTTGCAGTGTCCTAGTTCAGTGTCTTTCTTTTTTGATGGATGAGAAAGTGAGGTGGCTATGTCAGAACACTTGAATCAATCCCCTCTTCATCGTATCTAAGGTGAGTTTTTTTTTCCGAGCTGTGCTTTTTCCCCTCTTTCCTCTAGTCTTTTTTGGTTTGCTTCAATGAGTACAATCTTAACTGCTTGGTGTGAGTAACTCTCTGTCATTCATTTGGAAAACTATATTCATAACAAAGCTAAGCAATGGGCTTTGGTTTATTTCTCTTTTTGAAATAAAAAAATAATGCCCCTAATAGGCAATGGGGTTTTTGGCCTTTTTGTTTTAGAATAAAAAAATTGCCCCCTAGTAGGCTATGGGCTTTGTTTTTTCCTATTTTTGAGAGGAAAAAATCATGCCCTGCTATTGACTCACTCCTTAAACTTTTTTTTTTTTTTGACAACAGAAACTTTTTCTATTGAAAATTTGAAATAAAGTGACTTGCATGCTGTGTCCTGTATGTAGCAACTTGGTGTACTTGTGTATGTTGTTGTCTGCGAAAATAGTTTGTGCCTGTCTCTACAGAACAACAAGCAGCATCTGTTTTCTGTGAAGGCTATTGAATCAATCCTTAAATCTTGTATATGGATATCGGTGATCTGAGAACTAGTACCTGTCAAACTGCAGGTGTCGTTTTTTGATTTGATTCATTTGTGCAGAGCAGCAGGAAGTGTCACCTTTCACCTCTGTTTGGTTCAGGCCTCTCAACGGTGGCGGGTCTTCGACAGACAAGGTCTTTATTTATCTCTTTCTGTTCTCGAGAAGCACTTCACTGATCTGCCCCTCCAAAATGATTTGACAGGCCTATTTTGATGTAAAATATTTTTTTATGTCAGGTTAAGGGGTGTAGTATGCTGGCTAAATTCACAGCGGGACGGCAGAGCATTGAGAGGGGACACCCATTGCTTATAGAGAGCAGAGGTTGGTTTTGCACTCTTGCATTCTGCAAGTTTTTGGTTCTTTGTTACAGTCCAGCACAAGTTTTTTTGAAAAAATTGGTATTAGCATGTTTGTTCATCACATTGCAGCAGTTGTCATTGTTTTACCTTACGACATCAATGGAAAGAAGTGTATAGATGCTCTTGCAGGAGTGTGTTGTATTGCATTAGGTATGTGGGAAACTTTTGGTTTCAGATTTGATGTTAAATTGGAAAATCTATATGATTGATTCCCAGATTTGTTAGCTGCCAATTTGGCTATTCAGTTAGCATTTTGCCATGTTTATTGATTTTCAAAGGTGAGCATAGTCAGAATATAAGAGTGTTTGTCTGAATTGCTGCTCATATCATTTTTGGCACAAATCTGACGTTGCAATACTGGCACTTCATTATTATGCAGTGTTTTTCTGTTGTAAAATTGTATGTATTTTTCCATCCATTTGATTTTGATCTGATGGTTTAGGTTGGCGATTGTTTTTTAGGCCAAAACAATCGGCTGCTTCTTTGTTTGGTCACGATTGTTTTAATGGTCAAAAACAGCCGGTTGTTTTTAACCATTCAAACAATCGGCTGTACACTTTTTTTTTTTTTCCTGTTGAACATGCCTTGGTCCTTTCCATGTTGTGACCGACCTAAGTTCAAGCTGTAGAAAGGGCCTCGTGCAAATGCAAGGACACGAAGGTCAGTTCCATTTTTCAACTCATTTTCAGCTGAGTTGCCTGTTGATGAGTTATTGTAGCCCTCTAATTCTGAGAGGCTTTTCTCATTCGTGATTTATCAATCTGCTCCTGGTGCATATCGTTACATTTCTTCACACTGTGTAATTCGAAGAAGAAGAAAAAAAAAAACAATTTCCGACGGGTTGTTGCAATGCTAAACCAGTTATACTGATCTTGTTCTTACATGTACTACATAAGTAATACAGTAACTTCTTTTTTAAAAAAAAAGTTATGCAGTAACTTCTGAAATGCTACTACTTGTGACATTCAATTTGGAAGTAATAATAAGAAACAGACAGTCCTCGCTTTCAAACGGCTGGTTCTTGACTTGATGCGTCATCGCTGAACAAAGTCCTAGACGCAATGATCTCGCAATGATCTGAAGCCTAAATCATCGAACAGCCATTTCATCAGCTGGAGACGGCTGGCTGCTCAGTGGCGATGGAAAGCCCAATGCCAATGGCGGAGCCAGCGCCGATGCCATGGCTGCCGCCGCCGCTGCTCACGGTCGTCACCGGTTCCAGAGATGACGTTCTGGAGCCAGGACTATATGTCGTCACTGGTTCCAGAGACGACGACGTTGTCGAGCCAGGACTATAGGCTGGCGGCCCGTAAGTAGCAACTGGCATCTTCGCGGGAGGATCGGCGGCGGCGCCTCGAAACGCAGCACGTTTAGGGCCTGCCTGACGGTGGGACGCAGGCCGCGGTCCGGGTGCGCGCACCAAAGCCCGACGAGCATCGCGCATGCCATTTCCCGGCCGTCGAACTCGCCCCGGAGCCGCGCGTCGGCCGCGTCGAGGATGGTCCCGCCGCCGTACGCGTCCCAGACCCACTGCACCAGGTGGACGAAGTACTCGTCCTCGTCCTTGCCCTCGTCGCCGGGGCGCCGCACCGCCGGCCGCCGGCCACAGGCAATCTCGAGGAGTAGAACGCCGAAGCTGTACATGTCCGACTCCACGGTCGCCCTCCCGGTCAGCATGCACTCCGGGTCCATGTACCCCATCGTGCCGGCAACGCCCGTCGTGTGCGACCGCCGGTCGTCGTCGATGAGCCGGGCGAGCCCGAAGTCGCCGAGCTTGGCAGTGAACGACGCGTCCAGCATCACGTTGCTCGGCTTGACGTCCCGGTGCACCACGCGCCGTTCGGCCTCCTGGTGCAGGTACAACAGCGCGGCGCCGACGCCGAGAACGATGCCGTACCTGACCGGCCATGTCAGGACATTTCCCTCCGTCTCGTAGAGATGCGTGTCGAGGCTGCCGTTGGGCATCAGCTCGTAGACGAGGAGGAGCTCGTCGTCGCCGCCATGGCACCAGCCGATGAGCTGCACGAGGTTCCGTTGCCGGAGACGGCTGATGATCCTCACCTCGGTGACGAACTCCTTCCAGCCCTGCCGAGAGGTCTCCGACACCCTCTTCACGGCCACGTCGCGGTTCGTGTCGGTCAAGAGCCCTCGGTACACGGACCCGAATCCTCCTCTTCCCAGTCTCTGGTCGTCGGAGAAGTTTCCAGTGGCTGCGGCGAGCTCATCGTAGCAGAATCGTCGGGGCCCGCTCACCCCTGTTCTAGGTCGTCGTGAACAGGTTTGCCGCGGAAAAGTCTTGCATCTTTCGGTGCTTCATGTTTGGATGCCTTGATCGCCGTCATGATCTTGGCACTCCGGTGCCGTTTCCGCGGACTGATGAGGCACCATGCTGACAGACCGACGAGGAGCAACACAAAAGCGATCGACACGACGGCGAAAACATCCAGCAGATTCCAGTGCTTCGGGTTGTTGTCAGGGAGATCGTCTTTTGTCCAAGCGCAAACAACGCTAAAGTGTTGTTAGATACTTCAGTGTTGACAACCAGGCAGAGCAACAATCTGAAAAACGTTCTCACCGTGGTAGCATCCGTTGCCGGCGGCGAACCCATCTCCGACCATCCCGTCCGCGCACCTGCACCGGTGACCCCACATCCCTCTTGGCGTCTCCACGTCATGGCACGTCGCGTTCTTGGCGCACCGCTGGGCGCCGCCGCCGCTGGTGGCGTTCACGCACGTCCCGTTGAGCCACCAACCCAGCTCCGCCACGCCAAACTCCTGCGACGGGGCCACCGCCGCCGCGTGCGGTGCATCCCCGTCGTACACCGACGCCGTCAGCGCGTCCCTGCAGCCTGTGCCTTCCACCTTCTCCCACGCCATGAACTGGCCCTGGCCGCTCTCCGCCTCAGCGCTGTTGGGCGGCGGCGGCATCGAGGAGACGCACGCCCAGACGGTGTCGTCGGTGGTGCTTTGCGCACGGCGTCGCGGGAAGCAGCCAGCTGTTCATGTCGTCCGATGGGGCGGTGCAGTTGGCGGCCGCCGGCGCACGGCAGTCGCCGCGTAGGAAGAGTCCAGTGCGGGAGGAGATGGCGTAGCCGGCGCCGGTGAGCGACGCCTTGGCCTCGGGGACACTGCGGTTGCACGAGGCCTCGATGGAGACAAGAAAGGTGGAGGTGGTGGAATCGAACGACAGGATGGGGTACGGCGCGGCCGCCGTGCTGTGCGGGAGGAGTGCCGTCGAGGTGGCGGCGTTGCAGGCCAGGGGATGGGACAGTCGGCAGAGAAGCCGAAAGGGTATGGGACGACAGAGCCAACGCAACGGTGGTTGCACCCGCCACCGCCACCGTCGCCGGAAGTGGGAAAGTCTCCGCCGTCGGCAGAAGTGGAGAAGGCTCCGCCGGGGGGAGCAGGAAGAAGACGACGACGAGAAGGGACATATTCTGCTACGCTAGTCGATCTGCGCACAGTATGCCCGGTCTTTGTATAGTACTCCAGAGGATAGACGCTAAGTAGAGGTCAACGTTTTCATGTCAATCATTCATGAACCAAGCCAGTGTCAGTGGAGTTTGGCAAGAAGGACAACATTGCGTACATTTTTTTTTTCGCAAATACGTTTCAGAAAAAATTAACGTGCCCAAGGGTAAGCTCTTCACACGAGAGTTCTCTGTTCACAAGCTCCTCTCTATCATTGACAACGTCAAGAAAAGTGACAACCGCAAGTTCTTCGCACGGGATGGCCAAGAAATCCCGAGCTGAATGGTGGTCGCTCATTTAACTGTTAAAGTCTACAGCACAGCCGCGTCCTTGACTCTACAGCACAGCCGCGTCCTTGACCCGACAGTTTTTTTTTTTGGTCAGTATGTATCGTTTTTACTAGTCTTTTTTTTTTTTTTTTTTTTTTGGAAACAAAACGTGTGGGGGTGGGGGGAGCTTCGCCATTACGCGCATCCCACAACCGCCATGGAATGGCCTAGAGGATGAACGGCCATAGTGCTGCGTCCAGTGTTCTTGGGATGGTGGCATTCCAGATGTCGACATCGTCCAATTCTGCAACATGAGGCAGCCGGATCCTCGCCCAAACTCCAGCGCTTGTATCACACCCGAAAAATACATGGGCACGATCTTCGGTGGCAGCATCAGGTGGCATGGTCTAGCACATGCTTTGAGTGGAGATTGACCCTGGTACTCAGCCGGTCTTTGAAGTACAGCCACGAGAAGATCTTCACCTTGTTGGGAACTCTGGACGCCCATATCCGTTGGCCGGCTAGATCAGCGTCGACGTCGGTAGCTGTCAATGCGCGGTATGCGTCCCTCGATGTGTACTTTTTGCCCGTCAATTTCATGAGGCGCTGGTCCGGCTCATCGTCCAACTGGATTTCCTGCAAAGAAGAAGAAGAGCAGCCAGCTGTGCACTAGAAGCGTTTGTCAGTCGAGGGCGTAGGCACAACTCAAAATCTGCCCTGAAAACTGCTTGCACCGATATGTTAGGCCGCATGGTGTGGGAGAAGAGGGCGGAGTGTGAGAGGAAGAGCGGGCCGCTGGGGAGCCAGTGGTCATAACAGAAAGAGGTGGAGGCACCGTTGTGGATAGTGACAGTACTAGTCTTTTTTTTTTTTTGTCATGTCATGCTCGACTAAATTGTAGAAGGCATGGAAATTAGATTCCTTTCATTCAATTTTACTCCCTCCATCCCAAATTATAAGTCGGCGGGAGTAGTTCTTAGAAGCAACTCCAGCCCACCCCTCATTTGAGCCCGTACCCAAATTCTAGAGGCTTTAGGAAAAAAATCATGCATGCAGTGCGTCGCATTGCAGACTGCAGCGCCCGGCTTCGCGTCGTCAAGTCAAGAGAGCAGCAAAGAATCAGCATGATGGCCCCAAATGATAAAGTTAATTATGCAGGATTAGTTTCTTGGCCATACACTACACGTCCTCTCTGACTGACTCACTGACTGACTGACTAAAACAAGCTTTGCGTTCCAATCATCCCGGTCTCTTCTCCTCCCTCCCTCTCTGGTCACATCGTGCACACGGACGTCATCTCTCTCTATTGGCATGTTGCAAGCGTACTCTATATGACTAGCTAAGCTAGCAATCGAAACACTATTAGCTACTTACCGCCAAGTACAGAGAGAGCTCGCGGAGACGACGACCAGCGCAGGGCAGTGAACTGGCTGCAGCCTACATGCACCAGCTCCTCCTCTTCGTGATCCTCTTCTTCCTCCCCCATGAAACCGCCGGGTCGTGCAACCGGCAGTGCGGCAGCACGACCGTACCGTACCCTTTCGGCTTCTACGGCGGCGGCGGTTGCCCTATCCTCCTATCCTGCAACGCCACCACGTCCACGCCCCTCCTCCCCGCGCAGCACGGCGGCGGAGGAGTACCCAGTGCTGTCGTTCAACTCCACGGCGTCAACCTTCCTCGTCTCCCTCGCGCCGTCGTGCAACCGCAGCGTATCCAACGCCAGAGCGACACTCGACGCCGCCGGCGCAGGGTACGGGGTCAGCTCCCGCACGGGGCTCTTCCTCCGCGGCGGCTGCACGGGGTCGAGACCGAACGCGAGCAGCAGCTGCAACGTGCCGCAGGGCGCCATGTCGGCGATTCTGCGCACGGCGCAGTGCGACGGCGGCGGCGGGGAAACGGCAACGACACGTCGTGGACGTGCGTGCTCTCGGCGCCGCCGACGCCCGGCAGCCCCCGCCGCTGCGACGGGCGAGGACCAGTTCCTGGAATGGGACAAGGTGGAGGCAGCCGGGTGCCAGGACGCGCTCACCTCGGCAGTGTACGCGTACACGGCGGAGGGTGCCGTCGATCCAGTTAGGCAACGCGGAGATGGGCTGGTGGCTGGACGGGAGCTGCAACGACACCACCGACGGCGGCGCCGGGCAGTGCGCGCGGAACGCAACGTGCTGGGACGTGCAGACGCCGAGCGGGGCGTGGGGGCACCGGTGCGCGTGCCCGGACGGGATGTCTGGCGACGGGTTCGCCGCCGGCGATGGGTGCTACTACGGCGGCGCGACGAGCGGTGAGTGCACAGTGCTCGTGCTTTCGTCAACAATTATATATCGTTGCTCTTGTTCTCGTCACGGTTTCGGCCCGAAAGTCTTCTGCTGCCCGAAAGTCTTCTACTGCACTCAATAATACGCGACCTAGTTCAATAAATTATACGTGTATACATACAAATTTTACATAGATAAGAATAGAGCCCTAGAAGATATGGCTCTCCAGTTTGACTTCGTTATTATAGAGAAGACGTGGTCATTGGCCTTAACAAACGCGTATGTCGACGTCACCACTCACCACATGTATGCTCGAAACAGGCTACACGAACAGCACGGAGGAGCTACACTATAGCATCTGCTTTGATTTGAAAAGAATATTCAAAACATAAAAATAGAAAAAAAACGTATTATTAGAGTTACATGTCAATTGGCTTATGGAAATTGGAAACTAGTAGAGCATTTGGATGCAAAACATTACAAACACAAACACATGTCGTACTAATATGTGAACGTTCATTCGACAAACTAGCAGTTAACTATTCGGGGAACGAAAATGAGGCGCATAAATTCCCCCCCGGTAGTGATCGAACTCGAAGCGGTAGGTTCCACACCTAGGAACAAAAATATTTTTTGGAAAAGTAGATGGCCCCACACACCGCACAGCATGCTCTGCCCACGCACCCACCAAGCTCCTCATCTCCTTCTTGGATGTGACGTCACCTAAAAAATGAAAACATTTATTTCAATTTGCTCCTTTTGAACGGTCCATGCGATTTTCAATTTCGAGGTGGAGGGAGGGGCTGGGCGAGGTGGGTTCTACGTGAACAAAACTTAGCCCCACATGCAAATGTTTCAAATTTTTTTTTTCTAGTACAAATTTATGTGCACTAATAACTTGTAGTTCAAAAATTGCCAAATCTAACACAAACATGAGAGCTCAAAGCTTCCTCATGGGCAGATGGGCTCCCGGCTCCAACGGCTAGGCTGCCGCCCTGGGGCCGCCGCCCTAGGGCCGGCGCTCCCTGCCTCCCACATTGCCCGACCCCTCCCTCCACCTCGCCTTTTCCTCGCCGAAAAATCGTCACCACCGCCCGGGCCCGAGCACCGGGGGCGATGCGGCTCTTGGCGACTCCGTCACCGGCCGGGCATGGGGCGCCAGATCCGGCGCCGGCGTGCCCGGATCCGCGCCCAACGCCACCGCCATCCGTGGTGAGGCTGGGCCGCGGCCCTGTTGGCGTTTCTTAACGTATGCGAGATAAATCCGCAAGCACCACGAAATTGTCGTTGTAGCTTTTCACCGGAAGTATTGAGGGTATCGTATTTTCCATAGGGAGCGGTTGCGCTCTAATCTTTGAGCGGGGCCACCCTAGGATAACTATGGATAGTGAGGTATCTTTATGGGCTTAGGTTTTCAGGCGGGGATTTCTAGGGCTTGTTATCTCCCTTGCTTCGGGCACCGGCCAACGCATAAGCGGGCGACTTAGGCAATTAGCTCTACGTCCACAGCCCGAGCGTGGGGGGGATTTCGAGGGGACGGTCAAAGGCTTGTCGCGACCCGGCCGCCTACCCCCTCAACCGAGGGATGCCGCGAAAAAGATAGGTGAACACTAGCCCAAACACCACGTTTGCACTACCATCCACAACTCTTGGGTCGATCAAGGTTCCCCGGTCAAAGAGTTCCTTCTCCAAGATTTACGACCGAAGGTACGACTATCGATCCCGCAAGTCTATAACAGCTAAGATAATATACTTGAAGAACAATAAGCGAAAGATAATCACAAGCTTTCTTACCAAAGTGTAAGTAGCTTGTAGAGGTACAAAGCGTGGTAGTCCGACAAGTCCGGCACTCAGACCACCCGAGATCCGCGGCCGGGAGGCACAGGGACTCCATGGGGAAGAGGCTAAGCCCTCTTCTACTCTTCCCTCTCTCACTCTCCACTAGAACTAAGAGGAAGAATCCTCTCTACTACATTGTGGATCTCCTTGTGTTGTATGTGGTAAAGGAAAAACTCTACTAAGAAGAGGGAGAGCTCTTGCCTTGGAATGATTGTGTGTCAAATGAGGGAGAGAGGGGGGCTACTTATACACTTGGAGGAGGGGCCTAAGTGCTAAATTACACCAAAACCCGACCTTGTACGCCTTCCTAATTAGACCAAACCGACCATCCCACATCGGTAACCCCTAAGAAGGCAGGTTAATGAACCGCCTCCCGAGGCTGGGCCGGCGCCTTAGGGAGGGTGCGGCCGCACCACAGGGGTGCTTGGCGCACCCCCCAGGTTCCCGGCAAAATTCAGGCTTCGGCTGGGGGTGGCGTTGTTGGGCCCGAAAAGTCTGGCCGGGTGGTGTTTGCTCGGCCCAACTCGGCGTTTTGGTCCATTTCCACCCCTGGGGCTTGAAGTATTCTGAAATGCGCTTTCGAGGGGTTTGCGTGCTTTGATCGTATTTCCACTGTTTTTATTATAAATACTACAAAATACATTTCGTACACTACAAGTGGAAATATATTAGTAATAAATGTATATGAGTATAAAAGGTATAGTTTCTCTCCCTTTATGGTAGTAAGTTGTGGGGAAAAAAATATGTCATTAGTGACCGTCAACAGGCCCCTCGGCCAGCCTACTAGCGTGGCGTCGCCATACGATTGGAGAAGCGGGGTCGCGTCCCATCCTGTTGCGCCGCCACCGCCCTCAATGGTAGGGGCGCCCCCCCTTTGCCGCCACAGCGCCCGGGGAATGCGCTCGTCGGCGGCGATGGACCCCTTCCCGGGCACCTCCGTCGACCTCGCGCCCCGGGACACCGTGTCGGACGGGGCAGCGAGGGAGGTGCATACGGGGGCCGGGCCGAACTGCGGCGTGTTGATGCCTCGGCTGGCGGCTCTGGTCGCGATTGGCTCGCCAAGGGCCGGCTCTTTGGAGGCCATCTGTCGCATCACGGTAGACACGACCGCTCCATCCCTCAATGACGATGGTCCGCCCTCGAGGCGGGGGCTGCGGTGACCCTCGAGGGAGGCTGTCCACCCCTAACGGCTCCCGTCGCGAAAATCACGGATGGCGTGATTGCCGACAACTTTGCCTAGTGAAAGGATCGAGATGCCCAAGAGGTGGGGGGGGTGAATTGGGCTAATCTAAAATTTTAACTTAATTAAGCAACCTACTAGCCCATATTCACCCTCTTGTGCCTAAGTGTGTTTCTAACAACTACCGTACAAAGTTTTGCACCCTAGGTTCCAATCCTACTCTAGCATGGCAATTCTAAGAATGTAAAGACAAGAAATAGAATTGCGAGAATGTAAATGCGGAAAGTAAAAGAGAGGAAGGAACACGGTGATTTTTTTTCTCGAGGTATCGAGGTGTCGCCACACCCCCTAATCCTCGTTAGAGCACTCTCTCGAGAGTATCGCTCCCCTTAGTCCTCGCAAGAACTAAGTGCTCTCTACGGGTTGATTCTTCGACACTCTCGTCGCGGTGAATCACCCAAAACCGCTCACAAGCTTGCTTGAGCCACCCACAAAGCACCACCGGGTGATCTTCAAGCCATGATCCGCCACCAAGCCGTCTAGGTGATGGCGATCACCAAGAAGAAACAACCGCGAACTCTCACTTGACCTCAACAAGCCTAGGAGAAGAGTGGATGCACACTTGAATCTCTCAAACACTCTAAGGATGATCCTTAATCTTGCATGGATGACCACCTTAGGGCTCTTGCTCTTCCTTGCACTCTCAAGGATGTTTCTCGGTGAACAAATGGGCAAGAGTGAGGGCAAGGTCATTGGGGACAAAGTATATATAGCCCCCACCAAGCAACTCCACGAAATCAGCTTCTCTGCGCGCGAAAACGGCTGGCCGGACCTTGGTGAGTCCGGTCAGGGGTCCCGTCGATGCGTCCGGTCGAAAGCGACCACGGCCTCGACACGCCACGACCGGCGTCCGGTCGGTGCTTCAGGTCCCACCGGGCGTCCGTCGCTGCGTCGGTTGGACCTCGCCCGAAAATGCTCGCGCCGACGCCCCAACGGGGCGTCCGGTCAAGAACCGGCGCCCGTCGCGTGTCCGGTCGGTGCGTCCGGTCGGCCTTCGAGGTCCTTTTCAGCTCCGTCTTGGCGACTCCGTGAATTGCTTCAACTCCAACATGTCTCGGGCATAAATTGAGCTACCTAGTGCTAAAGAAACTCAAGTGTGCACCACAACTCGTCTCTAGACTTCGCCTAGGTCAAGCTACCCATTCGTACCCCCCCTTAATAGTGCGGCCGAAAACAAAAACAAAGTCTAACAACTAATCCGATGTCACCCAACTCCGTCGACAATCGGAACTAGCCGATCCTTAACCTTGTCGTCCATCTCGGGAAAACCGAAGCGAATTCCATCGTGGGGGGCGTAACAAACTCATCGCCCAAGATCACCATTACCATGACCTAACTCACCTTTGTTTTACGCAAAACACACGTTAGTCATGATAATTATATTGTCATCAATCGCCGAAACCCAATCTAGGGGGCCTAGATGCTTCAATCTCCCCCCTTTTTGGTGATTGATGACAACCCTCTAAGTATGGAGATTAAGAGTGAGGTTTAAGCGCACTTGTTCACATGAGCCTCATCCAATACGATCAAAGGGGTTAGGGTGACTCATGCGATACAAGATCATATATGTACTCATTGAAATGCATGAAGAGTGAGTACGACAAGGATAGCTCATATGGTTCAAAATATCACAAGTAATAATCGAGTAAACCATAAGTGCGGAAGCAAGACCATATGAGCAAAAGCATGACATGATATATAATGATACCGAAATAGAGAGCACACATGTCATAAAGTGTATCACGATGCATCACAAGCATATACAATGCGAGGCATGAAAGTAAACATGATGCATGCAAGTGTATCACACCAAAGAACCAACTCCCTCTCGAAGCTCCCCCTAAGTCTACATACTCTACTCTCTCCCCTTTGTCATCAAAGACCAAAAGGCTGGGGGCCCGGTAGGAGGTGTAGAAGCGGAGAAGCTGGTCTTTGAGCACCAGTCGCCACAACGAACGAGAGAGGCATCATCGGGACTCGACTCCGAACTCGAGCTCGCCGACCATGTCGACGATGCAAGACCCTCCGACTGCGGGAAGTGTAGAAGAAGCGGTTGGGGTCGGCTCACGTGAGTAGCCGGGAGTGGAGTGTCGCTCAAGTAGAAACAATTTGTCCGGCCCTCCAGTGGCGTGCTTCGAGTAGCGAGGGTCAACGATCTCGGAGGTAGTAGTGACGAAGGCGACCTCGTGGCTCGGAGACCGGGCACACTCCGACTCGGGGCGCCGTGACCCTTGTGGTAGTGACAACAATAGACTCCTGGTCGTCGAAGTTTGCTCGAGTGACCCCGAGGTGAGAATCCAAGAGCCGCTGCCACACCGGCCGAAGTGTGAGTGGTGCACTAGGGCGTGAATTTGAGAGGAACAGCTCGGCAGACGTGGCACCGTAGCGAGGGGATCCGCGACACACCAAGCCGGGTAGTCCGTGCTGCGTCGTGGGTGTGAAGCCGGTGATGTCTGGGGACTCGGCGACCGAAAGCCGCATAGCGGATATAGTCTGGCAGGTGGAGTCTGGCGGCCGAAAAGCTGGGACCACTCGGGGAAGGTGGGTGAAGGGAACGGCAAGCCGGGGCCCCCCGGGGTCTGGAGCCTGATATGGGAAGGCGAGAAGCGGGTGGCACCGGCGGAAGTGGGCCGAGGCATCTCAACCTCAATCGATGGCCTGAACAACCGGGCGCTATGAGGAGCGGCTGCTCTTCTTCGAAACTCTTTGGCTGAATACAGAACCTTCTTCTTTGGTAAGCAAGTAGGGAACGCCCGAAGCTTCGTCTGCCTCCGCCTCATCTCCGGGTTGAGAGCCTGCTTTGCTCTCATCCACGGATCTCACTTGGCTGCTTTGCTGTCGGCTGTAACATCGGATATTAAAAAAAGTAATGAAAATTTTAAATAAGATCATCGTCATGTGTAATTATCAAGTATCATGGTAACAATGCATTTCATGTTTCAAATTATATATGTCACATATCATGGTTGCGTTGGAGTTCAAGTTCAAATTCAATTTCTGGGTAAACTATTAAATGAATTTTTATTTTTATGAATAAAATTGGTCCAACTTGTGCTCCATGATTTGTGTGAAGTTTGTTCTATGTAACTGTAAAATTGGTTGATTTGGCTGATCATAGTTTAGTCCTTAATTAAATTCCCAATGGTTGCTAGTTAACAATTTTTGTTAACACTAATTTGGATTTCAATATTTGAAAATTCAAAATTCTACTTTCAAAACTACTTAGAATTTGGGGATGGTCATTAAAGCAAATTTGGAGATCTCGAGAAGTTTTACAACTTTGGTTTTTGGAGATTTTGAAGTTACTATATAAATTTGGAAGTAATTTGAAGAAATTGCAAATCGGGAGTGCTGCTACAGTAACATCGCAGCAGCTTCTCTGTCTGCTTCGCTGCCGTCCGGTGTCTTCGCGTCGTTTCGTCGACTTGGACACGCAGCAGCCACCTGGAGAGATCGAGCAAGCGCTGGTGCGTCGGGAGAGGCCAAGCCCTGTTTTCTTTCCCTCCCTTCCCTCTCGCTCTCGTTTCTCTCTCTCGCGCATGTCATGGCCACCGCAGGCAGACCCGCTCGCCGCCCCGCAGTTTCACGCGCTTGCTGCCCGAGCCAAGCTCGCCACCAGCCCTGCGACCTTCCTCTCAGCCATGAGCATACTTGCCAGAGCCGCTCGCCGCCGTTGTCGTTGCCTCCAGCCGCTGCCGGAGCACCACGACATCATGTCCGCCCGCCTCCATCCGCCTGTGCACGTGGCCAGGGCCAGGCCACGTCGGACCATCGCAGAGCAAGCCGCTGCCACTCACGGGTGCGCGCTGGCCCAAGCATGCTCCAGCACATCTCCCTTGCCGTCGACGACCGCCCCTCTGGCGAAAATCGCCGTCCCCGTGCTCCTGCTCTGCTTCCATTTGCGACCAGGGACTCGCGCTTGAAATAGAAACTCTTCTGGGGGTCTTCTGCAGAAGTTGTGACTCAGGTGAATAGTGTTAAACAGTGCAGTTTCTCTTTTTCTTTTTTCAGGATATGTGCTGATTTTATGATTTTCATAACTAAATATTGGTGCATGATAAAATTATGAAATTTGTTCTGTAGCCTTGTTATATGATGCTCTACCATGGAAAAATATGAGTTAGCCATAATCAGTAGTTTTGGTATGAGATAAAAATACCTCTTTTAATTAAGAAATGCTTATTCCATGATTTTTGTAGGTTAAAATAAATATCCAATTATCATGAATCTTGTTGTGTATCTGTTTCAAGCTAGTATCAACCATCATAAAAAGTTTGGGATCAATTTGATGATGTTTAAATATATCCTTAACTATATGCTTTGCTTATTAGTTAATGATTATCAAATCGATTAGCATAAATCATAATATGATTTGGGTGGATTTTGGAGTTGATTGTAGACCTTGGAACATGATCACCTCTGTTGTTCCTCGGCACTGGCTTAGTTGTTTGTGATGCTCATAATCAACTTGTGGTAAACAACTAAAGTGTTTTATGCTCATTACTTGCTATTGCATCGCGAAGAAGGAAAGTTGTACTCAACTTTCGTAAGTTGTTTAAGTTCTTTTATGCACTTGTATGCCTTCCATCATGTATCGTGGCATGCATTCCGTTATGTTAAGCCATGCATCATTTATTACGTGTAGTAAAGCGAGAAAGAAAAAGATTGGAAGGTGCAAGTGCCAAGAGTGTGATGCTTTGGTCTCCAAATTGAATTAAGGCAAGTGCATGACGAATCTTTTGCTTCGGCTTTCGCCTATTATTCGAAGCTTTTTTCTTTATGTTCCAATGTTCAAGTATTCTATTTCGGTTCAAGTTCAAGTTTCTTGTTCATGATATTCGTTTCAAGCTTTCATTTACATTCAATTCCGGTGCGGTTTATCAGGAGGAGGTGCCATTTGGTTCTTATATTCGGGTGCACTGTGAGTAAGTGCTGGCCCCACTTGCTCCGGCTTTACCGGTAAATGCTAAGGAGTATTCAAGTCTTTGTCCGTTTGGGGACGGAAACTACTATTTAGTTGGAGTTCAAAGAATTCATTCATGAATTCTCATGAGTTGATTGTTCTTTGGTTCTTAATGTACTTGTTGAGTGTTTTCACTCACCCTCGTGTTCATTTGGTTTTTAGGTGCTAAACCATCACGACTTGCATGGGAATTGGGAGTAGCACCATCATCACAAGTACTCACTTTTCGTTTACAAACGCGTACATAGCGGTACTGTAATTGGTTTGTTTTAGTCTTAGTGAATGTGTTGAAGGGTAGCCCCGGTGGTGTTTCTACATTGGGGCGTTATACCCCTCATCTCAAGCAACTAGTGAAAGCGGCCGGGTCCGGCCGGTGGAGGAGCGAGGCGGAACCTCCGGCCTCGTGGTCGTGTCGCCGTGGAGGTGGCCTCGTAGGCACGTGGTCGTCGTCGAGCCGGTTCAAGGGTCGGGTGTAAACCTCCGGGCCGTGGCCGCGGCTCCTCGGACTCAAGCTATGCCTCCTCAAGAGCAACCATCTCAAGCAACGTGCATCCCGAGCTGCCTCGACTCGTGGATCGGCCCCCGAGAACGTGTGGCGGGGGGGTACCTGGTCGGCGTGGTCTTGAGGAGCCGAAATTAAAAGGCTGGGAAAGCGTGTAGTCGACCGTGTCCACCTGCACAACGCCGGCCTCCATGTGAGGCACGGTCTTCCAAATCGAGGAAGGAGATCCAAGTGAGCAAAAAGGAAGGCATGGCAGACCCCTTGATCCCTCGGCTATAGTGTCCTCCATCTCGACAAGATCAAGTCCCAAACATCAAACTCTATCTCGATCCATAAGGTGGAAGAGAATCCGACCGCTGCAAGCGGGTGAGCGCCTCCTTGTAGCCAATCTGGGCAGAATCGTCCGCCCGACTATAGCATCCACAACTCGGCAAGTGGAGTGAGGTCGGTAGGAAGGCGGGGCGGGAGCCCTCGCCGAATCTGCCCCGGGGCAATCGCGAACTCGATCACCAGAGGGCACTCGCCGGCCACAGGACGTCGCGGCGGCTCTGGGCGCCATAGCACAAGCCGCTGTGAAGCCGTGTCCGAGAGGGGTGCAACCCGAGAAGGCGACGAGCCCGAACAACACGCAACTCGCACTGCACCGCCCTTGAAAGCAAACACTAGAAACTCGTCTTTGGGGGTCAATCCATAAGGTAGCATAGAACTCGGACCACGTAGTCACGTAGCTGCCCTCTCTACCAAATAAGTCCGCTGCACCGGGAAGGAGGCGAGGTGGGGTCGAATACGCTCACTGTGGCTGCGACAATGTCATCCACCCCGCAGACTCGGTGAGGACGGATAGCAACGCGCACTCTCCTCATATGCCCGCGAGAAGTCCGCGTGAAGAAGCTGTCGGTACCCTTCGAGGAGCATCCGGCCGCCGCCGAAGTGAAACCACTGCTTCTTTGACAAAGCGGCCGGGCGGGCGGTAGACGCCGACACGCCCTCAAAGTCAAGGGGTGGCTCGCTAGGGCCGCCCCGCACTCTCGTGGTCTTCTTGCATTCTTGCCGGCGTCCGGGGTGGTGGAGCTGGAGCTGGAGTGGGACGTGTCGCCTCCGAAAGAGAACAGATGCAGTCCGGGGAACGACGGTCCGCCCGAGCGCCCTGGTAGTGTGGATCTCTGAGTAGGCGCCGAGCCGACGGCCGCCGAGGGGTGGGCGGAGGCCGCCTCGGGGATGGCACTGGCTGCCTCTGGCCGCCTTCGAGGCCAGGGTCTCCCCGAGACGGTCCGCCCGTGGACCACCCAACTCTGCGGTCTCTGCTACTCTAGCCTTTGCAAGGACCCTGCTCACATGTCATCTCATCACCGTGCCGGGCGCTTTTTTTTGCTTCTTCTTCGGCCGCGACTCGGCAACCTTCTTGCCCTTGTCCGATGGACCGCCACCAGAGGAGGAGGTGGGGTCGAGGGCGGACCGGGTGTTCTTCGTGCGCGCCATGACCGAGAGATCAAGCGCATTTGAAAGAACCAATCGTCAAAGACCATCGGCAACCGAAAGACTCCCGATCGAAACGCGCAAGTCAAACCGAGAAGACAAACTGCCGGCCGACACTTGAGAGGCTTGGCCTCTTTTTCCATACTCGCGGGCTTGGCCCCGAAGTTTTTCGCTAACCTGTCAAGCCGCCGGTGTCACACTCAACCAACCAAGCTCGCTGCACATATGGAAGGAATAGAGAGATTTATAACAAGCATACATAGCTAGAGGAGAGATGTCCTTAGGAGAGCAAGCATAATAGAGAAGAATGGAATGGCCATGAAGGTGATACCTGGTCTTGAGGGATCCCTGTGAATAGGTAAGACGACAATGTGGGGCACCGCGAGGAACAGGAGGTGTCACAAGATGGACAAGGCGGCCTGCAGCAAGTGAGGAGAGAACTGGGAAGCACGATGCAGGGCACTGCACAAAGGAAGATCGACACATTCGATCATAAACAAAGGATGAACCGGTTGGGACATTCCACCGAACACAAGAGGGGCGGCAACAGATAGGACATGGGAAGCTCACCACCGCGAGGAAACCGGGCCGGCCGGGGGCAGAATGGGGTCGACGGTGACGAGATACGCAGCCCGGCGAGTGATGGAGTGGCCTCCCCGGCGGAAGGAGGGGCGGCCGGCGCGAATGGGCGCGCCGGCGCGGCCCCCTAGGTTGGCATGGAGCACGGGCGGGGCAGCGGGCGGTGGAGCGCGGGCGTCGAGCGGCGTGGGCGCGGGTGGACGCTGGTGACGGCGCCCGCGGAATGCGCGGGCGGGGGGCGGGCGGAGCGGGGCGCGAGGGTCGGGACGACGCGGGCGCGGGTGGGCGGGCGGGGCGCGCGGCGCGTCGGGAACGGCGTGCGGTTGGCGTCGTGGGGAAGGAAAAAGGGAGGGGCCCGCTCGAGGAAGGATAAAAGAAGGAAGGAGGCCCCACATGTCATATAGAGAAATGAACCGCGCCTCAAAAATCCCTGGACCGGACGCACGCCTCCGGCGGCCGGGCCTGCCGGTGCCGCTTCCGGTCGAAATTACAGAGAGTCAAATCGCCCGTGGCCGGAAGCGGCGGCCGGAAGCGATGGTGAGTCCGGTCGAGAGTCCGGTCCCGGCTTCGGTCGCCTTCTTTCTGATTTTTCGATTTCTTCCTTCGCGGCAACTTCTCCCAACCAAATTCCAACGCAAATAAGAGCCAAATAACCACCGGTTGGAACAGGTCATGGGAGTCCTCTCTCAAACCCTCAATTTTGCAAATAATTTGCCATAGGCATAGCTTTAATTTTCGAAAATAGGCAATAAATCCGATCGAGGAGCATCGTATGGCCAAGCAATGGAGTTTATGAACCTTTAGGAGCGTCAAATGCTTTGTTTCCATCCTTGGGGCGAACACGGCCGGATACTCAAGCTTAAACCAAAGAAGAACGACAAACCAACACACATGCATATGAAATGCAATACGAGAATTTAAATACGAATTTGAATCTAGTTGGCTTGTCAAGTTTGAACCAAGGTTAAGCTTCTTCACACGCTTTTCGGCGGTTATCTTAACCATGTTAGACAAGCCCTATATGCATAGCAAGAATTTAAACATGGCATATTATACAATGAATGCAAGGGACAACACAAGCTCATTTTCTAGAGAAGTTGGAAAAGTCAAGAATATTGAGCTCGCCTCTTAACTCACAAAACCTTGCCTCATCCAAAGGCTTAGTGAAGATGTCCGCCAAATTGTCTTCCGTCCTCACTCCTTGAAGAGATATATCTTTCTTGGACACATGATCACGAATGAAGTGATGACGAATATCAATATGCTTGGTGCGGGAATGTTGAACCGGATTGCTTGCAATTTTAATGGCACTTTCATTATCACATAGCAATGGAACCTTCTCGAGCTTGACACCATAATCAAGGAGAGTTTGCTTCATGTAGAGAATTTGAGCACAACAAGCTCCCGCGGCAATATACTCCGCCTCGGCGGTTGACAAGGTCACACTATTTTGCTTCTTCGAACACCAAGAGACAATGGACCTTCCAAGCAAATGGCACCCTCCGGTTGTGCTTCTTCTATCAATTTTGCAACCGGCATAATCCGAGTCGGAATAGCCAAGAAGTTGGAATCTTGCACATTTGGGATACCATATGCCCATGCTTGGTGTTTGCTTGAGGTACCTAAGAATTCTCTCCCCGCGGCGAGATGGGATTCCATAGGGTTAGCTTGAAAACGAGCACATAAGCAAACACTAAACATGATGTCGGGCCTAGATGCGGTGAGATAGAGCAAGCTTCCAATCATAGATCGATAGTGAGTCTTATCTACCGGTGTACCTCCCACATCCAAGTCAAGTTGTCCATTGGTTGGCATGGGTGTCTTGATGGGCTTGCAATCTTCCATATCAAACCTCTTGAGAAGGTCTTTGGTATACTTTTCTTGAGAGATGAAGGTCCCTTCTCTCAATTGCTTGACTTGAAACCCGAGGAAGAAGGTAAGCTCACCAATCATGGACATCTCAAACTCCTTCGACATCAAGGCACCAAACTCCTTGCAATGTTCTTCATTTGTTGAGCCAAAGATTATGTCATCGACATAAACTTGACAAATCAAGATGTTCCCTTCATGCTTCTTGGTGAATAGTGTGGTGTCCACCTTCCCAATGGTGAAGCCCTTCGCAATGAGGAAGTCCCGAAGGCGCTCATACCATGCTCTTGGGGCTTGCTTGAGCCCATATAGCGCCTTGGTCAACCTATAAACATGGTTAGGATATCTAGGGTCTTCAAAACCGGGAGGTTGATCAACAAAGACTAGTTCATTTATGAAGTCATTTAAAAAGGCACTTTTCACATCCATTTGATATAGTTTCATGTTATGATGTGATGCATATGAAAGGAGGATACGTATGGCTTCAAGTCTTGCCACCGGTGCAAAGGTCTCTAAAATCCAAACCTTCAACTTGAGAGAACCCCTTTGCCACTAGTCTTGCCTTGTTCCGCATGACAACTCCTTGATCATCTTGCTTGTTGCGGAACACCCACTTTATGCCAATGACTCTTGCACCTTTAGGTCGCTCTACAAGTGTCCACATTTCATTGCGGGTGAAGTTGCCCAATTCTTCATGCATGGCATTCACCCAATCCGGATCTTCTAGAGCTTCCTCTATGGTAGTAGGTTCTAAACAAGAGACAAAAGCATGATGTTCAACAAAATTAGCAAGTTTTTTGAGATCGAGTCATAACCCCCTTTGTAGGACTCCTATGATGAGATCTTGAGGATGTGCTTGGAGTAGAGGTGAATTCCTTCGATCAACCACTTGAGGAGGGTCTTGTGGAGCATCAACATCTTGAGCTTGTTCCACACTTTGTTCATGAGAGACATGAGTATCATCGTGGTGGTTGTTCTCATCTTTATCATCATCTTGTGGAACATTTGATGAAGATGGCTTGTCAATTTCTTGAACATCATCATCATCATCTTTAGGCTTGATGTCTCCAACCGGCATGTTCTTCATGGCCTCCCTCAATGCATGGTTCATCACCTACATCATCAAGATTCTCAAAGTGCTCCTTGGGAGCCGTTAGATTCATCAAACTCCACATCATATGTTTCCTCTACCATGCCGGTGGCATGATTGAATACTCGATATGCTTTGGACTTCGATGAGTAACCAACAAGAAAACCAATATCACAACGTCTTTGAAACTTCCCTAGATGTTGGCGCTTCTTGAAGATGTAGCATTTGCAACCAAACACCCTAAAGAAGGAGACGTCCGGCTTCTTCCCATTGAGCAACTCATAAGGTGTCTTCTTGAGAAACTTTTGGAGATAGAGGCGGTTGGATGCATAGCATGCGGTGTTGATTGCCTCGGCCCAAAACTTCTCATCGGTGCCATACTCATCAAGCATTGTTCTTGCCAAAGTGATTAGTGTCCGGTTCTTTCTCTCCACTACACTATTTTGTTGAGGAGTGTAGGTTGAAGAGAACTCATGCTTGATCCCAACTTCATCACAATATAGCTCAATGTTTGTGTTGTCAAACTCTTTGCCATTGTCACTTCTTATCTTCTTGATCTTCACATCAAATTCATTTTGAGCTCTTTTAGCAAACTTCTTGAAGCAAGCGGCCACTTCGGATTTGTCATGAAGAAAGAAGGTCCAAGTGTATCTTGAGTAGTCATCAACAATCACTAGACAATATAGGTTGCCCCCCAAGCTCTTGTATGTTGTTGGCCCAAAGAGATCCATGTGAAGTAGCTCTAGCACTTTATGTGTTGACATGAAAGCTTTGGTTGGATGGGTGTTGGCAACTTGCTTGCCGGCTTGACATGCACTACAAAGCTTGTCCTTTTCAAACTTCGACATTCTTCAATCCTCTCACTAGATCATTCTTCATTAGCTTCTTGAGAGACCCCATACCAACATGTGCTAGTCTTCTATGCCATAGCCAACCAAGTGATGTAGCCTTAGCAAATAGGCAAGTTTGCAAGTTGGCTTCTTCAGAAGTGAAATCCACAACATAGAGGTTGTTGTACCTAAAACCTCTAAATATCTCTTGCTTGTCACTCCTCTTTATCACAACAACTTCATGTTCATCAAATAGGCATTGGAAGCCAAGATCACATAGTTGACCAACCGACAACAAGTTGAAGCTCAATGAAGCAACATATAGGACATTTGATAGTGAGTGATCATTTGATATTGCAACCTTTCCCAAGCCTCTCACTTTGCTCTTTGAATTGTCACCAAATGCAATCTTGTTGTGGCCTTTGTCCCCTTCTTCTAGTGAGGTGAACATACGAGGATCACCGGTCATATGTTGTGTGCAACCACTATCAATAACCCAATGACTTCCACCGGTCTTGTAGTTCACCTACACATAATAGATCAAGCTTGTTACTTAGGGACCCACTCTTGGTTAGGGCCCTTGGTGTTCTCAATCAATGACTTGGCAACCCAAATTTACTTAGGCCTATTCTTGTTTGGTGGACCTAAGAACATGACCTTGGTTTTGCCACTAGTATCCTTTCTAAGCATGTAGTGAGCATTGAAGGCAAAAGGTCTAGCATGCTTGGGCAAGGGTTGTGGTGGTGGTGTCACACACTCATGAGAGAAATGCCCTTCTTGACCACACTCAAAGCATCTCTTTGGCTTGGGCTTGGGCTTTGACTTGAGTTGATGTTGAGCTTGAACTTTAGCTTTCTTCTCTTCATTTGCCTTGTACCCAATACCACTCTTGTCCATCTTCATTACGGTGTTCATGAAGAGCTCACTTTGAAGATTGTGACCCTTGGTGAACTTGCTCAAGCCGGTAGTGAGGTGAGCCTTCTCTTTCTTGAGCTTCTCATTCTCTTGTTTGATCATCTCAAATTCAAGCATTATCTTGTGCTCTTCTTCACCCTTGGTGGACTTGCTCAAGATGGCGGCTTGTTGGACTTTCTCTTTCTTGAGCTTCTCATTCTCTCGTTTGATCATCTCAAACTCAAGCACTTTCTTGTGCTCTTCTTCACTATTGGTGGACTTGCTCAAGATGGCGGCTTGTTGGACATTCTCTCTCTTGAGCCTCACATTTTCTTGCTTGAGCATTTCAAACTCAAGACCCGACTCATATGTTTCATCACTTTTCTCAACCACAACCATGTTTTGAGTTGATAGCTCTTCAAGATCTTTCTTTAGCTTGATATTCTCATTCTTGATCTTGATGTACTCATCATAGTGATCGGCCACAACCACTTGCTTGCCTTTGCTACTAGCCTTTTTTGCTCAATGTTCTCATCAATCAAATCATCACATGAAGTAGCTATATCAATCTTAACAACATGGTTAGTAGCAACATGTGGCTCATCATTTAAAAACTCATTAGCGACAAGAAGGTTGTCATGCTCAACCTTGAGATTTGTATACTCTTCTTTTGAGCTTTTTATATCTAATGATGAGCTCATTGTGAGTTCCCTCAAGTTTATCATGTTTTTCTTTGAGCTCCTTTAGGGAAGGTTTGAGCTCCTTGAGGGAGGACTTCACAAGTTTGTATTCATCTCTAAGCTCATCACTAGCCTTTTGTGCTTTGTCATGTTTAGCAAGAAGAGTTTCATTCTCAAGTTTAAGCATGTCAATCTTTTTTGTTTGCCTTTGAGACCATCTTAGAATACTTGCCAAGCAAAGTCGCAAGCTCATCATAGCTAGGTGCCTCATACTCAACATCATCATCACTATCATTATCACTATCACTACTTTCATCATCACTTGGTACCTTTGAGTCCTTTGCCATGAGGCATAGGTGTGTAGACGATGAAGATGGTGACGGTGGTGGTGAAACGTATGAAGACCCAATAGCAATTGCCGCCACATGTTCTTGCTCATTGTCACTTTCTTCACCGGAGGAGCCACCACATGATGATTCAATGTCGGTGAGCCAATCACCAACAAAGTAAGCCTTTCCATCTTTCTTCTTGTGGTACTCCTTCTTCTTGCCATCTTTCTTCTTGTATGGCTTATCCTTCTTCTTCTCTTCATCATCACTTGATTCTTCTCTCTTGTCCCGTTGCTTCTTCTTGTGCTTGTCTTTCTTGGGTGGTTCGGGACATTGATGAGCAAGGTGACCAAGTTGATGGCAATTGTAGCACTCCATCTCGGAGAGTGGCTTCTTCTTGCTACTTGTATAGAATTGCTTTCTTGATGAATCAAACTTGACTCCCCTCTTGCTAAGGCCCTTGAGCATCTTGGTAGTTCTCTTCACCATGAGTGCAAGATCATCAAGTTCCTCATCACTTGGGTTTTGAGAGGAAGTCACGAACGCTTTGCCTTTGCCTTTCTTGTCAATGCTAGCCTTGAAGGCAAGGTCTTTCTTCTTGGTCGATGAAGATTCATCCTTGGGATTGATGTGCATGTACATCTCATGGGCATTGATCTTTCCCAAGATTTTTGTCGGTGTAGACTCGAAAGATCACCTTGATGAAGAACGGTGACAATGTGCCCATACTTCTCAATGGGGAGGACACACAACATCCTTCTCACAACATCGGGCGTGATTTGTGTGAGTCCAAGTCCATTGATTTCCTCTACAATGACATTCAAGCGACCATACATGTCATTAGCATTTTCATTAGGAAGCATTGCAAAGGAATTAAGCTTATTCATGACAAGATTATAGCGTTCCTCACGCTCACTCTTGGTTCCCTCATGGAGCGCACAAATTTCTTCCCAAAGATCATGGGCATTTTTGTGGTTCCGCACGCGGTTGAACACGTCCTTGCAAATGCCTCTAAAGATTGTGTTTCTAGCTTTGGCATTCCAAGTGACTTGTTCCTTTTCTACATCGGTGAGGGCTTTTTCATCCTTAGGTTTTTTGCGTAACCTCCGGTGGCGGCTTTGAGCACACCGGGATTCTCGGCCTCAAGGTAGGCCTCCATGCGAATTTTCCAATAAGGAAAGTCATCGCCTTCGAACATGGGTGGTGGGCCATTCCCGTTGGACATCTTTCTCTAGGCGGTTAAGCCTAATTATGAGCAACACGGCTCCGATACCACTTGAAAGGATCGAGATGCCCAAGAGGGGGGTGAATTGGGCTAATCTAAAATTTTAACTTAATTAAGCAACCTACTAGCCCATATTCACCCTCTTGTGCCTAAGTGTGTTTCTAACAACTACCGCACAAAGTTTTGCACCCTAGGTTCCAATCCTACTCTAGCATGGCAATTCTAAGAATGTAAAGACAAGAAATAGAATTGCGGAATGTAAATGCGGAAAGTAAAGAGAGGAAGGAACACGGCGATTTTTTTCGAGGTATCGAGGTGTCGCCACACCCCTAATCCTCGTTGGAGCACTCTCTCGAGTATCACTCCCCTTAGTCCTCGCAAGAACTAAGTGCTCTCTACGGGTTGATTCTTCGACACTCCGTCGCGGTGAATCACCCAAAACCGCTCACAAGCTTGCTTGAGCCACCCCAAGCACCACCGGGTGATCTTCAAGCCATGATCCGCCACCAAGCCGTCTAGGTGATGGCGATCACCAAGAAGAAACAAGCACGAACTCTCACTTGACCTCAACAAGCCTAGGAGAAGAGTGGATGCACACTTGAATCTCTCAAACACTCTAAGGATGATCCTTAATCTTGCATGGATGACCACCTTAGGGCTCTTGCTCTTCCTTGCACTCTCAAGGATGTTTCTCAGCTGAACAAATGGGCAAGAGTGAGGGCAAGGTCGTGGGGACAAAGTATATATAGCCCCACCAAGCAACTCCATGAAATCGGCTTCTCTCGCACGAGAAACCGGCGACCGGACCGGTGAGTCCGGTCAAGGGAATCGTCGATCGTGCGTCCGTCGAAACGACACGGCCTCGACACGCCCACGACCGGCGTCGGTCGATGCTTCCGGTCCACACCGGAAGCGTCACGGGTCGCCGCGTCCGGTTGGACCTCGCCCGAAAATGCTCTCTGCCAAACGCACCCACCGGGAGCGTCCGGTCAGAGACGGCGGCGTCCGGTCGCGCGCCCGGTCGGTGCATCCGGTCGGCCCTCGAGGTCCTTTTTCAGCTCCGTCTTCGCGACTCCGTGAATTGCTTCAACTCCAACATATCTCAGGCATAAATTGAGCTACCTAGTGCTAAAGAAACTCAAGTGTGCACCACAACTCGTCTCTAGACTCGCCTAGGTCAAGCTACCCGTTCGTACCCCCCTTAATAATGCGGCCGAAAACAAAAAACAAAGTCCTAACAACTAATCCGATGTCACCCAACTCCGTCGACAATCGGAACTAGCCGTCCTTAACCTTGTCGTCCATCCTCGGAAAACCGAACGAATTCCATCGTCAGGGGGCGTAACAAACTCATCGCCCAAGATCACCATTACCATGACCTAACTCACACTTTGTTTTACGCAAAACACACGTTAGTCATGATAATTATATTGTCATCAATCATCGAAACCCAATCTAGGGGCCTAGATGCTTCACCTACCTCAACGCGCCGCTTGCGGCTGCGGCCGCCTACTCGGCGTCTCTAATGGTGGGTGTGGATGTTGTGCTTGTGCGGCCTTCCGCTCCGACCTTGTCGCCGCTTGCCTCCAACCTGTCGCCCCTGTTGCTTCGGCACATGAGGCCTTTTCGGCGGCGGCGACCATCGACCTCGGTTGATTTGGAGGCGTGGCCTCCCTCCGCGCCCTATTGTGCCCTCCGCCCGGCAGGTCAAAGCGAGAGCAGGGCGAGGTCCTCGTCGAGGACATCGACTGCGGGATGAGGTCAACTACGAGCCTGCCCGCGCGCCTCGGCGTTGCACGTTGCGTCCTCTCACCGTCGACAGTCATGGGCGGCGCCGCTGGACGCACGGCGGGTCTCAGCACGGCTCTTGACGTCACCCTAGCCCGCCCTCGCCGCTTCGGCTCGCCCGTCGAGCCCCCCTGGCTGGGGAGCGGGGTGTTGCTCTCGGCCAAGATGGTGTTGGCACCTCGGGCAACGGCTCTGGCGCCGGGCCCGATCACTACATACGCAAGTCACTCCATACGCAGGCGGCGCCGTCCTCATCGTCGGAGGAAGGCGAGACGCGTCGTCAGCCCTCCCTATGGTGCCTCCTCGCCCATCTGTTAGGGTGCCCACACCCCAGCGGCTCGGCCGGCCGCCCGGCGCCCAGTTCCTATACACCAAGCGCTACGGCCACAACCATCGGGCCGTCGCATGGTGGCCGCCATCATCGCCATCGTCGATTCGGTTCTAGGCTATCGTTGAAAGCCGGGGGCCCTCGCCGCAGTCGTCGCAGGCCGCCCTTTGTCGGCGGCGATGGCTTCACGCCTTCGTTGGAGGCGTAGGGGTGGGCGCTGGCACGCCATGCCCAATCCTGTCTACGTGGCGGCTCTGTGCCGCCGTCCCCTTGTCGGGCTATGCTTCAAGCGCCTCGCCGGGGATCACGTCACCGCCCGTTGCTCCTCCCGGTCCTGCTGTCTCTTCTACCTCAGCATGAGAAATCGGGTGAGGAACCCATCCTCGGGTCATGCGCAGGGACCCCAACACCACGCCGGGGAGCCTCGACACGGTGCCCAGGTCTGCCGTGACGTCGACGTCCGAGGTGGTGCCCTAGATGCTCCAAGGGCCGGGCAGGCCACTTTCTTCGTCGGGCAAATCCTATGTTCAGCCCCATCGGCGTCGATCTTGCCTTGGGCTGGATAGGGTCCCCGCCCACGCACGCCATCGTTGGTGGTCAGCATTGACGCGAGCAACGCCGGCTCACCCCTGACCCGATCGTGCTCGAGCCATGCGTGGGTGCGGGGCCTCCTACCAGGTGGACCCACGCTGGATGAACTCGTGGCCTCCCTCATCACGCGGCCGGCTACCGCGGTGGTCTCCCAGGCAGCGCAAATGGAGCCACCTTCGTCGCCGCGTATGGTCGAGCTCAACTTCGTAGATGCTGCAGCACCGGAGACCGAGGTGGCTGCTGCGAGGCCCACGCCGCCGGGATTGACCCTCGTCACCTTCCTCGATGCGCTCGCTTGAGGCGGGACAGCCCACGACCGCAGCGCCCGTCATTGTCGCTACTCCCATGACGGATGCCGCCACCGCGCTTTCCGTCACCGCTCTCCTACACCGCCTACGACACCTACCGTCGAGGCCGGCGTTACGGCGTTCATCGAGTCCCCTCACGCTACCCCTCGGTAGTCGTTGATCAAGACTCCCTACGCGCCCATGGCATCCGCGCACGATCAGTGAGGACTGGATCCCAAGGCGTAGTGACCGCCTCGCAAGCGTAGTCGGGCTTCCACGACCCCCAACCCGGCGGTAGGCACGCCATGCGTGTCCTTTTGGACAAGTGGGAGGGGCCCGGCCCCGGTGCGTTGTCGACCACCCCGGATCCCCAAGATTGCGGAGAGGTTCCATAGTCACTTCATAGATGGCGTCCTCTCACCTCACAAGTGGGCCATTGTCCAAGAGGTCTTCCCCATGCACGGCTAACGATGGGCGAAGACGGTTGAGCGCCTGTAATGTCGTGCTCACCCTGTGTTAGTGTTTTTACTTGCGTCGTCTCCCCGGCAGCTCGCTATGGGAATTGACGCAAGTCGTGTATGAACTTTCCCACTTCTCTTAATGAAGTAGGAGCCAAGCTCGCTTTCGAAAAAACTTATTCAAAAAAACTTCAATCAACGGGTGTAGGTCTTGCTACACTGGACCCCACTGCTATGCGCGACCATATGGATGAGGCTATCCACTACTGGATTTCTTGGCTTTGCAGTGTACCACTCGGAGAAGCCTTTGCCGGAGTTTTGCACTCAGAAAAGATGTGCCGACAAATACGCTCTTTGCCGAGTGTTTTTTTTCCCAACAAAAACACTCGGTAAAGATTTACATTCAACAAAGAGAAAATGTGAAAAGAAACGCAAAAAATAATAGCAAATTTTTTTTTTCAGAGGAGGCCCCGGCCAGCCAACCACAGCGGGCCACGAGCTAACTCAAAATTTTCTAGCATTTTTTCAGGATGTGCGGCCGGGAACCCGCAACCTCTTTCTCTCACGCTTCTCTTGCCTTACGACTGCACTACGTTGTTCACTATATTGTCATTTGTGTTTAGATTTCATATTTGGCGAGTGTTTTTTTTTTTTGCCATGTGTTTTTATTTGGCACTCAGCAAAGCCTTTCATTTGCCTGTCAAACCGTCAAAAGCTAACAATCCAACGGCTGGTTTGGATTATCCAGGTGCCCCTGCCGGAGACAAGCTACCCGCGGCGGCAATTGCCGGCATCGTTTCTGCCGCTTCCTGTGCGTTCTTCCTCTCCATCAGCCTGTTGGTTTGGTTCCGCCTCCGGCAGCGGAAACGGCAGAGTGCCATGGTCACGTTGAAGACTGCCAAGCAACCTGCACAACTAGACACAAGACTTTTCCGCGGTAAACAAGTGCATGACGATCTTGCGGATGTGGTGACCGGCCCCCAGCGATTCAGCTACGACGAGCTCGCTGCAGCCACAGGAAACTTCTCCGACGACCGGAGACTCGGGAGAGGCGGCTTCGGGTCCGTGTATCGTGGGCTGTTGACCGACACTGACCGCCACGTGGCCGTGAAAAGGGTGTCCGAGACCTCTCGACAGGGCTGGAAGGAGTTCGTCTCCGAGGTGAGGATCATCAGCCGTCTCCGACACCGGAACCTCGTGCAGCTCATCGGCTGGTGCCACGGCGGTGACGACGAGCTGCTCATCGTCTACGAGCTGATGCCCAACGGTAGCCTGGACGGTCACCTCCACGGACCGGACAGCCAGAGCCAGCTACTGACGTGGCCGGTCAGGTACCGCATCGCGGTCGGCGTCGGCGAAGCTCTGCTGTACCTCCACCAGGACGCCGAGCGGCGCGTGGTGCACCGGGACGTCAAGCCGAGCAACGTGATGCTGGACGCGTCGTTCACCGCCAAGCTCGGCGACTTCGGGCTCGCCAGGCTCATCGACGACGACCGACGGTCGCACACGACGGGCGTCGCCGGCACGATGGGGTACATGGACCCGGAGTGCATGCTCACCGGGAGGGCGACCGTGGAGTCGGACGTGTACAGCTTCGGCGTCCTGCTCCTCGAGATTGCCTGCGGCCGGCGCCCGGCGGTGCGGCGCCCCGGCGACGAGGGCGAGGGCGAGGAGGAGTACTTCGTCCACCTGGTGCAGTGGGTCTGGGACGCGTATGGCGGCGGGACCATCCTCGACGCGGCCGACGCGCGGCTCCGGGGCGAGTTCAACGGCCGGGAGATGGCGTGCGCGATGCTCGTCGGGCTCTGGTGCGCGCACCCTGACCGCGGCCTGCGGCCCAGCATCAGGCAGGCCGTCAACGTGCTGCGGTTCGAGGCGCCTCCGCCGACCCTCCCTGCGAAGATGCCAGTTGCTACCTACGGGCCGCCGGCCGATCGTCCAGCTGGCTCAATAACGTCGTCGTCTCTGGAACCGGCGACGATCGTGAGCACCGGCGGCGGCAGCCATGGCATCGGCGCTGGCTCCGCCATTGGCATTGGGCATTCCATCGCCACTGAGCCGCCAGGCTTCTCCAGCTGATGAAATGGCTGTTCGATGATTTAGGCTTCAGATCATTGCGTCTAGGACTTTTTTCTGCGATGACACATCAAGTCAAGAACCAGCCGTGTTTGAAAGCGAGGACTGTCCTTTTCTTATTATTACTTCCAAATTGAATGTTACAAGCAGTAGCATTTCAGAAGTTACTGTATGTAGTAGAACAATACCTGTATAACTGGTTTAGCATTGCAGCAACCCGTCAGAAATTGTTTTTTTTTCTTCTTCTTCTTCGAATTACACAGTACATAAGAAATGTAGTGAGATGCACCAGGAGCAGATTGCTAAATCACGAATGAGAAAGCCTCTCCGAATTAAAGGGTTACAATAACTCATCAACAGGCAACTCCCTCATTCATAAAACAGCTGAAAATGAGTTGAAAAATGGAACTGACTTTCGTGTCCTTGCATTTACAGTTTACACTAGGCCCTTTCTACAGCTTGAACTTTTTTTTTTTTTTTGATAACTTCTACAGCTTGAACTTAGGTCGGTCACAACATGAAAATGACCAATGCATGTTGAACCAAAAAATAAGCACCGTTGAATTAAAAACAATGGATTTGTTGATTTCTGTGCTGTAGACTTAAACGAGTGATGACGACCATTCACATCCCATGCGAAGAACTTGCCATTGTCGCTTTTCTTGACGTTGTCAATGATGGACACAAGCTTCTGTACAGAGAACTCTCTCGTGAAGAGCTTACCCTCAGGGACATTTCTCTGAAACGGCCGTGAGAGGTCAGTGTCCACGGTTCCAGGATGTAACAGGATGCAGGCAATGTTGTCCTTCCTCCCAAACTCCACTGACACTGTCTTGGTCACTGCATGACATGAGCATTGAGCAAAGAAAAAAACTTCAGTTAGCAAATCGTGACAGACAAATGTTTAATAGCGCACAAGCAGCAAGAGGTTATTCATGACAGAACAATGTGCAGCACATCGGTTATAAACTGAGAACAGGAGACAATGGAACATCTCGGTGTCCACTTACACTGATTCAGCGCTGTTTTAGAAGCTCTGTATGCATGCCAGCCTCCCAGGGCATTATCTCCGATCGAGCTGACTCTAGCGCTCATATTCGCAACCAATGCGAATCCTCTCCCAGTCCCGGAGCGGCCTCCAACCTTCAGTAATGGCCACATGTGCTGACCAAAAAGGATCAGTTGACACTCTAGTTATCAGTGAAGTCACAATGACCGTCAAGCAGAGTGTTGATACCACCAGAACAAGAAACAGAAAATCGAAGCAGCCCAGTGAATTTCACCTTGATCACTAAGATTGGGCCGACTGCATTCACCTCATACGCCAGCATCAGGGATGACTTCTGAACCTTGCTTAGTGTAGTCTCTGTAACACAGGGAACTTGGTTTCAGACAAAGGTACTATATATATAGCCTGCCAGGGAACTGATGCTTGCTGAATTTTGGATGCTGTGATCAAACGTGATAAGAGGCAGAGAATCCACCTGGCTGTATCACGTTTGGGATCGAGAGGATGCCGGTGGAATTGATCAGCAGGTCCAGAGAGCCATGGGTCTCTGCAATTGATGCCGCAGCTGCCTGCAATAGAAGAATCAGATTTTCATACTAAGCTAGTGCAAATAAGCGGAATACTGGAATCAGTTAGCAATGTGGGCAAAATGCGTGAGGTCCTCAGTCCACGATGACAATTTCCTCTGACTAATTTCGAATCAAATAGTAGAAATGTTACATGAGCATTTTCCTCTGACTAATTTCGAATCAACAAATAAATTTCCCTGGCTGCAGCAGCTGCTGCAGCATTGCTGAACATGAGCAAGGCTGAAAGGCTGCGTGTACCTCTATGGTGCTCTCGTCGGTGACGTCGAGCGGGAGCACGGTGAGTCGTCCGGGCGCGTGCTCCTCCTTAAGCTTCTGGAGATCGGCCGCGGAACCCGGCGCGCGGCACGTGGCGACGACCCGGCCTTCGCCGCTTCTCCGCAGTAGCTGCCGCACCTGCACCGGATGGATTCCCAGCGCGCGGAGGAGGAATCACGAATCAGAACACAATCAATCCATGGCAGGAAACGGCGATGCAGGAGAAAGAGGATGAGATGAGGGATGGGAGTAGGAGCAGGCGGCGGGGCGGACTCACGAACTCGAGGCCGAGGCCACGGGACGCCCCCTGCACCATGGACACGCCGCCGGCGCCCGCGCCCCCGCCGGAAGCCGAGGCGGAGAACGCCCTCGTGGACACCGCCAGCCTCGCCATCATCGCTACCCTTCTCATCGGCGGATCGGATTAGATCGGCCTCAACCCCTCATTCTCCCCCTCCTCGTCGCTTTCACGGATTCACATCGATGTTCGATGCAAATTATGCAATGCAACGAGATTGGATTGAAAAGGTGGTTGCAGTTGGTTGGATGACGGATTGGGAAGTTAATGGTGGCGCCCGTGCTCGTGCTCGTGCTCGTGCTCGCCTTGGCGATTCTCATGGCTGGATGGAGCTACACGTATTCCTTCCCCAATCTCTAGCGAGCGACTCACTGGAAAGGAAAAGCGAGCCTCGTGAGGCAGGCGAGGCAGGCCCAGAGCAATCGAGGGTAGAGTGGGCCTGTCTACGCGTAGTCGGCCCACCAGCTACTTTGAGGCCTTGTGAGGGCCCCTTCGTGCCATTACTCTGGAAAAGTAGTGTGGATACAGAAAGAATGTCAGGCCCAAAATTAACGCAAAAATGTCAAACACTACTTCGAGAATCTCGGATCTGCCGGCTGCCCAGTCCTTCGGAGGTGCTCATAGGGGTAGGGTTTGCGTGCGTGTGTTCATAGGGGTGAGTGTGCGTGCGTGTTGTGAGCGTCTGCGTTGTACTGTGTAATTCTCAAAAAAAATTGCAAACTTTTTGTAACTGAAAACAGTGTTTGAAAATTCATTTTAAAAGCAGAGAGAAACCAAAAATTGAATATCTAGGTCCTTGGTCCTTAATCTATCGTGGACTGCTGCACCGCAAATGTCATTATCATTCTTGCAAGTGCATCCTCCACAACAACCACGTGCTCCATCCTTTTCTATTTTCTCTCTTTTTTTTGAGAAAATGTTTTCTCCTAGTTGCGGTGCAGCTGCCTCGCTAGCATATATATCCACACAAGTACGTGGCCCACATCCACAGGTGCGATCAAATCAAACCAGCAAAATATCATCGTGTACGTGAACCTTGAACTGAATAGATATGGATGGACATGCAACATGTGTGTGGACCCATTTCTATCTAAAAAAAACAATCATCAGTTACTCCCTCTGTCCGGCATTTATATATTAAAACATATAAATATCATGCTAAGTAATTAATATCATCGGAAAGATCTTTAAGTCTAGTTTCTGAACAAATTTATTTGGAGACATAAATATTGTACGTATTTTTTTGTACAAATCAAGTCAAACCTGTCGCAAAAAAACCCAAAACATTATTTTTTTGGGACTGAAGGTGTAACTCGCTTTATGTGCGCGGATATCCCAAAAAAAAAAAAACATAGGCGGGTTCAAACCTGCCGCCACGCCACTCACCCTGCTGACACCTCTACCTTTCTTGCCTGCCTCCTCCGATCAATCTAGGTCCAAATCTAGTGGCGGGAGGCAGGAACAATTTTGAGGTGTGGTGGGGTTTATATAAAATTGAAACGTGTATAGTAAAACTATATACGGGTTTAAAAATATTGTGCAAATATTACTTTATGACCGGTATATCTAACTAGAATTTTAAATTTGAAGTGCTGCCAGCTAGAGTTCTATAGTTCAGGAGTTATGATAAGATCGCCTAAGCCACCGGACCCAACAGACAACCAGCATGCATGGAAGTATCTATACTATGTATATTGAGTATTTATATATATTTTTAGGTGTGGCCGGCGCCTAACCTGCCTAACCTTGCCAGATTGGTGTCTCCGCACGTTGACCAGAGCACATCGGATGTCTCGGCAATCTCACCCTAATGGCCTAACCCAGAGAGCGAGAGATCATACACGTCGTGCAAATCAAATACCTGAAAACTTTTAAAATTACGGGTGCCTATAGTTTAGGATGAGGTGTGATTAACCAAACATATCAAATAGGAAAATGGCAAAACAAACAACGAAAACAAAATTATTCTATAGATTGCAAAAAAAAAAAAAAAGGATCGGGTAGGATCCTTTCGAAATTGTTGAAATAGGGAACTTGTGTGATATGTAGCACTATACTTCAAATTACATTAGGTTACTGGTACAATTACACAAATCAAAACAATCTAAGTGTAGTTCAGTTTTAAAATTTTATTTGAAACATATTTCCGTTTTTATTAATGGAAATAGGGTTGCCCTCGGTTCAAAAAAAAAAGTTCAGTTTTTAAATGAAAATTAGGAATTGTGGCATATATAGCAGCCATGAGAATCCGAACCTATACCGAGTGCAGAATCCAACCCCCGTTCTCTCCGTGGAAAATGTATATGAGCACCATCATCACCAAATGGAAGTAATATGCTCACTCGATCGGTAACAAGAAGTGTGCATTCGAAGCTTCCGAGGAACCGGGTCGGAACAATTATATTCTCGTGTCACCTTCACCCACTCACACCAGCAGTCTATCGTCTATACCGATCAGTGTGACGGCCTGACGATGCCTGAAAGATGCTCGTGTCACTACCAACACCACACACCGCAGTCTATCGTCTACCGAGATGTACTCATGCATCATTGTGACGGCCTGACGAGGATATATGGGCGGCATGTTGGTCGTTGGGTTGTTCTGTTTAAAGAAACGGACAGTTATTCTAGGACCGTATAAGAGCAACTCCGATGACTAAATTTAATAGCTAAATTTTATTGTTTAGCCATTTTATAAAATAGAAACTTCTTAAAAAAAGAAGAAGAAGACCACAACAGTTTTACTAGTTTACAAAGTTAGGTAGCAACTATATATGGCCATGAGATATCAGGATAACATGTTTGCTATTCTATAAAACCTTGAAGTTCAATTTTTTCTTGTGACAAGTTGTTAGCATGGCGAAAAAATAACCAACGAAAAATTAGACAACTGGTTGTGTGAACCTTGATCAGAATAGATGTGGATCATCATGGACCAGGTGTGCTGTATGGACATGAACATTAACCCAATTTCTCTCGGACCGAACATAATACACACTTAATATAACTAGTCCATCAACCCGTGCTCACGCACGGGTTAGAATATTAGAAGAGATATAAGTATAATTATTATTGTTTAATGTCTCTAGATGATAAAGCGACTTGTATTAAAATATATTTTCTCTCTTTGTTTATTTTCTAACACCATAGGCATAATTGATACTTTTGTAGTGTCTATTTTTAAAAACTTATCAATTACTGTTCTATTTGAGTTTCATCAATAGCTTATGATATCATGAGAATATAATTTTTATTTTAAATTATTAGCCTTATTGATTGCTACATAGATTCCATTATTGATTGCTACATAGCCTTATTAGCCTTATAGATTGCATTATTAGTCTATTTTTTAAAACTTATCAATTACTGTTCTATTTGAGTTTCATGTATAGCTTATGATATCATGAGAATATAATTTTTGATTTACCATTATTAGCCTTATTGATTGCTACATAGATTGCACTCTCAAGTACGTCACTTTAAACCTACATTTCATTTCTTAAGATCAGTTTAGACCTTGAGCGGAGATCTAGGTGGGTAGCAATGCTAAGATGAAAAGAATATTAATATTTAAGGCTTATAGAGACTATTTACAAATTAGGAGCATTGGCCCCAGCGATTAGATTAGATAAAAATTAAGTGTGTCATTTTACTTCATAATTGCATGTATGGGTACTTTGAATGCACATGCAAGGAAATTTTGCATTATCTTTATTAATGTCGAATATTGATAATTTATACAAAAAGTATTACGCAGTTATTTTAAATTATTTCTTTTGTAATGACATAGGTGTGTAATTTAGGAGTTAATTTTGAATTATTTCATAATGAAGGCAGTGGGTAATTTAAATGCAATTTTAGTGGAGTCAGCTAGGTAGTTTATTAGAAGCAAATTAGAGGGTAACCTTATGCATTCTTCACATAATGGTATTTTTATAGAACAAAAATTCCAATGTCTATTGATGATGATGATGATTGGAGTCGACCAAATGATTTCTAATTTACCTCGTTAGAATTAACATGAAGGCACCCTTAATTCTTAGTCAGTGTAAATATTTTATGTGATCATATATTTGTTTGATAAAATTTTACTTCATTTTATTAATTATGTTCCACTAGTAATAAAATAATTTAGTAACATGTTTATGGATATACATGGAGCAAGATAATACATGGTAATGTAATTTAAATATGATTTCCTCATCGATTGGTTGGAAAGTACTACACAATAATCTATTTCCCAAGCAAACTCTAGGTGCTAACAAAATATAAGGTTAAATGGAGATTTAGCACTCTGCTATACCTGTTGATGAAACTTTTTTTAGATATCTGGTCTTAAATATATTTCGCTCCTTCAATCCTATTAATAAACACATCGGATATATTTGTTCTTTACTTTAATTTGCATATGTGTATATATGGCTAAAACTACATAGTAGAGATCAGCGAGGGCGCATGGTAGCATAAGTGAGCGAGGGTAGCATACCTTCAGCTTAGTGGTGACATAACACTCGTCTTTGGGAATAATTTAGACAAAGAATCCACCATCTGCAAAGTTCATGCCTGCAGGCTATAGCAACAGCAGCGTACCTACAACAATGCAGTGTATGACTGAGCGAGAGTAGTGTACTTGCACTGATAGTAGCATACCTATATGTCCACCCATGCGTTGACAATGGATGTCGTTTAGCTACGGGATGTCTGGCAATGGCAGACCTAAGTCTTTATGATAGGTATGCTTAACAAAATTCTTATGCAATTCAGCGTACCATTTATGATTTGGTAAAACCATATTCTAATTTAACCAAATATATTAAATAATATGATAAGCCTTAAATTCAAAGATAACGCCAAGCAACGACAAATCCTGATATAAATTGTTCAAATGAAATGCAAATAATTCAAAATGCAGCTAAGAAGAGACTTACAATATTACTTGTTTATCCGCCGCTTCTGAATGAGATGAATGTCTTAATTATGCCATCTGGATCCTATAAAAGGCGACTGATGTCATAAATCGGCGGGTTTTATAGAATCATGTTTCGAACTTGAAGTTGAGGTTAAAAAATTCACATTTGATGGACTATGAACGGATGCTAATAAATTGGCATGTTGCCGTTGAAGAAACTCACGAACTGGAATAACAATTCATGCATATACATATATAAATAAAACTAATCAAGTACATAAGTAAGAAGAAGATTAGAAGATTGATCTATTATACCTGTCTGCCGACTATCGGACATGTGAGCCGACGATGTTGTGCTCTTCCATGCCGAGACAACAACATTTTAGGCCGTCAGGTGTCGCGCGTGGCCGCTGCTCTGTCTCCGATCTGCTTCCGGCAATCGGCATGGAAGGTCGATTTACTTTCAGTCATTGATTGAAGCTCTGTTACTATGGCTGGTGGCTCGCTTGGCTAATACCACGTGAGATTGAAAGGGAAGGCAATACATTTTATTTTTAAATTAGATCTAATTTGTTGATAACATAAGTAAGAAGAAGATTAGAAGATTGATCTATTATACCTGTCTGCCGACTATCGGACATGTGAGCCGACGATGTTGTTGTGGGACGCAGATACCAGGTCAATCACTCCAATCCCTCCTAACAAAGTGTTAGGAGGAGGGGGTGCTCGTTGGCAATGGGACGTTCCCCACGACAAAAGCCAAGACCCGACGAGCATCCCCGTCACGAACAAGGGCTCGTAGATCGCGAAGGCCCGGGGACAAGTTCGAGCTCGTCCGGGGCAAACTTCCGCCTCGAACGAGCTCCCCTTGGGGCGCGAGGATATGACGAGCTCCTCCTCAGCGACGAGCTCTTTTTCGTCTCGGATGAGTCCCCCGGCATCAAATCCAAGGGCGATCGGGAGAATCCGGGACGCAGTGATTAGGACCCAGAATCGCAGCTACGCGGCCGGCGCCGCAACCTACGACCAGATCCCGTCTGCCGCGCGAGATCGTCGACGGCACGCGCGGCATGGGGCTGTCAGACCACGCCAAATGACGACAAGCACAAGAGACAACCGCTACGCGACAAGAATGACCTCGGCGGACAAGGTCGAAGCTGCGTCGAGCTCTCCGGCCACACGTTTTCGCGACACCAAGTACAAGCATTTAAGGCACGGCGGCGCCTCATGACCTCGACCGTGGACACGGCGCGTGCACGACGGACAGTACGGCGCGAAGAGTACGGAGGCGGCGGGACGAGCTCATTGTTTCCCTCCGCGCCGACCAGCGAGCTTCGAGCTCAATGTCCGTACGTACTCCGTATTGGGATACGGAGCCGCCTCTACTCTACACTACGACGACCGGCGAGCGTGCCTGGAAGTAGGGCGGCGGCCGCGCGCGCACGCCAGACAGCCCGGCGTGCCCGACATTGCAGAGGAACTTTTCCTCTTCACCCCCCAAGACTTGTATTCCTTCTATTTTTAGGTCCTCCGCTCGGTGACCCCTGTGAGCTCCCCTTGCGACTATAAAAGGGAGGGCTTGACCACCGGGAGAGGACAAGCTCTCTTGCACACTCGAAACACACACACACACTGCTCGATCACACTCACATCACGGAGACTTGGGAGCTCATCTCCCTCTCTCGCCAGCTTGTATTTGCCCCGATACGAGCAGTTTGAGCTCTGATAGTGCCACACACTGGACTAGGGTGCTCGGTAGCCCCGAACCAGTATAAACCCCCGTGTCATTGTTCTTGAGCTAGGCCATCGTTGCACACATTAGCCAGTCGGTTACTGTGACCGTGGTATACGACCACGACAGTTGGCGCGCCAGGTAGGGGCAGCGCTAGTGTGACGTTCACCACTTCGATGGCTCCCTTCACCACCGCTCCGGCGTCCGGCGCACCGATGCGCTCCGGGACCCTGGACTTCACCGGCACCAGCTCCGAGGGCTCCCTCGTCGGAGCCACCTTCCCTCGGATGGTGCAGGGCGAGATGACGCCCCGCCTCGTCCGCGACGCTGCCGACGCCGTGCTGGTGCGCTCCGGCCGGGGATCCGACTTCGGTCCGCTAAGCCCCATCTGGCGGCCGACCACTTCTTCGTCGCCATCGCGGACCTGCTTTCGCGCATCCCTCAGCCCGAGCCGACTTCAGGAGCTTTTCGCGACGTCACCTTCTCCACCGCCAACGTCGTCCTGCAGTACGCCGGACAGGAGCCGCTCTCCCCCGACGAGTTCCTCGCGGCCTACGACGAGATGTACCCGCGAGGGACAGCTCTTCCTGCCGGAAGGCGCAGCACCGAGCTTGGAGCGGCCGGTCTCGAGACCACGGCTGGGCGGCTTGAGCCTCGCGGTCGACCCCACACGCGAGTGCTACATGTGCCAGACACCAGATGGCGCCGTGCGCAGCTACTAGCGGTGAGGACGAGTCTTTGGCACACCCCGCACGCTCGGGGTCGAGGCTGGGCGGCTCGCTCAACGGCGCCCCACCTGGCGGGTGCACGGCGCCTCGGCGAGCTCGAAGAGGCCGAGCGTGAAATCGCGCAGGAGCGCGACGCCCTCCTCGAGGAGGTGGGAGGTCGCCGACGCGGTGCGGCTCGAGGATGGGAGAGGCGACGCCGCATCGATGAGGCCGACGACCTCCCGCCAGATCTTCGGACGAGCGACGAGAACCTCGCAGCGACCACCGAGCTCCTCCACGAGCTCCCCGGGCCGAGGTACCAGATCGAGGCTCCACCCAGCGGTTGCGTTCCCTCATCGAGGGCCGCAGAGCAACGAGGTGGAAAGCTCGAGTCACACCGGCGCCTTCGGGAGGGCACGAGGCCTCCTCCAACGGGGGGCCGAACCGGGGGAGTCCCCCACGTGTCCCACGCTCGCCGCCGGGTGGGAGAACCGCGACGCACGCGACACCCTCGACGCGCACGCCGCCGCGAGGGAGCGCGAGAAGCGCCCGGACACCGAGCCCCGCGATCGCCGTGACGACAGACGGCGACGACGACGCCCCGCCAGGTCCTACAGCAAGAGGAGGGGCGGCCGCTACGACAGCCAGGAGGATCGCAGCCGTAGCCCGACCCCCGAGGTCAGGAGGAGGCGAGCGCGCTCCCCCCACCGCGATGCTCGAGCTCGAGGCGGGGCGCGAGGACGGAGCTCCACGCCAGACGGGAGGAGACCCCGGGTGTTCGGCTCCCGGGTCCACGACGCGCCGTTCCCTCAGCGTTTCCGAGCCCCGACCTCCGTCCAGAAGTACAACGGAGAGACGGATCCCAGCGTCTGGCTCGAGGACTACCGCCTCGCGTGTCAGGCGGGGGGAGCCGACGACGAGGCTCTTCGTCATCATAACCTCCCCTGTACCTCGCCGACACGGCTCGCTCCTGGCTCGAGCACTTGCCCGCAGGTATGATCGACAGCTGGCACGACCTCCGCGACGTTTTCGTTGGCAACTTTCAGGGGACCTACTCGCGCCCGAGCAACACGTGGGACCTCCGCAGCTGCAAGCAGCGGAGGAACGAGAGCCTGCGCGACTACATCCGGCGCTTCTCCAAGCTCTGCAACGAGCTCACCGACGCCACCGATGCGGAGATCATCACCGCCTTCACCTTCGGCACAACCTGCGAAACGCTCATCCGCGAGCTCGGCACTCGCAAGCCCAAGACGGTGAAGGACCTCCTCGACCTCGCCACGAACCACGCTGGGGGCGAGGAGGCCATCTCCGCAGTCCTCCACGGCACCACGGGCAAGGGCAAGGAGAAGGCCGCCGATCAGGCCGGTGAAGGCTTAAGCTCACGGCCCAAGAAGAAGAACAAGAACAAGCACCGGCGCGGCGAGGACGACTTCGTCGCAGTCGTCGCCGAAAAGAAGAAGCCAGGTGCGAGGCCGCTGGCCCGGTGCTCCCAAGGACTTCTTTGAGAAGAAAGCTCGACCTGCCTGCCCCCAACCACGAGGGCCCGGTCAAGCACAAGTTCAGGGACTGCAGGCTCCTGCGGAAGTTCGTAGCGGGCGCAGGGGAAGGAGAGGGTGCGGGCGACGAGCACCACGGGGGCGAGTTTGACGGCCAGGCGGGTGACAAGGACGTCTTCTTCGAGGACGGCGCCGTCAACGTCGTCTTCGGCGGCCCACCAGCGTACGAGTCCAAGCGCCGCCAGAAGCTCCTACAGCGCGAAGTCCTCTTCACCGAGCCCGCAGCGCCCTCCTACCTCAAGTGGTCCGAGGCCCCGATCACCTTCGACAAGAAGGACCATCCCGTACACATCCCACATCCGAAGGTTCCCTCGCCGCCGATCCCATAGTCGGCACCAAGCGCCTCGGCAAGGTGGCTGATGGACGGTGGAAGCGGCCTCAACCTCCTCTACGTCGACGACACCATGGAGGCTCTCGGCATCACGCGAGCTCGACTCCGACCCTCCACGGACCCCATCCATGGGGTAGTGCCGGGGAAGCAGGCGTTTCCGCTCGGCCGGATCGACCTCCCCGTCACCTTCGGCGACCCGAGCAACTTCCGCAAGGAAGTGCTCACCTTCGAGGTGCTCCGTACAAGAGCACTTACCATGCCCTGCTGGGGCGACCGTGCTACGCTGAAGTTCATGGCCGTCCCCAACTACATGTACCTCAAGCTCAAGATCCCCGGGCCGAAGGGCGTGATCACCGCTAACTCCACCTTCGGCGCCTTCAAGCTGCGACAAGGAGGCCGTAGTAATGCCGACGCCCTCATCGAATCGGAGAAGCTCATCCCCGAGATGCTCGCGTGGGTGCTTGCAGAGGACTCCCGCCGAGCCACCGAAAAGGCCGAGCACGCCCAAAGAAAGGTGGCGAAGCTCCTCCGTCGACTTCGAGAAGGCGCGGGATCCTTCGAGCGGACGAGGACGCTAAGGTGGTGAAGGTCGACGAGGAGGGGCGCACCGTTCGCATCGGTGCCGAGCTCACTCCTAAATAGGAAAGCGGCTCGTCGACTTTCCTGCGCGAACCTCGGCGTGATTCGCGTGGAGACCCTCGGACATGCCCGACATACCGAGGGAAGTCACCGAGCACTCATTAAACATCAAGCCCGGCTCGGCCGGTGAAGGGCGGCTCCGACGTTTCGACGACGGCAGCGGTAGGCAATAACCGAGGAAATAGATAAGCTCTTAGCGGCGGGCTTTGTTAAGGAGGTGTATCATCCCGAGTGGATAGCCAACCCTATACTAGTTAAGAAGAAGAATGGGAAATGGAGAATGTGTGTTGATTATACGAGTCTCAACAAGGCATGCCCGAAGGATCCGTTTCCTTTGCCGCGCATCGACCAAATCGTTGACTCCACCTCCGGGTGCGAGACACTCTGTTTTCTTGATGCATACTCCGGCTATCATCAAATCGCGATGAACGAGCTCGATCGGCTCGCCACCTCCTTCATCACCCCCTTCGGGCGCGTTACGCTCACGTAACCATGCCATTCGGGCTAAAACGCCGGCGCCACCTTTCAAAGGTGCATGCAGAAAGTGTTCAAAGAGCTTCTCGAGAAGCGCGTAGAGGCATACGTCGATGACATCGTGGTCAAGATGAAACGCACCGGAGAGCTCATCCCCGACCTCAAAGAAGTCTTCGATAAGCTTCGAGAGTTCGAGGTAAAAGCTCAATCCAGAAGTGCGTGTTCGGAGTTCCTCGGGGAAAGCACCTCGGCTTCATCGTATCCGGCGCTTGTATCGAAGCCAACCCCGAAGATCGAGGCCATCCGCAACATGGGCCCTATCAAGAACGTCAAGAGCGTGCGGCGGCTTACGGGTGCTTGGCCGCCCTTAGCGAATTCATCGCTCGGCTAGGCGAACAAAGCCTCCGTTATACAAGCTCTCGAAGAAGTCAGGGCGCTTCGCCTAGACCAGCGAGGCCTGGGTCCGCACTCGACTCCTAAAAGAGCTCTTGAACCCGCCCATACTCACCCCCACCCAAGCCGGACGAGCCGATGCTGCTGTACATCGCGGCTACCTTGCAGAGTGGTAAGCACAGTGCTCGTGGTAGAGAGGGAGGAGGAAGGCCATGCGCTCGAGTGCAGCGGCTGGGGTCTACTTCATCAAAACGAGGTCCTCTCCGACACGAAGGCCTGCTATCCTCAGCTCAAGAAACTCGCCTACGCGCTCCTCATCACGCGTCGCGTGCTGCGGCACTACTTGATGCCCACCCCGATCACGGTCGTCTCCAAAAGTGGATCCTACTAGGCGAAGTCATTCGTAGCCCCAAGGCCACTGGACGCATCGCCAAATGGGGAATCGAGCTCATGGGGTCGGACATCTCATACGCCCTGAGGGACGCCATCAAGTCTCAGGTCCTCCCCGATTTCGTGGCCGAATGGACCGAGACGCAGCTGCCGCCAAAACCCGACGACATCGAGTCTCGGACGCTCGCCGGCTGGCTCGTGAAGAAATACTACCGGAGAGCAGGCCTGGTCTTCGCCTCGCCACGCAACATTGCGCATGAGGTACTCAATCGCCTTCACTTTACAGCCTCCAACAACGTCGCCGAATACGCGGGCCTTGGTGAACGGCATGCGCATCGCCGTCGAGCTGGCATCAAACATCTCGAGATCGAGGGGATTCCCAAGCTCGCCGCGGACCAAGGCCATGAAGGAGAGGCGGACTGCGTCGGCCCAAAGGATGATTGCGTACTCCGTAAAGGTACGCGAGCTCGAAGAATGCTTCGACGGGCTGGAGTTCAAACACATCCGTCGCCAGTACAACGGCGACGCCGACGTTCTCGCCAAGCTCGCCTCCGATCGGCTCCAGGTCCCGCCCGGCGTCTTGGCAAGGCGACGAGTACATACCCTCCATCCCGCTTGAGGGGAAAGCTCAAACCCACGCGGACCCGTCTGGGACCCCGTTCCCTCCCCACCAAGGGCGAGGACCGCTCGACCTCGAGTTCGCCGATGGAGATCGACGCAGGTCAACTCCGTCGGCTCCATGGTCCTCGCGATCCTGGAGCGTAAGCCCCGAGGCCCGACCGGCGGCTCCCCATCCTAGCATGGCTGCAGGATGGCAAGCTTCCTACGGAAAAGGAAGAGGCCAGACGCATCGCCCGCCGAGCCAAGTCTTACGCCATCGTCGAACACGAGCTCTACAGGAAGAGCGCGTCCGAGTACTCCAGCGCTGCACATCACCTTCGAGGAAGGACGTGAGCTCATCAGGAGATCCATGCCGGCCAATGTGGGACACCACGCGGCTCCACGAGCCGTGGTGGGCAAGGCTTTTCCGCCAAGGCTTCTATTGGCGACCACCGCCGTCGACGCCAACCAGATCGTACGCCGCTGCGAAGGATGCCAGTTCTTCGCCAAGCAAACGCATCTCCCGGCGCAGGCCCTCCAGACGATCCCCATCACTTGGCCCTTCGCGGTCAGGGGCTCGACATGGTCGAACCTTTCACGAGATCGCCCGGGGCTTCACGCGCACCTCCCTCGTCACCATCGACAAGTTCACCAAGTGGATCGAGGTGATGCCCATCTCGCCGCGACGAGGTCACGAGGAGACGATCAAGTTCTTCGACGGTATCATCCACCGCTTCGGTGTGCTGAATTCGATCATCACCGACAACGGCACCAACTTCACCGGGCAGATGTTCCTCGACTGGTGTGACGACTACAACATTGTTGACACTTTTGTTATAGTATAATATTACTAGTCAACTAAACTTGGATAAGGGCTTAAAATGAATATCAACATAAGTCTAGGGGTTTAACTAACATAATTCCACGAGTTTTGGTGATTTATATAATTTCAGGGACTCAAGAATTCAATGAACACATCTCATGTGACGTACATAGAAGCTGCACATCGCGGTAAGTATGATCAATAAAGGTGAGAAAGTCTTGCTCATGGACTATAAATTAATTGAGTAGTTATCATTTAATTTCTTACATTGCATTGCATGTTTACTTGATTAACTCATGCATCCACTCCGCTTAGTTTATGTTCTCTCATAGTAGATCCATTGCATGATTAGTTCTTTTGCATACATCCATCCATGTTGTTTGCTTTAAAAAAAAAAATCCTCACTATGATCATGCTCTTCCGTCTCTAATTGAATAAATCTCTCTAGTGCTTTGATGTTACCTTTGTTTGCTATAGTATGTTTTGGTTTGGAAATACTGCTTAAGAGTACTTCCAAAGGCTTTTAAATTAAGCGTGGTGCTTAGGTTAAATAGTCTTCCTTAATTGAATTAGACATGGAGTCTAGTTTAGTTATTGAACTAAGAATTGCTTGTGTAGACATTGGTTATTGTGCTTGGACTAACCCATGCGTAAAAAACTCTCAAATCCAATTCGGGTAAGTCAAGAGATGAACTCGGATAAGAGATGAAGCAAGGCATATGATGAACTCCAACCTTGTGCAAAAGACACACTCATTCATCATTAATGGAAGAATTGTAAGTATCAAATCATTCATGCTCTCTTTTTGCTACAAGTTACCTTTGCCTTGATCCACATGCAAGTGCTGCCATAAAAAAAATAAAATGTGTATAAGACATAAATAAATAAGATCTGTGCTAAAAGTAAACAAAGAACCACCTTTTCATTAGCATAGATGAGATCTTATGAACTTTGGACAACAACCCTTGCTTCAACCATGATGTATATTCCCACGGGTATGTGTCCACTAACATTTTACAGAAAAAGAGTCTATGCTATGTCTATTCGATGAAGAAGAGTGCCATACAACACGATCATGAAAAGTAATCACTCAACAGAAGTGGATGGACAAAGCAATGGGCCACAAGAACATCAAAGACAGGGACGGTCCAGCATTCACACTTGAAGTGAAAGTGACGGGAAGGCTCAAGCATGGGGAGGAAGGTCGACTCCTCTAAAGATCATCCGACATTACTCCTCCTCTACTCAAGCTTCCGTCACCCCGACATGCCGGGTTTACAATCCCTCTACTCACTTTTACTTTGTCTCTCTAAGTTTGTTTGGTTAATAAATGTCTTACATCAAAAATCAAACTTAAGATAATAAAATTTTCCACTAGAGAAAAAGTAATAGTGAGCACTTGTTACTTAAAATTTCCAACCAATCTTTTTTTGTAACATAGATGCAACCTTTAGCCCCATGACAATCCTGCCCTTGTTTGAAATTACTTGTATATTCCTTCGGGTATGTGTTGTCAATTAATACTGTAGGAATACAATCATGAGAGGAGCAAAAAAAGGTTCGAGCATAATTTAAAGAACAAGAAAGAAAGGACGATGCAATAAAAGAGATAAGAAGCAAGATACACAAGAGGCCAAAAGAAGGAAAGCTTCAAGCAAAAGAAAAGGACCATCACAAGGTGTTATGATGTTTGTCACACTCCAATATTAAGGTAACATCTTGAGGTATGTTATCATTAATTAAGCTTTACCTTAAATTATGGCTTGTTCATAAATAAAGATTCAAACATGTTGAAGTAACAACCTTGCTTGATCTAGCTTTATTAGCTCAACATGTTTTGTTTCTTTAGTTGTTCCTACCACCATTCTCTTGATCTCTTAGTCCTCATCTTGTAAGCGTAATATTGCTTACCTTGCTTTGGAAGAATTATAATCATGCTTTTTGATGTTTAGATAAGAAAACTCTTCCAAGAGTCAACAAGCTTGATTCGATCTGTCAAAAGTTTTAATCATAAACAATCATGCTCAATCTTTCTGATCTTGTCACCCAAGTTAGGTTTAAGAAAAGTATAATCAACTCTATCTTGTTTGTTGTGCTTATGGTTAGAGAAGTATGAATGAAGTTTTGGTTCCTGTTGGTGTTTTCCCACCAACAAGAGCCCATGCACTTGATCTCTACCTTGACTTTGCAAGTAGGACACACTTTGAGCAAAAAGGTGGAGAAGCCTATCAGTCTCTCCAAAATTCAACAAGTAAATGTCTTGCAAGCATGCACACTAAACAAGACGCTGCCTACATCAATGCTTCACTCCAACTCATAAGGCAAAGAACATGGGTGATGCCATCCTTCACCATCTCAAGGAGCACAACCATCAAGATCAGATAATACACTCAAGGAAATAACAAGGTAAGAAGTCTCGTTCAGAGGACTTAAAACACCTAACCCTCGCCCGAAAAAGGTAAGATCGGTAGTTATCCATATTTACTTTATTGTGTTGCATAATCATTTTCCTTTAGCATATTTATTTTACTAGCCTTGCATTAGAAAAGAAAAATAATTTTTGTTTGTTGCATAGACATGAAAACTCTAAGCCCCATGTGAGTAATTTTGTGGCGTGTAACAACCCACAAGGATATTTACTGTGGTGGCATAAAAATAAAATAAATATGCATGCATCGTCATCCTTATTTGCATAGAAAACCCTAAAAATATTTAATGCTGCTGAAAGATTTCCAGACAGACAAAAGCAATGTGGCTAACCCCTAACGCTTAATCAAGTTCCACTAGTTTTGTTGTCTATTTGAGTTCAGCAGGATCCCAAGGAAAGAGAGACACATATGGTGTCCAGCATTAAAGAAGATCAATCAACCACCATCACTATCTATCTCTACTTCCAACCATCAAGAACATCGAAGACTATGTCAACATCCAGCTTGGGGGAGTACAACCCCCATGTATCCAGATAAGTATCATTCTATCTTATTTAATTTTAGCTAGATTTGTTTGCTTTATTAGAAAGATTTAAAAAGATGCATAATTAAGGAAATCAAATAAAAGAGTCTATCTAGTCTTTATTAAGAGTCTATATTAGAGTGTGAGAATAAAATAAACTCAAGATAATCTCTAGCCTTGGAGATGATGAATAGTTGCTCCGTCGTAATTCCTTTCAAGTACCTACCTTTCAAGCTTAATTTCTCTTGAGCCTTTTAATGCAAATCGCTTTTAACTTGAGATTTGCTCAACCTAAAACTTGTGGGTAGCAAATGCTTGCTCTAAAGTCTAGGTAATTGACGGATATGATATATGAGAGTCCGAGCTACTATTTATCTTACTCCTACCGATACTAGATTTACGGAGGTTTATCTTTTGAAAATTAAAGTGCACATGATAAGTTCTTGTGTGACAAGAGTGTTGAAACTCCTACCACAGCCATATATACATGCTCCTGGATTAGGAAAACCCTTTGACATATATATAGGGCTGCTTGCTTTGCATTGAGTTTGTTCAATCTTTGTCGACCCTTAGAAACTTGTCATGCTGATCATGCACAATCCACTCCACCACACTCTATTCCACTTGCATTATTGCTACTTCTACTTTGGAAGTACGCATCCACAAAGCATCCACCAAATATTCACTAAAAATGTTCTACTCCTATCCTAGGAGAGAACAACCAAAAATATTCACTATACCCATCCACTCATTCATTTGCTAGCCAATATCTTACAAAAGCTCCATTACATTTATTTACCTCTCACAAGTTATTACAAAAGAGATCTAGGTTGTAGATTAAAAAAGAAAGGGAGATGAAAAAATGGACAAAAGTCCTACGGGCGTAGTAGAGCCTACCTCCCTAAGAAAAAAAAGAAGAGAAAGGGAGATGAAAAAATGGACAAAAAGTCCTACGGGCGAGTAGAGCCTACCTCCCTAAGAAAAAAAAAAAAAAATAATAAAGATGAAAAATGGACAAGTGTCCGAGGGTGAGTAGAACCCACATCTTTAAAGAGAGGAAATAAAAGACAAAAAGTCTAGGGTGAGCAGAGCCCACCTCTGTAAATAAAAGAAAAATAAAGAAAGAAAAATATACAACCCAGGTTCTCTATAAAGTTTCCAAATCCAAAAGAGAGAAGATTCCTCAAGGAGCAAAAGTAAGATTTCCCAAGATCTGATTTCTATACACCTTACTATATTCCCTACTATCTATATTCTATCCACCATACACATGCACCACTTGATCAGTGTGACTTGTAACTTTGGATCCATTGCTTGAATTTACAATATATGCTTAGTAAGTAGATTTAATCTTCTCCCACCTATGAACTCTAGATATATAAGCCTTAGATATAGGGTGAGAGAGAAGAAGGCATAATGTGCCAACGCCTTAGCCAAAAATACTACATATCATGAGAGAAAGGCAACACTACCTTATTGCCTTAGAGAGGATCCACAAATACCACAAATGAGAGATTAGAGAGAGTCATACTAAGGAACTTTGAGTTTTATTTGAAAATCAGCAAAAAACTCCAGAAGGACGCTTGATCAAAAAAGAGTTTGAGATATAGTGTTCGACTTGACTGTTTCTATCTTTCAATTACCCAAGATTAAAGAAAAGAGATATAAGCACTAAAAGGTAAGAGGTAATATGGGTAAGTTAAAGTTTTAAAAAGTTTATCTTTATCGGAGAGAAATTTTGTTTGAAAGCATGTATACTTTTTTGAGGTGTGAAAGCGTTAAAAGCAACTTCTCGATCCATTGCTAAGTTTGGCTTTGCTAGGGACTAGCAAAGGGTAAGCTTGGGGAACTTGTTGACACCTGTTATAGTATAATATTACTAGTCAACTAAACTTGATAAGGGCTTAAAATGAATATCAACATAAGTCTAGGGGTTTAACTAACATAATTCTATGAGTTTTGGTGATTTATATAATTTTAGGGACTTAATAGATAAATGCAGAGAAGAATGGAGAAAGTTCTCGAATATACATCCCATACGATGACAAGACTTAACCGTGAAGTAATTCGACCCAAAAAGTGGACTAAAACATTTTAGAAGGTACCGGAGGACACGGAAGAAACAGCAGGGAAGCTTACGGACCGGCGGCCGCCAGAGCCATTTAGGCTGGCCGCCAGGTGGGTCCTCCCTATCATCCTCTCCCTTTCTATGGCGGTTTATCACCGACATTGAGGTTGTATCTACACCGTTGCCAAGGTCGGTTTGATCCAAGGGCTATCATTCATCGCCAAGGCCTATATAAGAAGACCCCTGACCCCGGTGAAACCCTAATTCATTCTATCTCATTCTATTCATTATTCTCTCATTGTTGTAGAGGTGTCCCAATGTAAGGATAACCTCTCTCTAGGATTAGTGAATTAGAAGTAGATTAGAAGAAGATTAGCCATGTAATTAGAAGTAGATTAGACATGTAATTAGAACTAGATTAGATCTAACTTAGATCTAATTAAGAGTAAAGGAGAGTGGAGCTATGCTCTTGTTCTGGAGATGTCTTCAGGGTATGGTATGTCTTTGTATCTTCTCTACAAGACTTATGATTCACATATTTATTTTCTCTATTTACTTCCATGTTTTACATATATGGTTAAGTATAGTTGTTATGCTATTGCATGGGATCTCCGCTCGTATTGAGGACTCTAGTTATTCATGGTAGCTAGAGTAGTAATTTATAGTATAGACTTGGTGTCTAGGCTATAGGTTACCCGAGATTGCACCCAACCCCACCGGATAGTTTGTGGTAGCCCAGTGTGGTGACAGCCCTCGATGGCCGACGATTCCACCACGTTCGGGTTGGTGTTTGTAGGACCGTAGTCGGAGCTTCCTAGCCCCCTTCTCATCTCTTTCTGTGGCTAGTGTTCTGATGTCCCGAAGTGTTATGGTATGATTGCTATCATAGAACCTAAGTAATAGAGAAGTATCCAGGAACCTTGATCTCTCCCTTTGACCTCTTGATTAGTTAATTCTCTTTTGTAATCTTAGGTAGGTTATTATTTTATGCTTTGATATTAACTTATCCTTAATCAATTACCCCCTCACTATAGTCTAGTGGTTTGCTAAATTAGTGGATACATGATTGTGACTTATTAGAATTCTTTAACCAAAGCTTCCCTGTGGATACGATACTCTAGAATACTCATCCTAGGGAAAAGCTACAATGGTAGGTGTTCTGTGCGCTTGCGAGAATCCCTCCATATTCTTTTAGCACTTAACAAATGCCAACAAACATCCTGGGTGGACTGCCTCTGTCAGCCACCCGAGGACCTAACGGGCAAGTCAGGCGTGCCAACGGCTTAATCTTGCGGGGATTGAAGCCACGGATCTTCAAAAGGTTGGAGAAATTCGGGAGGACGATGGCTCGCCGAGCTCCCCGGTCATATGGAGCCTCGGGACTACCCGGCGAGCTACGGACCCCTTCTTCCTCGTCTTCGGCTCTGAAGCCGTGCTCCCACTGACTCGACTACGGTGCAATCATGAAAAAGCGTACAGCGACGCCGGAAGCAGATCTCGCTGGACGCGGACCAGCTTGAAGAGGCGCGCTGAGGTCGATTAGCGGCCAAGATCGGCCAGTACCAGCGGTCGATGCGCGTTACCCGCGACCGCCACGTTCGAGGACGAGCTTTCAATGTGTCGGCGACGATGGGTCCTGCGACGAGTATAGAGCACGAAGGAGAAACACAAGCTCTCTGCGCGCAGGAAGGACCGTTCACCATCGCCCGAGTCCTCCGCCCCGTGCTCATACAAGATCCAGGACTCCCGCGGCCGTGAGCTCACCAACTTGGAACATCGAACAGCCTACGTCACTTTTACCCTTAGATGCATTTTGTAACGTCACTTTTGTACGAACTCGAATAATAATGACACACCTCGATGCAAAGTTGTGCAAGCATTCGACTTTTCGCAGACGGTTATTAAGCAATGGCTGCCCTTTACCTCCAAAGAAGGCCCGCCCTCGCTCGGGGCTACAGGGGGACAGGGCGCACACCCCGCCTTTTTACGAACCTTTTTTCGCAAAAACACGAACACTCGAGGAAGAGCTCGACCAGCTCAACCTTTCACTCAAGTATCTATCTTTCCAAGAAGGCGCCGAGTCCCGCAAGTTAAAGAGCCTCGAGCAACATCTTCAGCGAGGTCCAACGCGCTTGCCCAACGAACTCTAGCGCCCCCGCGGCCAACGAGAAAAGGGCCCGTTGCCTCGATCGATAAGATGCAAACTCAAAGAACTACGAGCTAGCCGAAAGTGCAATCACTGGGAAGATAAAATGAGTGATTCATAACATAAGATAACTTGTTATATTTACATCTTTGCCCCAAACTCGGGGACTTTTGTTCATAACAAAGAGGCAGCGCCTCGATCTATCTAACCCTGCAGCCTACTCCTCGTCACTAGACGAGTCCGTCTCCACCTCTTCCTCGCCAGCGGTAGGCTCGAACACTTCGAGCTCCTCGGACGGCGAGCTGGAAGAGTTTCCTCACCAACTTCATCGAGTGGGCCTCCGCGGCGGCTACGACGTCGTCCAGCTCGACGCCTTCAAAGCCGGCTGTTGGCGTTTCTTAACGCAAACAGAAAGGGTTCCGCAAGCGCACGGAAATGCCATTGTAGCTTTCACCCGGAAGTATTCAGGGTATCGTATTTCCACAGGGAAGGCACGGTGTGAAAGTCTCTAATATGAACATGGACACAATAACATGACTATGCAATAGACCAAACTTCATAACAGGAGTTAAGTACGGTAGGTAAGGGATAACTTGACACACACATTTGAGCAGTCTCAAGGATAAAGAAGACCCTAAACTAGAGCAAGGCATATCCTGAATAGCTATGTTAGAGAGTAGGTATACTACATGCTTGTACCATTAGAGATTCTAAGTTAAGATAGCCATGGTCACTGTTGACTTACTTCAGGCACCGGCTTATACCTGGTCTGCCAAGTACCTCCGGCCACGGCTCCTATGCCGACCACCTGACGGGGATTACAAGGGACGGGGACAGGTCGCCACCACTGCCGCCTACCACCTCAACCATACATGGCCGAGGCAAACGAAGGCACCCTCTAGCCTAGACACCACGTCCAAGCTATTGACTACTACTCTAGCGTGTAACAAGGCTTACCCGTCCCCGGGGTCCTTCTACTAGAGCATCCGCCACGAGGACGAACGACGATCCCGCAAACCAACAACAACCATGACCAACTCAAAGTAGAACTCTACATCTCAACTTGGATTTGGTCTAAACATGTATGTATAACACATTAAGCTTAAAGTTCAATATGACAAGATAATAACATGAAAACTATATACTAGTTCATATGCTAAGATCATATCATAGGAACTATACTCTAGTTCATAGCATAGCTACATTGATAATAAGAACAAGAACAAGAACAAGATGAAGAACATGATATGAAGAACAATAAATGGATCATACCAAGTACCTCCATAGTTGATCTTGAACTTGTATTACATCTTGCCAAGCTCCTAATACTAACCAAAAAGTAAAAAGATACAAGTGTGGAGGGAGAGAGCTCTTGTGTGGTGTGTGTTTGAATGGAGAGCTCTACCCATCTATTTATATCTAATATGGTTGGTTTCATGCAGGTAAAAATGGAAGCACCTAGCAATACCGCTTATGCATGGCGGCATGCAACCGCCTCGTGAAAGGTCGGCTCGAGTGGCGGCACCGTGGGTCGGCCCGGACCCACCCCAGTCCGGCCGGGGGTGGCCCGTCTCGCGACCGCCTTTCTCCGTGTGGCTCTGGGCCGCCCTCGGATCCGTAGTTTAGGGGTGCTTTAGTCCACCCGCCATGAGTTGGGCTTTCTCTATTCCCCCCTTGGTTGTGCATTTTTGAATGTGTATTATGCTTTGCGCTTTGTTATTTACTGCGTGCATTTCCACTTGTTTCCGGGCGTTTGTCCTGCAAAACATGTTATCTCGAGAAACAAGTGGAAATGGGGTCATAGCATATGTATATGTGTCATAAGTATGCTTGTTCCTCCGATTTGGACAAAAATTGGCGGTATAAAATGGTCGATAACGACCGCCAACACCGCTCAGGCCTCGCCCCTTGCCCATTATCTTGGCCGAAGCTTGAAGCTCGTGGTAGTGGGCGAGGACCACACCTGGCGCCTTTATTGTTGATATTTCTTAACGACATTATTAGAAATAGATAATAACCCATTTCCCAGTAACGGCACCAGAAATGCTTGTTGGCACTTCATAGTGCAATCTCTAAGAATAATATTCTCGGAGATCACGTTAAGAGATATCAGATGATAGATGGATTCATGTGTTTACTTTAGTCAATCCCTAGCGTTTAACGGATCTATCATTGTAGCATTTCACCCGGTGGTATTCGGGTATTGTGATTTATATTTTCCCAAGGGAAGGCAGGCTTATGTGGTTAGCTAGCATAATGATGATGATGATCCACAATGTATTTATGAATAACCATTAGTCAATTGCAGGGGTAAGAAGAATGATATTCAGGATAGTGATAAACACACATAAGCTACTACACCACTAGGGAGAGAAAAGGATAAAAGAGAATCTACAATGAGAAGGTGGTTCTAAATATTGCACATGGGTGAACTCTAGTTTAACATGTGAGGAGGCTAAATCATGATGGGATTACGATCATATGATGAGGAGATGCCCGCAGCTAGTCTGCTAGCCGATGGACACTTTCAGAACTCCAACTCAACATCCGAACGTGGAGGAATACGATGGGCGGAACAGGGCTGTCACCACCTGCCCCCTACCTCACTATCGTGGGATGCCGACATTTCTCGATGATTACTATAGACCTGGACACCATGTCCACGTGATATAGAAAACTACCTAAATCCCCCGGGACTCCGACCCTACGGATCGACAAGCAAGGATAAAGGTAAACCCGAAGGTACACCAAACCACCATAATCTACATAAACCAACCACTTTCTAGCTTAGTCGACACATGACGGTTAATTCTATAATTAGCCAAGTCCTATCTATTAATATGTCAACTAGATCATAGTTCACACATTAATAAGATAACATGAGGGTAACTATACTCTAGTTCGAACGCATTGCAATATGAATATAGAGACTTGAATATTGAAAGGAACTCCATAATAATATTAATATTACCAAAAGATCCTTCCAAGGAGACAAGCCCTCCTTGAAGCTCAACCCCGCTCAAAACTACAACTAGGACTAGAGAAAGTGAGTGAAGTGCTCAAGGGTGTGTGTGTTGTGTTTTTGGAAGGGGGTGTGGCCTCTTATTTATAGGAGAATGAAAGTGGTTTTGGCGGGAGTTTTGGCACCAAATCCCCGAAAAGCACCGCCATGCACCGCCTCAGCTCCTTCGGCTTCGGACATGGAGACAAGGCGCGACGGATCGGCACGGGCCTGCGGCGGTCGCCGCACCTGCGGCGGGTCGGCCCAGTTTGGCCCGCCTCGCGCCCATCCTTCGCGTGTGGGCTGGTGGCCCAAAGTGTAGGTCGCCTTTCCCGAGGTGTTTTGGTCCGTTTTGCTTCGGTTCTGGCCTCGCCACGTTCCCCTTGGTCAAAGCGTATTTCCCGAGTTTGCACTTTACTCTTTATTTGGCGTACTCTCATTTGTTTCCGTGTTTGTTCCTGCAAAACAAATATTCTCGAATACAAGTGGAACTAGGTGAGTAGTAAATGTTTATTTGACATAAGTGTGCTCCATCTCTTAATTAGAGCTAAATTGGCGGTATAAGATGTATGATAGTGACCGCCAACAAACTCCCCCAAAGCTTAACCTTTGCTCGCGTCGAGCAAATAGCTAAAGTGTTTTGGTTGATGATCGGGGAGTTGCTTCAATGCTGATATAAATCAAAGTGTACCAGGTTTATAACAAAGTGTTCACTTATTGTTTAAATAAGTTGGCAATTTTCATCTATCCTTATTGCTCGAATCATATGGGTCTCATAACATTTTTCCACATTCTTGGGCGATTGCAAGATAGAACGGTTTTGTAGAGCTACTACTTCTTTTATTCTTTTGAGTAACTATGCATCCGGGGTTTTATTTAGCATATGTATGTAATTGCATACTCATTTTTTTTCGAATACTTGAGAGATTGTGATATTCTCTTTTTTTTTTTTTGGAGAGGTGGGTTCTTCTCACCCTAGACTTGTGTCTTTTATTTCCTCTCTTTTTTTGGAGATGTGGGCTCTACTCGCCCTCGGACACTTGTCCATTTTCATCTCTCTCTTTTTTTTTTTTTTTTAGATTCAGGTTTCCCTGATGTCAAGCTCTCTAGGAACAAAGTTATAGTAGAGTCTCTTTGTACCATATCATATCCGGCAATACCTTAGAAAAGGATCATGTTCTTGCAACCCATGCTTATCAAGTTTTTTAGGACAAGACAAGATAGCCAACAAACTTAAACATCAAGGAATTCTGAAGTTATAAACTAGGTGCAAGTTGATTCATAAACAGAGCAACTATTCATCATTTCATCTTAAGAGAAATCTACACCTTTTATGTCAAATATAGGAGTGGAATATATTTTTGTTGCTTTTTATCAATTTTTTTTTTTGAACCGAAAAGGAAAATGACTTGGGAAATTAAAGGCTTACCCGGGTGGGGGTCCTCCCCAAGCTGGCTCAAAGCCTACGGGTCGGGATTATATCCCATGTGGAGCCAAAAGGCTCTCCCCTGCGCTGGGCGCTGCTCCTCTCGTAAGGCGCGATGTCGGTGAATCCCCGGCTGGTACTCCTGATGGCGCCGGATCCGCAGCGGGTAGCATAGGAGTGGAGTGTATCATGAATATTTCTAGTACTCACCTCTGCATCGTGGACGCGTGTGCCGAGGTCCCCGATCGACCGAGGCTCCTCCGTGTGCCGACGCGGGTGATGGAGGCAGTCCTCGACTCGTAAGAGATCTCATAGGAGCCCGTCCATGCCGAGCCGCCCGCCCGATCGGGTGTGGGGTGTATCCTCGACCGGGTAGCCCGGTATGTACTCTAGGTTCCTGCATAGCCAAAAAGAAACCATGTACTGGACCCGGCGTGAACCCAAGTGGCGGCAAAAGTGTGGGTCTGCATAAAGTTCGGTGGTGGGGCAGTGATCGCGAAGTTCCTCGCCCCATCTCTTGCTACCTCCTGGTTGACCTGCGAGACACAGAGTTTTGTGATGCTTCGTCGGAGAGGATCCGAACGAAGGTAAGTGAACTAGACTTATACAATGAGTATTCTCGGTTAGGAAGCCGAATCTCCATTGTATAGCCCGGAAAAGTAATAAATGACTTTCGCGTCATCCCAGATCAAGCTTAATATGATGCCCTTGAACCAAGGATTGATCGCGGATCTCGTGGCGCTGGTCAAGAATGTAAAGAACATTCTGCCCTTCCAAGCACCAACACCATGAGCAATCCGTGTCACAAGGGAAGTGCAATAAACAAAGGGTGGTAAGCTTGATGGTTTCTAGCATCCAATTAATCATTTCTTTCACAGAGCAATTTTAATTCATTTTAGCATTGCAAAGAGACATTTAATTCAGCATCATGAATGCGACGGGATCATGTCTAGGAAAAATAGTGCTAGACATCCATTTATGCATAAATCTTAGTGATGGATGTTGTATGTTTGCATTAACAGCCTCAAATCTAGCACTAGAGTAATCAATATCAGATATTTGCATGAAGAAAGCATCACGATTATACCCATGAAGGGTCTGCATCAAAATCAATTAGGCATTTCGCTTTGTCAAACCCCAAAATTTCAGCAATTTGTTTCCATGTGCGATAGTGGTGGGTATGAAAAGTCGAAAAGAAATACCCCTCATCATGAACTTTCAAAGTGCACAGTGAATTGATAGTGAGCATTTTAGAGCCTAATTCATCAAGAGGATCTACCTTTGCCCATCCTACGACTCTCCACATGCGAGGGAATTCAGAATCCATACCTAGTTTCTCAAGAGCTTCCTGAGAAAAGCGTGGCGCGTGAGCTTAAGGGTCGATCTTTGAGCATGTGATATGCTTGTAATTCTCGTGCATCTTGTAGGTCGAGGTACGGAGCATTAGCCGGGTCGATCGTCAAGTGTGGGTGGACTTGAGGAGGAGCGCCGCTTTCGCATCGGGCTTCCTTCGCTTCGTGTGACGAGCTTGAGCCTTGGGAGAGCGGGAGCTCCTTCTCAACGCCTTGCTGAATGCTCCGCGCATCTTGCTTCCTATCCCGCTCATGTTGACAAGAACAAAACAAGAACAAGAACTAGAACAAGGGTGATGTTAGCTCGAAAAAAATCTTACTAGCTCTTGATCTTTGACACGCCGGGGCTGTTGAGTGCAAGAGGTTTTTTGCACAAGCTCTTGGAGAAGAGATAGAATGGAGAGGTGTAGTGGGAGAGTGAAAAATGTGAGAATGAGAGGGGTGGTGAGCTCTCCCGGCACCTCGAGTATTTATAGAGCAAAACACTAGCGACATGGGACCGAGAACAACGGCTACTTCGCCACGGCGGGGACAAATGGCGGCGTTCCCGAGGTATTTTGCCGCCGCAGCGCCGAGGTCGGCGCCGGTGGCCCCCTCGCTGCCCAACTTTGGGGGGTGGCAAAGAACGGTCATGTGTGCTCCTGCATCGTTGGTGCTTCGGGTCGGTTTCGACCGTTGGCCCAAATTTTCGGATTTTCCCAAGTTTATTTTAATATTTTATGAAATGAAGAATTATCTTGGAAGATGTTTTGTATATTTTTATTTATGACAGAGTAAATGGGGTGCTAAAAATCAAGAGTTTTATTTTATGTGTTAGAAAATTTTATTTATAGAGCAAATTTATTTTTATATATTAAATTCAATACTATATAGTGTTGGAAAGGAAAAATAAGAATTCATTTATATATATGTATATGTATTTATTTATATTTTAAGTGAGTAAATAAATTTAGAAATAAATAAATAACTAAATACTTAATTTATTACTGACTTACCTTCGGTGCTCTTTGTCTTGAAAAAGTTTAGGTTGATTTGAATATCTTCGCTTTTACTCCCTGCATTTCTTCTAGTGTAAGCCCATTGTTCTCCTTGGCGGGTGTAGGCTTCACTCGCCGGACCTTCGTAGTGGTCTTTTGATGGTGAAGGTGTTGGGGTTGGTTGTTCCTTCCTTCTCCACACTTGTTTGGTAGGAGTGACTTTGCTTTTTCCCTCGAAACTTTTTCTGTTAGGAGCATCATCTTGCTTGGGAGCCGCCTTTTTCTTTTGGCTCCGGCTTTTTGTTTCTCAAAGTTTTGGCTAGTTGAGGGAGGTTCATGAACTTTTTGGGATCTATTACTATCTCCTTCAACTCTTGGGTGGTTGATTCGCATTACTTGATACGAATCATAGAACATTGCTCTTTGGCTTTCTTTGGGCTTGACTTCGGGTTTCCTTTACCGATTGGGTTAATGGTTTTGAAACCGTTAAAATGGCACCGCATCGTTTCATCAGGGAGTTGGAACTTGATCCTTCATTGTTCCCACAGATAGGGTGGCATTCGTGTGTTTAGGAACGGTCTTCCCAAGAGTAGTGACATGTTCTCATTTTCCCCCATATCTAGGACTCCACAAAAATCTGTGGGGATGTAACCGTTTCTTCACCCGCATTTCTAGAAGATCTTCTCGCTATTCCTTCCTGCCTTGATGGATTGGTCTCGCCATTTGGAGTTGCATTTTGATGGGGGTGAGCGGCGAACATCTTAGTGCATCACTTGTCTTCTTGGACATGATGTTGACGCTGCCCCCCAAATCACAAAGAAGCTTTCTTGAAGACGTGCGGACCAATTGCACAATAAGTGATTGTTGGGTGCCCGTGATCTGCCTTCTTTGTGACAAATGGTGACTCTACAAAAACATCCGGGCAAATCGACTTCGAGGGTTACCAATCCTCATTGTCACCATGTTAATCGTTTTTCGCTTGAAGGTTTAAAACTACGCCAAACCTTCTTTTGATTTAGGCTTAAATAGTAGATGACATTTGAGAAATTTGAGTTTCAATCATTTTATTAAAGCTAGATTGATTCTCAACAGCAGTAGATAAATTTTCAAGTTTTGAACTAATAGATTCTAACATTTTATCATTATAAGATATTTTCTTGTTCAGAGATTCATTAATCTTAGCTTGACCATAAACTAAATCTTTCAAAGAAGGTTGGTTTGAGTTATAATTGGAATTGTAATTGTAATTAAAACCATTACCTCCTTGTGGACGCCCTTGATTGTTCCACCTATTGTTATTATTATTATTATTATTACCATTGTTGTTACCTGGATGGAACCCATTGTTGATGAAGGCAAGTTTTCTTGAAGTTTCGGGGCAGTTGTTGCCCGAATGTCCAAGCTCTCCACAGACTTCACAAGTCATCAATGCTTCTAGAGGTGGTAGAGTGTTGTTCATGACTTCCTTCTCGGTAGCTTGATCTCCCAATCTTTTAAGTAACAGGTCCATCTTTGCAACTAGCATGTCCGTCTCCTTGACATGCATGCCTCTCTTCGTTGGGGCTGTCTTCTCCCCATGCTTGGTTCTCGATCATCTTCTCGATGAGTGCTTCAGCCTTTTTCAACAGTGAGGGATGTAAATGCCCCTCCAAAGAAGCGTATCAAGATGGCCCTTACACATAGGTGTAAGACCATTGTAGAAGTTCGGCACGATCCATGTCTCCATGCCGTGATGTGGGCAAAGCAAGGATGTACTCTTGCAGCCTTTTCCACACACTTCAGGAATTGGTTCATTTGGATTCGGGCCTGAAATTGAGATTCTTGACTCGCAGGGCATTGGTTTTACCCATTGGGACGAAACGTGTGAGGAACGCAAATTGGAGCATTTGCTCCGTGCTGACTTGAGCTTTGTCTTTGTAGAACCATCGCCGCTTTCCCCACCAGGGAGAAAGGAAACAAGCGGAGCTTGATGGCGTCAGCTCCACGCCCTGATGACAATGGTGTCACACATGCTCTAGGAAATTTTGAAGGTGTGCGTTGGCATCCTCGCTGGCAACCACGTAATGGATTTGCCCTGCACCATCGTGATGAGGCCGGCGCGGATCTCAAAATTCTTGTCTCCAACGTTGATTGTGGCCCAGTGGGGACATTGCCCACCGCCGGGTTGAGTAGTCACGGAGTGTCTTGGCCATGAGTGTTGATGAAGATGGTACGGTGATGATGGGTTCAACTCTCGGTGGATTAACAACAGGCCTAATGGTACGGACCGTCTCTTCTCGATCAACGCCTCGATTATCAATGAAGTTGTTCGGTAGGTTGCGACCGATCATATACTATCCCTATTTTCATCCACAACAGGGGAAGAAAAAACAAAAGGGTTAACCCGCAAAGACTAGGGCTATCATTCATACATGTGGTTATGATCATCATATGCTAGCTTTATGATTTTTTTTAGAAAACCATGCCTTCCCGCAAAGGTTTTAAAATGCTTGTTGATATTTCTTAACGACATTACTAGAAATAGATAATAACCCATTTCCGTAACGGCACCGTAAATGCTTGTTGGCACTTCATAGTGCAATCTCTAAGAATAATATTCTCGAGATCACGTTAAGAGATATCAGATGATAGATGGATTCATGTGTTTACTTTAGTCAATCCACAAGCGCACGGATCTATCATTGTAGCATTTCACCCGGTGGTATTCGGGTATTGTGATTTATATTTTCCCAAGGGAAGGCAGGCTTATGTGGTTAGCTAGCATAATGATGATGATGATCCACAATGTATTTATGAATAACCATTAGTCAATTGCAGGGGTAAGAAGAATGATATTCAGGATAGTGACAAACACACATAAGCTACTACACCACTAGGGAGAGAAAAGGATAAAAGAGAATCTACAATGAGAAGGTGGTTCTAAATATTGCACATGGGTGAACTCTAGTTTAACATGTGAGGAGGCTAAATCATGATGGGATTACGATCATATGATGAGGAGATGCCCGCAGCTAGTCTGCTAGCCGATGGACACTTTCAGAACTCCAACTCAACATCCGAACGTGGAGGAATACGATGGGCGGAAAAGGGTCGCCACCACCTACCCCCTACCTCACTACCGTGGGATGCCAACATTTTTGATGATTACTATAGACCTGGACACCATGTCCACGTATATAGAAAAACTACCTAAATCCCCCTCGACTCCGACCCTACGGATCGACAAGCAAGGATAAAGGTAAACCCGAAGGTACACCAAACCATCATAATCTACAAAAAACCGACCACTTTCTAGCGAGTCAACACATGATGATTAATTCTATAATTAGCCAAGTCCTATCTATTAATATGTCAACTAGATCATAGTTCACACATTAATAAGATAACATGAGGGTAACTATACTCTAGTTCGAACGCATTGCAATATGAATATAGAGACTTGAATATTGAAAGGAACTCCATAATAATATTAATATTACCAAAAGATCCTTCCAAGGAGACAAGCCCTCCTTGAAGCTCAACCTTGCTCAAAACTACAACAAGGACTAGAGAAAGTGAGTGAAGTGCTCAAGGGTGTGTGTGTTGTGTTTTTGGAAGGGGGTGTGGCCTCTTATTTATAGGAGAATGAAATTGGTTTTTGGCGGAGTTTTGGCGCCAAATCCCGAAAAAGCACCGCCATGCACCGCCTCGGCTCCTTCGGCTTCGACATGGAGACAAGGCGCGGCGGGATCGGGCACGGCGGCCTGGCGGCCGCCGCACTCCGCGGTGGTCGGCCTGGGTTTGGCCCGCCCGCGCCCATCCCCGGCGTGTGGGTGGTGGCCCGGTGTAGGTCGCCTTTCCGGAGGTGTTTTGGTCCGTTTTGCTTCGGCCTCGGCCTGCCACGTTCCCCTTGGTCAAAGCGTATTTCCCGAGTTTGCACTTTACTCTTTTATTTGGCGTACTCTCACTGTTTCCGTGTTTGTTCTGCAAAACAAATATTCTCGAATACAAGTGGAACTAGGTGAGTAGTAAATGTTGATTTGACATAAGTGTGCTCCATCTCTCTTAATTAGAGCTAAATTGGCGGTATAAGATGTATGATAGTGACCGCCAACACTTATGAACGGCGCGACGGGCATTCTCCCTCACTACGCCGGGCGCGGGCACCGCGCGGGTCCTCCACCCCCCTCAACGCCGAGGGGCCTCACAGACGCCCTCGATGTCGGCACAAGGTTCGTGTGCTCGCTCCGCCTTCCAAGCCATGCCCTCGGCCTTCGCCGCCCACTCGAGAAGAACCGGAGGCCTCGGCTTCCTTGGTCCGGAGCTCGTCGGTCTTCTTTGGCGAAGTCCGTCTTGTACGGCCCGGGGAGGTCGCGTTCGCTATGAAGGTCCGTCTCCTTCGGGCCGCCGAGCTCGAGATGCTTTCATTTGTGGACTCGCCGCGACGGTCAGAACCGTCCCTCTCCCGGCTCTCGAGCCGATCGCCGATTTCTTCTTCTCGGTTGTGGGGGAACAAACAAATCAAGCCCATGAGATCCAAAAGAGCAAGAAAAAGAGAGGCGCCTTACATGCCAACGCTTGATAAAGCTCTTCCCACTCCTCCCACAAGGCAAGATTCTCGGCATCGGCCGATTCTCTCCGCCCCTCGGCATGGAACAAGATCGACCCGTCGACAGACCTCGTGGTCGTGAACTAAAATACCCACCCTATCGCCCTAAGCGCTCAAAGGAAGAGAAGGAAGACAACGAGTTTGGAAAGTAGCGCTCACCTTCCGGCTCGGCTTAGCGGTCACGGGCGCCTTCCCTTTGGCGTCGCTCCTCTCCAACGTCATGGCCCGGCGTTCAAGCCTTAGAAGCACTTTCGAGCTCCCTTGTTCTCGGGGGCACGGCGAAGGTCGTCGAGCTCCTTCTACATGAGCTCGCTGGCGGCGGCTCCGAGCGATGAGCTCTTCCTCACGCCTCACCGCCGCCGCCTCTACTTGACGGACCTCGTCGACGACTCCCTCCCGAGCCTTGGCGGCAGCGTGTTCCCTGACCTCGCGGATGTGCTCCGCGATATCATCAACCCCGCTCCGGAGGTCGCGGTGGGAGGTGAACACTCGGCCGAGCCCCACACTTGCACGGGACCAGGCCACACCCAGCCTCCCGGCAAACCCACGATCTCGGCTCCGGCCTCCACCACGTGGTTGTAGCCGATCACCGCCCCCCTCAGTCCTGCGCAGGGGAGCAAATCAGCACCACGAACTCGAAACTAAAAGAGAGGTGAGCGAAGATGAGGTCCATACCCGTCATATGGTGGAGGCACGCCCCCTCCGTGGGATGCGGCGGCACCTCCGCGACGGTTATCGCTGGCGGCGCTGTCCCCGCCGTCCACAGTGAAAATGAAGCCCGACCAGCCCTCAACCCGGCCTCCAACGACCATCCGGGCGTCCCCGCCCCGGCGGCATCGGCGCGGGTGTTTCGGGCGATTCGAGCGTCACCCATGCCAGTGGCACGGACGTCCGGCAGCTCCGACGCCCGGTGGGCGCTCGATGGCGTTCGCGCGGCGGCGGGTGCAGGCGAGGTGCTCCACGGAGACCTTCCCGAGCATCGTGAGTCTCAAGGTGGGCCCGTCGGCCCGGCCGCGTCGGCGCACGGTCGTGTCTCGTGCCTCCTCGCGCATCGCAATCGGGCGGTAAAGAGCTCCCTCTCGTCAAGGCGGTCCGCGCTCGCCGCTGATCGCCTCGGGTCCTACCTCTCCCACTGGCGGCGCAGCCACCGGACCGAGGCGCGTTTCAAGGGTCCACCACCTTCGGGAGAGCGAGGTCGATTACCTCCCGGCTCGATCCGGCGCCCGCGTGGTAGGGAGCGGGTCGAGGGCCGCACCCGGGTCCTCCCAGCCCGCGGCCAACAGCGCACCAGGACGCCACGCTGGGGCCACCGGCACGGAGCTTCCCAGGACGGTGCGGCGGCGCTCCCGCTGGACCCGAGCTCATTCCCCTCCCCTCCCCCGGGGCCGGGGCGATCCCAGCGCTCGTGACGATAGGAGGGGAGATCACCGTCGAGCTCGATGTCGCCTGCCCTCGACCGTTTAGGGGGTTAGGAGCCCCTAGGGCTTTAACTCTCGCCTACACGACAACGAGAGGAGAGACGGAGGTTAGTGTCGCGAAGAAAGGACTCGGCAACGACATACGAGCTCATAGAGAGCAACGAACTCGAAGCAATTACCCAAGGGCCACACGCCTCTTCTTATCGCCCTTCGACGACTTGGCGGTGTCGGTTAGCGCCTCTTCCGATGGTGCGGCTCGAAGAGCGCCTACCGGAGTGCGCCCCGACCGACGAGGTCGCCACGCCAAGGGCGCCACCCGGGGATGACGATGTCCCCCGCTGCTCTCCCACCTCCCCGCCGACGAGGCTCGGCCCTCCCCTCCGAACATCTTCGCCTTCCGCCGCCGCTGTCTTCCGGAGGATTCAACTGCCGCGCCTTGAGTTGCCCCCGGCGGAACGATCATGGAGGGGACGGGCCTCGCCGGCGGGAGGTGCGGCTCGAGGTATACGGCGCCGACCTATTCAAGCGGGGAGAGTGATTAGAAACGGATTGCAACATCAGCCGTAAGACGCAAGGAGCCGAGAGATAAAACTCACCATCGCGCGCGTCATCGGGTAAGGCGCCGGCCCGAATGTTGTTGGGGTCGGCCAGATCCCGAAGGGCTTTCTCGTCACTTCCGGCGGACGCACCACTCCACATCCCCGCCGAAAGCGGGCGCTGTTGTCGTGTGCCCTCAAGGGCCTCTTCTCCTCCACCATCTCCCGTGATGCGGAGAGTTCTCCTCCTTAGGGGGAACGACCCCATGTCCCAGGCCCAGGCTAAAAGGGGAGGGGCTCTCGAGAGCCCGCGCCGCACAGGCGCTCCACTTTCCGGCGACGTCCGGACTTGGTGGAGAAGGTGAAGTGGGGGAGTCTCCCTCCACGGCTTTGTCGGACCAGGGGAAGACGCCGCTGAAGCGCGGAAGGGGGCGCCCTCGTCATTCTTCGAATAAAAACCATTCCTCCCGCCACCCGGTGTTCGGGGACGGCGGAGACGGGGAGTAGGTACTTCCCCTTCATGCCGGGCGGAGCCGGAGCGCGTGCGTACCGATGGCGGCGGGGATGTTTCGCCGTCGGAGTCGCGGCGTGATCTTCGCATGGAAGAAATGCTTGAAAAGCTCCCAGTCCGCGTCAATCCCTTGCCACCCGCGCAAAGACGGTGAACGCAAAGAGGTGGAAGATCCCGTTAGGGTTCGGATGCCGGAGCTCGATCCCCGATAGATGAGTAGTGACCGCAGAACTTGGCCTGAGGGAGCACCTAGCCCTCTCGTCATGGAAGGCGGCCAAGCGAGACGGCGCACCCATCCGGGCGGATTGGGAACGGCGTCCCGGATTGGGCACGCATCCACTCCAGCGCCGCGTCGGGCCGGGCGCGGAGACTCCGCCGCCACGCCGATCTTTGCAGCAGCGTCTCGGTGATCCTCGACGGAGCCCACGTGCCCATGGTCCTTTTTCTTCTTCCGACGGCGCTTCTCGAGAAGATCATCGGTGGTCCGCGGATCCGTTCTCCAAAGCACGAAGCGGAAGCGAAGCAGATCGAGACTTCAGTAGAGGGAGGTGATGGCGGCGGAAAGGGAGAGCGAGATCGGCGCCCTCTCGTCCCCTCTATTTATAAGGGGAGCTGGGGACGGACCCTCCAAGGCAAACGAGCCGGGATGGCCCACCACGCCCAACGGGCCGGGACGGCACGCCACTTTCCACTCGAGCCCCTCCACGCCCCGCAGGGCGCGGGCCACGTGGCGGTAAACGGGAGGCGGCGCCGCGACGAGCAAGAATCGCCGTCCTAACGGTAACTCCTCAACCGTAACTTTTCCCAACGGCTCTTTTTACTGCAGGCGAAGTTCGGCGAGCTCGCCGCCAACGGTCATCCCCCCCGACGTGCTCCTCATAGCGGCGAGCTCACGCACAAGCCGGCCTGTGTTCGGCCGGCCCCCGTGAGCTCGGGCCGGCCGCCAGGAGACACCCCCGAGCACCCGGCGGCTCAGATCCCCAAACGTCCACGCTGACGGGGGGGCTCCATCCGCCAGCCACGTTTGAGTCGCCAATGATCCCGACGCCCTCCTCGGGTCGTCCTCCACAAAGTGAGGAGGCACGCGAAGTCGCCGAGGGCCCTCTCGACCTCGTGACCATAGAGACCGGATCTTTGAATATGAGGTTGGCCCACAAGCCGGCTCGACGAATCGAACTCACCGGCGTGAGCTCGGACCTCACCGACAAATCCGCTTTAAAGCTCACAAGGCGCCGACCCCGGCCTCCGCGGTAAAGTCGGGGTTCGAGCCGCCACCCTTCCTAAGGGAATCTAAAAGCCGCACGGCGGCACGAGCGCTCATCGTAACAAGCCTCCGCGAGGACTACACGTCCTCCCGCAGCCTCGGGGCTACACCCCCGGGTCTTTCACCCCCCCAGCCCGAGAAAATCTGGTCCCTAACCCGATAAGCGTGCCCCACCAGTCGGCCGCCAAGACGCGCTCCCCTCCCCTCCTTTCGGGGGCGTGGGGCAGATATTTCAGACAGGTCAATCACTCAATCCCTCCCCTAACAAAGTGTTAGGAGGAGGGTGCTCGTTGGCAATGGGGACGTTCCCCGACAAAAGCCAAAGACCCCGATGAGAGCATCCCGTCACGAACAAGGGCACAAGTGATCGCGAAGGCCAGGGGCGAGTTCGAGCTCGTCGGCAACTTCCCTCGAGCGAGCTCCCCTTTGGGAAGCGAGGGGATATGACGAGCTCCTCCTCGCGATTTGGCTCTTTTACGTCCGGATGAGTCCCGGGCATCAAATCCAAGGGCGTCGGAGAACTGGGACGCGTGATTGACCCGAATCGCCCAGCTACGCCAGCGCCGCAACCTCTGACCCGAATCCCGTCGCCGCGCGAGATGCGTCGGCGGCACGCTAGCGGCATGGGGGTATCGGACCACGCCAAATGACGACAAGCACAAGAGACAACCGCCACGCCGACAAGAATGACCTCGATGGACAAAGGTCGAGCTCTGCGTCGAGCTCTCCCGCCCACCGTTTTCCGCGACACCAAGTACAAACATTTAAGGCGCGGGCGCCTCACACCGACCTCGGCAGGTGGACACCGGCGTGCGACGGGACAAGACGGGCGAGCGCCGGAGGCGGCGGGGACAGACTCATTGTTTCCTCCTCGCGCCGACCAGCGAGCCGAGCTCGGCGTCGTCCGCATTCCGTATCGGGATACGGAGGCCGCCTCTACTCTACACTACGACGACCGGAGCGGCGTGCACGGAAGTAGGGCGGCGGCTCCGTACGCGACGCGCCACAGCCCGGCGTGCCGACATTGCGAGAGGAACTTTTCCTCTTCACCCCCCAAGACTTGTATTCCTTCTATTTTTTAGGTCCTCCTTTCGGTGACCCTGTGAGCTCCTCTTGCGACTATAAAGGGAGGGCTCGCCCACCGAGAGGACAAGCTCTCTTGCACACTCGAAAACACACACACACTGCTCGATCACACTCACATCACGGAGACTTGGGAGCTCATCTCCCTCTCTCGCCAGCTTGTATTTGCCCCGATACAGCGGTTTGAGCTCGATAGTGCCACACACCGGATTAGGGTGCTCGGTAGCCCCGAACCAGTATAAACCCCCGTGTCATTGTTCTTGAGCTGGGCCATCGTTGCACACATTAGCCAGTCGGTTCTTTGTGACCGTGGTATACGACCACGACAGTTGTGCTCTTCCATGCCGAGACAACAACATTTTAGGCCGTCAGGTGTCGCGCGTGGCCGCTGCTCTGTCTCCGATCTGCTTCCGGCAATCGGCATGGAAGATCGATTTACTTTCAGTCATTGATTGAAGCTCTGTTACTATGGCTGGTGGCTGCGGCGGCGGCGGCAACCACGTTTGGCTAATACCACGTGAGATTGAAAGGGAAGGCAATACATTTTATTTTTAAATTAGATCTAATTTGTTGATAACATAGACCTGGATCGATGAGCTTGTCATACTCAAAGTTTCCTACGTCCACCTGCTAGCTGATGGAGGACGGTAGGTTGAACCACTGTGAATGTGTTTCTGCGTCAGCTTTATGATGTCTGGAACAGAGTATAGAATATCAAACAACAACGAACTAATTAAAGAGGAGATTGAGCAACAACAGACCTAGATGGACTCCAACTTCTGCATGATTAAACCTTGGTGAGCGCCGCCGGCATCCGAGCTAGGGCTTGGTTCTGAGATCTGAGCGCCTCTTGGGTGGTGAATCTCGACATCTCGCCTGTCACGCTCCTGCGGCGATTGTTGGACGGCGATATTTGGGTATTCCGTGTTCGTACGGTGATGAGATGAGGTGTGACCCAGATTGATTAATAAGTAGTTAACTTATAATTATATTCTAATAATAGGATTTGAAAAAAAATATATTTTCTAATAATAGCGATGGTGTCCAATATTTTTTTCACGCATGCAAGAGATAGGCTAGAGCGTGCGCGCAACAATAGGTTTAATGGAGTCTCAAAAAAAAAAACAATAGGTTTAATGGCAATCGTGGGTAAATAATATGTAAAATCAGAGGGTTACTTTAACTGTTTTTATAATGGCACAAGTGGGTAATTTCTTTATATAAATCACAATAGATCCGATGGCTATTATTAAAGATGATGATTAGAGTCTACAAAATGAAAGGCTAGATGTTTCTAATTATTGTGGGAATTTGTAGGATTTTATCTTTTTCCTAACGCGTTTGGTGAGAGTTAACGTGGTGCCTCCATTGGAGCCTCCAATTAGTAATAGTAAGATGGCAGTATATGCATGCACTTTTATTTGTCCATTGTTGCCGCCAGTATGTCTGAAAATGCTCTGCACATCCCCTCTGTCATTCTTCTATCTCTCCTGACGCCTCTAATCTAAACATAAATTGTGTTGATGCTCAAACTTAATACGTACAGAAATCATCAATGACTAGATTGCTTCATTTTCTTAGAAATTCTACAACTAGCTTCCAAGCAAATTAGTAAAGAGATCACTTGTTTGACCACAACGACAAAGCATTATTGTCAGTTTTTTCTGAAATACCTCCCTTTCCTATATAATTATTGTGGGAATTTGTAGGATTTTATCTTTTTTCCTAACTTGGCGTTTGGTGAGAGTTAACGTGGTGCCTCCATTGGAGCCTCTAATTAGTAATAGTAAGATGGCAGTATATGCATGCACCTTTATTTGTCCATTGTTGCCGCCCAGTATGTCTGAAAATGCTCTGCACATCCCCCTCTGTCATTCTTCTATCTCTCCTGACGCCTCTAATCTAAACATAAATTGTGTTGATGCTCAAACTTAATACGTACAGAAATCATCAATGACTAGATTGCTTCATTTTCTTAGAAATTCTACAACTAGCTTCCAAGCAAATTAGTAAAGAGATCACTTGTTTGACCACAACGACAAAGCATTATTGTCGGTTTTACGAAATACCTCCCTTTCCTGTCGAATTCCTCCCTAGGGGGCTTTCCCTACGAAATACCTTAGAGAAATAGTTTCCCTAAGGTTTTACAGGATTCCCTAGGAATATTAACGCTAGGTAAACTTGTAGATTGTAGTAGTGGAAGAAGATGGCCCCTGTGCGCAGTTTCTCCTCCTATCTCCCCCCCGTCACTCCGCATTTCCAGATCTGAGTGCCGCCTTTCCACCCCGACCAACTTTGGCTTCCCGGCAATGGAGGGACGGCTCCCCCCTCCCGCCGGCCTTGGGCGACATTGCCGGCGAGGACCTGCCGCCGCCGGAGTGAGCTGGTGGCCGACGCCGCTGGCCCCGCTGATGTTCCGCCGCGTCCTTCCGGCAGACCGCGTGTCTCTCACTGGACTCGGAGGATTTTCGAGCCGAGCCGCCGCCCCCGACTTTGACGGGAAGGGAGGGCGCCAAGCGCAAGCGCCGCCATAGGAAAGGAAGAAGAAGTCACGCCCGTCGCCCGCGTGGAGCCCCAGCTGTCCGGTTCAGCTCGAAGGCTTCATGGCGTCGCGACGGGCGCGCCTACCCGCCGTAACCCGCTCGATTGCCGCGTACGTCGGCGTCTCTCGCCGCCGGTGGGCAGGATGCTCAGCCCGCCGCTCGCGTGCACACCCTTTCCTTACGTTGGCCGCCCGGATGAGGATGGCTTCTACAATTTGCCCCGCCGTGTCACCGTTCTCCGTGCAGGTTCCCAGCCGTCCCCATGGGCCTCGCGGGTCTCGCTTCAGATGTCATCCGCAGCCGCATGTCATCGCGGACTGCACTTCCTGTGAGCGCGCTGCTATTAACTGGGGAGAAGGCCACCGCTGCCGGGCAGCAAAGCAACTAACCCGAGCGCCTCTCGTTGCCTTGCGGTTTCTAGGAGGCGACGGCCACGTCACGGGGCGGGTCTCGTTGAGAACCGTCAAGGGGTTCGAGGCGGCGCCAAGCCTCCGGTGGATGACGCCTTCGCGGTTTCACCGCAACACCGCCCCCAAAGATCCTTCCACTCGTCAGCCGCCGCCGTTGGGGAATCGCCGCTGCCGGTGGCCGTGGACGTCCAGCCAGCGCCAGGGGGATGGGTGCCGCTCGTTATCGCCGTGCTCGCCGGCGGAGGTACAAAGCAGCGGAGGACGCGCTTTGGGGATGCTCGTGGCTCATTGGTGGCACAAGACCGACGATCTCTATCCGTGCAATGTACAAAGACTCAGATGATCACCGACATCTCGGTAATGATGTGCACATTCTTCACCACGAACACCGCATGACTTCATCGCTCGTTTTTCGGCAGCCGGGCGGACGGGCGAGGGTGCTCGCCTCCCGCCCCGGAGGTTACCTATTCCCCATTGTCCGGAGCCCATGGCGTCGGCGAGCACGGAGGCCAATTCTCGCTATCTTCCATTACAAGGTCCTCGTGGCTCTCTCTCACATGTTCCTCTCCACGCAAGGAAACACCACGACTGCCCACCTTGCGCGGATGTAAGGATTGCACACCCGCATGGGCTGCTCCTGTGGATGATGGGCGTGAGATGTTTGTTACTGCATGGTGCCGCCACCCTACTTGCATCAAGAGAGAGCAGACCATCCTAATCCCCCGAGCCACGCCCGTTTGATGAAGAACCCCTTAATGAGCCAGGGGCCTTACTTATGTTATCGGGACGCCGCGCCATTGGCCTTTTTGAAGATTGAACGAGCCTCCAACACCTCCCGCTGGTGGGGGTGATCGGGCGCAGGTGGTGGCCATGGAACTGTCGGGTTGACCCATACCCTCCGTGAGTTCATGCCATCGCCACGTGGGAACAATGAAGACGATACTTGGGAGCTCCATTGAATCTTATCCCCGTACTACGCGCCGCCGCCGCACTACAGTCTATTGTTGTTGGGGAGGTTGCCTGCCCGCTAACAGGGGAGCCCGGTGAGGCTCCTGAGGTGAGCATCCCGGTTGAGGCCCCTGCTAGCCCGGTGACGCCGGCGCCGGCGCCGGTGTCCAGATGGCGTCCTCGCGTGTGCCCAGCTACTCCCTACCAGAAGGTGGCGCTGTTCGTTACTCCCTCACGGTCCGCCAAGCGTGGGCAGTGCTCACCTTGTCTTGGGATGGTGGGAAGCTTCCTTAGCATCGCCCGCCAGCCGCCGCGATGATGGTCGTTCCGCCAAGCCCCCCTCCTAACTCTGCTAATTGGTGGGCTGATTGTTGTGCACTCGTTGAACGAAACCCCGTGTACCCCCTCGTGTGGAGGATGGACATCAAGTGATCAAGGCGCCCCCTAACCGACCGGGGTGGGCTGATTTGGTTGGCGATGAGTTCTTCTCTCGACATGTCGGGCACGGGTACTTGAGGAGGCGCCTTCGCGCCATCGCTATGCGACGACGCCAATGCGACTCTCTTTGCCGCTCGTGACTCGGCACAGCGACCTTGAGGAGGGGATCTGTTTCCCACCGCCACCCCACCCCGGGGAGGGCCGCTGTTGAGACGATTCGCGACTCCCCGCCTCGTGCAAACCTTGAGACGGAGTGGTCAGTATTGCCGCACAGCTTAGGGCAAAGAAATGCGACGTCCGTACGGGTGTTGGCCGAATTGCCTCGGGTTTAATGTCGACAAAGAGGCAAAGTGGATACTGAAATCCAGAGTAAATTCGTGAAGGCGCTCGGGGTGATATGTCCGTGCGCAAAGCAGGAGCGCCTACAAATTCTATCGAACGGAAATTTGACTTGGCGGCCATGGACTTGAATTTGTCCTACGGAGGACGAAGTTGGCATGAGTGCCGGCCTCCTTGTTGTAGCGACCTATCTATTTCTTAATGACGACAACACATACGTGCTTTTTGTGTGGAACGCGGCGTGGCCTCAATGGCAAGGCACATCGGAATGTTGTACGAGAGTTTGTACTATCGCATAGGCCTAGCTTGGTGTGCCTCCGTGAAACCAAGCCGGTGGGACGCTTCGCCGGGTTGGCTAATGAAACTTTTGGGATGCGGTATGCTTTTGAATACCTCCCATCCATTGGAGCTGCTGGTGGTATTTTGTTAGGGTCAGGCCTCGGCCTTGCTCGGTCCACCGGCCGTAAGAGGCCGGTTTAGCATCTCCGCCAAGGTCTGTCTTGGGGGGCGTTGCCATCTTGGTGGATCACGGTAGTGTACGGCCCCCCCCGATCGTTGACAAAGTCGAAGTTCCTCGATGAACTCCTACGATTCAGGGGCCTCTCACCGACGGACCGTGGTTCCCGCGGCGGAGACTTTAATATGATCTACAAGGCGGAAGACAAGAGTAATGGGCAACCGAATCGTAGAAATATGCGCCGCTTCCGTAATTTCATCAACAGCGCCCAATTGCATGATATTCACCTCTGTGGAAGGCGGTTCACCCGGTCCAACGAGCAAGTTCATCCGACCCTTGTGTGGCTGGATAGGATGCTCACCCTCGATGACCGGATGGTGTTGTTTCCGGACCATGTTCTTAAGCCGCTTTCCTTGGATTATTTCGATCACGCCTACATCTACAACTCCAGGCGTGTCCGGCAGCGGTAAACGCCATTTCCGGTTCGAATCCTTTTGGGTCAAGATTCCAGGCTTCTTCTCGACGTTGTCGCCAATGCTTGGACCCCCACCCCCACCGACGCTGATCCGTTTTCGGCCCCGACTACAAGTTTCGACGCACGGCTGTTGAACTGCGCCGCCAGAGCACCTCCAAAATTGGTAGTGTTCACCGGAGCTTATGATGGCCGAGAACTGATTTTTTATCCGGGATGAAGAGAGGGAACGGAGGACCTTGCACCCATGGGAAATTGAGATACGCGAATCGCCGCTCAAGTTCCGCCCTGGTTTGGCCTCGCAAAGCACTATTGCCGCACAACGCGCCAGCACTACCTTCCCCGGCTAAAGGGGATGCCAACACGCCGGTACTATCACCTCCGTGCCCGCCATCGTGAGACGACACAACGTAATTGAATCATCGTGATGTTCTGCCGCAGTCCGGGTTGGTCCCGACAACTCGATGGCCGAGGCGCTTTTACGATTACTACAATGGTGTTCGGGGACGAACTTTAGCGCACTGGCGTATTGATCTTCATGCTATTGGGCTGCCAACCCATGATCTCGGCTCGAGGCTCTATTTACTAAAGACGAATTGTGGGCGGTTATTAAAGAACCGCCAAATGAGAAAGCGCCTGGTCCGGATGGTTTACGGGCCCGTTTCTACAAACGATGTTGGCCTATAATCAAGGGGGGATATCTTGAATGCCGCCAATGTGTTCCGGTCTTTGGACTCAAGAAGCTTCCACCATTTAAATGATGCCTACATGTTCTGCTAAAGAAAAAAGATAACCCCATGGAAATCGAGACTTTCGCCCATTAGTCCGGTGCACGCCGTAAATTGGTTACGAAATTTCGGCAAACCGGTTGGCTCTCGTTTCTCGGGGAACTAGTTGAAGCCAACCAAAGCGCATTCATCGAGGAGGCGACGCATACATGACAACTTCGGACATGTGCGTTAACATGCAAGGCCATACACAAACGTCGTTCTCCATGCGTGTTGCTAAAAATAGATATTGCGAAGGCCTTTGACTCCGTTGCATGGCCTTTTCTCATTGAGGTTCTACAACACATACGCTTCGCCAAAAATGGAGAAATTGGATGTCCATCATTCTTTCAATCGCTAGCACACGCGATAATGCTAAATGGCCGACTGTGTCGGGCGGATCATCCACGCTACGTGGCTCGAGGGGGAGACCCCTTGTCTCCAATGCTATTTGTGCTGGCCATGGAGGTGCTTAATTCGATGTTGCGTACTGGCGGATGATAACAACAAGTTAACGCCAATTCCGGGGAGTCGACGAACACGGGGGCTTACTTGTATGCCGATGACTTGGTGGTGTTTGTCGCCGGATGTCCAGAGTTTGAGTTGTGTCCAAGGGCTCTGAACATCTTTGGCCTTGCATCGGGGCTATTCTCCAACTTGGACAAGAGTGTGGCTACGCCGCCGCACCGCCATTACAAGACTCGCAATGTGTCCAACAAATTCTTGCTTGCCGGATTGACTCCTTCCCTTCACGCTACCTTGGGATTCCACTCTTTGTTACAAGGTTGAAGAGGGGATGAGCGATTTCGATTGATATGGTGGCCGCACGTATCCTGGCCGGAAAGGAAATTTATCGAATATTGCGGGCCGGATGGCACTTGTTAAGGCTACGTTGTTCCGCCATCCCCATTCATGCCTCCATTGCTCGCGGCTTATCGCCATGGGCCATTGGTGAGGTAGACAAGCTTCGGAGATCCTTTGTTTGGGCAGGCGCGCAAGTGCCGGGCCGGTGGGCGGTGCAAGGTTGCGTGGATCACCTCTTGCATGCCGACGATGCTCGGCGGCCTGGGCATCACCGATTTGAGGCGCACGGGATTGCCTTGCGCACTACCGGGTGTGGCAGACCGCTTGCCGGCGCATGGCCGGTGACTACAGAGAAAGAGGTACTCTCCTTGTTCCGTGCAGCCACAACATTTGTGCTAGGCAACGGTGAATCAATTTTTTCTCGACCGACCGTGGCTCGATGGATCCAAAGATTGCAACTCTTGCTCCCACGGTGTTTGCCAAGGTCGTCCCACAAGAAGACGGGCCACGGCCGCCGAGGCTCTACATAACAACAACCTGGGTCCGCCATATCTCTCGTGCCATTACCATGCGCTTGCCGGTGGAGTTTGTGCACCTCTCGTGATCGGCTAGACCAAGTCCACCTCTCCTCCAACCCAGACGGCTTCAATCGAACTTGACTACCGATCGTTCCTACTCTGGCGGCATCGGCTTATGGAGCCAAGTTCTTTGGATCAGCGCCGATCCTTGAGCCGCGCAGCCTTTGGAAGGTTGCGGCACCACCGCTGGTTCGCTTTTTCCGGGCTGGTTCTCCATGGACGCTGCTGGACGGGCTATTTAAGCTAGGTACTTGAAAGGTATTAGGCGGACAACTATTCATCATCTCCTTTATTTTTAAGTTCTTTTTAGTTGAGCAAAAGCGTAAAAGGTGTGTACACTCTCTTGATCATTTTATTCGGACTCTTTTAAAGATTATGTAGACTCATTCTAAGCAACTTAAGCAAACTAAGCAAACCAAATATCTAGCTAATAATAGTAGTAGTAGAGATACTTATCGGGATAACTAGGGGTGCTCTCCCCCAAGCTAGATTGGAAAGTCGGGTTGATGATGTGGAAGTTGAGGTAGATGGTGACAATGGTGTCGGCTCATCATGTCTCTCTTCCTTCGAAATCCTGTTAAACTCAAATAGACAACAAAGCTAGTTGAACTTGATTAGGCGTTAGAGTTTAGCCACTTTACTTTTGTTGCCAGGATCTTTTAGCGGCATTAAATATATTTTTGGATTTTCTTATTTTGTATGCAAAAGAAGATAAAGAACTTATGAATGCATCTTTATTTTATTTTTTATGCCACCACGGTAAATATCTCTCGAGGGTGTTAAACCTCAGATTTACTCACATGGGGCTTTAGGTTTTTAAACAAAGCAAAGCACTAAACATTTTTATTGTCTTTTCTAATACAATTTGGAAAAGGGAAATATGCTATGCAATTGGAGAAAGTAAATATGCAATGCTAAGAATTTAATATGGATAACTTACCGAATTACCTTTCGGTGAAGGTTCGGGGATTTAAAGTCCTCCAAACAAGACTTCTTACCTTACTCACTTCTCAAGTGCATTATCGGATCTTGGCGGTTGCGTCTCTTGAGATAGTGATTTCAGATGATGGCATCACCCTTGTACTTTGTTGGTCCCATGGTTTGAAGTGAAGCTTTGATAGTGGAAGCGGGCAACATCTTGTTTAGTGTGCATACTTTTGTGGGTTCAGGACACATACTTATAGAATTTTGGGGAGTGAGAGACTCCTCCACATTTTGCTCAAGTTTGTCCTTGCTTTGCAAAGACAAGGTAGAGATCAAGTGCATGGGCCCTGTTGGTGGGAAAACACCAAATGTAATCATAACTTTATTCATTATTCTCTAACCTTAGGCATTAAACAAGATAGAGTTAATGTTTATTATTATTATTATTTTCTTCATTTATGACAAGGGTGATAAGATCAGAAATTGGGGATCAAAGGTTTAATGATTATGATTATCTTCCAAAGGGGATGCTTAACATTTTGACTTATTGGGGACTATGAGATTAGGAGAATGGTGATAGGAACAATTAAAGAAACAAAACAAGTTGAGCTAAATAAAGCTAGATCAAGCAAGGTTGTTACTCTAACATGTTTGATTCATTATTTATGAACAAGCCATAATTAAGGTAAAGACAACTTACCTCAAGATGTTACCTTATTATTGGAGTGTGACGGTATCGTAACACCTTGTGGTGATCCTTTTCTTCTCCTCGAAGCTTTTCTTCTTTGGCCTCTTGTGTATCATGTTCCTAACTTGTCTCCTTTATTTCATCATCCTTCTTTCTTGTTTTTTTTAGGACCTTTTCGCTCCTCTTATGGTTTTATTCTGTGACGTTAGTGGACAAACACATACCCGAAATATACACGTAGTAACAAGGATAGTGTTGTCACAGGGCTCAAGGTCGCTTTCTCTTGTAGGGTCGACGTTCTTCATTCCATCTCTGGTTGGAAGGTATCTTCTCCACAAGTTCAATAGATTTAATGAGTGTAAGTAATAGGAAAGCACCTCAACAACATTCATGGTCTCACGAGTACTTAGTTGAACTCGTGGTAGAAGGTCCGCATGAGTAGCCAATTCTCCATCCCGTGATGTGATTATTCAGAAGTATAATCTTGGAAGTGGTCCCACACTTCCGGGATAGATTCATCATGTTGTTTGTTGACGGAGAATGGGAAGAACTGCGAAACAGATTCTCGTGTAGCGTTCTACCCGATATCCAGAATCGCTGCCCTGCGACAAGAGATACTCAACTTCCGACAAATAGAGGGTGAAACCTTAGGTACAGCACGGGACCGGTTTACCACGCTTACACGATCCGGCCCAGACCTGTCCATACCAAACCACGTGCTTTTACAGCATTTCTGGCTAGGATTGGACAGGGCAACTGCCCTACTGCTTGATTTAGCTGCCGGAGGGTCATTTTCCCACAAAACCACAACGGAAGGAGAAGCTCTCTAAACCGTATTCTTGAGAATACTCCCCCGCTAGAACCCATCCGAGTAGAACCAAGCAGAAACCAGAGGAAGTCTCTTCGCTAAAAGCTGAACCTAATCAACCTACAGAGAGACCCCGCCTGAACAGAACACAAGGAGACCGCATGCACGGATCTCCCGTTCTTGAGGTTGACCTCCATCGATCAATTCCGGTGACACCTCGAAGTACGAACAATGGAAGAAACCACTGTCCCGGCCTAGCCCCGAACAGCCTCTCGGATAAAACCTTCCTCCAGAGTCTATTAAGGAGCTAATGTACCATAATGAGCACGGAATGGTTGCAAGAGGAAGGACCTTCTTTTCAAGAAATTCGGATAAGTGGCCCCTCTACATCAATCCATTGCAAATATCACGGAACACGGGTGGAAGTCATGTATAACCCTACCGTGGGGATAAACATAATGTCCGAAATCTTTGCACAAGCCACGCGGTCGAGGAAGCCATTAGGACCCCCACAAAGACGGACCTCGCGCATAGCACCACGCACCACCATTGAAAGTCGTGAGGTTATACATGAACAAATCTTCCCGCACAAGGATGTCAAGTTGTCTCTCGGATTTTCACATTTTTGATATCCAAGACTTCGACATTCTCGATCGGGCATCCCTTGGAGAAGATTCTTGATCTATCAACATCAGGGGATTTAGATGTCAAACTCGGGAAGAAAAGTTTTCTATCCCAGTTACTTGAGCTAAAAACTCGATGAACAGTAACCCCCTTCCTTGAGTACGACAATCCCGAGGAGGTCATGGGAGTTATGCTATATGAGAACCCGTAAAAACAGACCTAGAAAAGACGCCCAATTCTTCATTGAAGAAGAGGACGATTCGTGGGAACTCATAGAACTTCCCAAAGAGGAAGAGCTAACTCGGCCTCGGTTGAGCTTAAACCCCTACCCCTGTGCCTACGCTTATGTCTTCCTAAACGGCGATTCACAAGCCCCCGTCATCATAAGCGATAAGCTTAGTGACCGTGAAACTACCCAGCCTAATAGCCGCCCTAGAAAAACACAGATCGGTCTTGGTATTCCCTTCAAGATCCGAAAGGGGTAAGCCCGACACTATGCACACATCGCATTCCTATTGACCCCGACAGCACCCCATCATGCGAACCCCAGCCGTAGGCTCAATAATGCGATGCGTGAAGTCGTGAAGAAGGAAGTTCTCAAGCTTCTTCACGCCGGATTATTTATCCCATACCACACGCTGATTGGGTTAGCCTACCCAAGTGGTCCCTAAAAGGGGAGGAATGACAGTCGTTGAGAACGCTAAAACGAACTCATTCCACAAAGACAAGTCACGAGGTGGAGAATGTGCATTGATTATAGAAAACTTAACAAGGCAACAAAGAAAGATCACTTCCCGCCGCCCTTTATTGATGAAATGTTGGAGCCGTTAGCGAAACATTCTTTCTTCGCTTTCCTTGACGGAATTCCGGCTACCACCGTGATCCCGATCCCCCCGATGACCGAGCAAGACCACGCTCACATGCCCATACGGAACCTATGCCTACCGTAGAATGTCATTTGGGCCGTGTAATGCACCGCTTCTTTCGCGGTGGTGCATGATGTCTATCTTCTCGCACATGATTGAAGAAATCATGGAGGTCTTCATGGACGATTTCTCCGTCTATGGTAAGACTTTCGGAAGCCGCCCCGAAGAACCTAGACCGGTTTTGCAAATGATGCCAAGAAAAGGACCCGGTACTTAATTGGGAAAAGTGCCACTTTATGGTCCGAGAAGGCATCGTTTTCGGGCACCTCTTGTCCGAGAGGGGGATAGAGGTAGACAAAGCCAAGATAGACGTTATCGAAAAGCTACCACCCCCGTGAACGCCAAAGGTATCCGTAGTTTCTTAGGCCACGCAGGTTTTATAGAAGATTTATAAAAGATTTTTTGCAAATCGCTAGACCCCTTACGGCCCCGCTAGCCAAGGATGTACCCTTTGACTTCACAGATGAGTGCTTACACGCTTCGAAACCCTTAAGAAAGCGCTCATCTCAGCTCCGATCATCCAACCCCGGATTGGTCGTTGCCATTCAAATCATGTGCGATGCTAGCGACTACGCTGTTGGTGCGGTCTTAGGCCAAACCAAGGACAAAAGCAGCATGCCATCGCGATATGCTAGCAAAACTCGACAGAGCCCAGCTTAATTACGCCTACCTACGTAAAAAAAAGAGCTCCTAGCAGTAGTCTTTGCTATCGAGAAGTTTCGTTCCTACTTAGTGGGCTTAAAAAATAATTGTTTACATAGACCATGCTGCCCTTAAGTACCTTCTTACCAAAAAGGATGCGAAACCTCGCTTGATCCATCGGATTCTTCTCCTTCCAAGAATTTGACATCGAAATAAAAAGGTAAAAAGGAGTAGAAAATACTGAGCTTGCGGATCATTTGTCGCGTATGCGTAACTAACATGCAGGAACTACCAATCAACGACTACCGCGCGACGACATGCTACTCAAGGTGTCGACTTCAACCCATGGTACGCAAACATTGTAAATTACATGGTTGCGTGCTATGTACCACCGGGAGAACAAGCGGAAACTCCAAATGGAGAGCAAAGCGGCACCTATGGGATGACCCATATCTGTGTGGTGTGTGCGGGACGGCTTGCCGAGAAGATGCGCACCAAGGGAGGAAGGAATGCGATCATCGAAAAAATGTCATGCATCTCCCTACGCCGACATCCGGGAGTATTCCGCACACAAGCCAAAATTTGGCAAAGGCGGATTCTTCGGCCGACGATGTACGACGACACGAAAGAGTTCATCGAAGATGCTACAACCGCCGAAGACAGAAACATCATAGTTGTGATGCAATGCCCCTACACTACAACCTTCAAATAGAAATATTTGATGTGTGGGGCATTGATTACATGGGGCCATTCCGTAAGTCCCATGATTGCGAGTACATCCCGGTGGCAAAGTGGACTACGTGTCAAAGTGGGTAGAGGCACTACCATGCAGAGCTGCCGATGGCAAGCACGCACGCAAGATGTTCCATGAAATCATCTTTCCCCGCTTCGACGCCACGCATGGTGATCGCTGACGGAGGATCGCGATTTCAAGGACAAATCATTCAAGGCATTCTTGAAAGAGCTCGGCACTCGCACAATATTGCCACCCCCTATCATCCGCAAACTAGCGGCAAGCCAAAACCTCCAATAAACAAATCAAAAACATCCCGCAGAAGACAGTCAACGAGATGGGGAAGGGTCGAAGAACAAGCTACCCGATGCTCTTGGGCATATCGGACGGCTTTACAAAGCCCCCATCGGCATGTCACCTTTACCGGTCTATGGCAAAACCCGTCATTTACCGCTTGAGCCGAACATCGAGCTCATTGGGCCATCAAGAAGTGGAATATGGACGCCGACTCGCTGGAAAGAACCGCCGAGACAAATTTCTGAATTAGAAGAATGGCGAGAGAAGGCGCACTACGTTGCAAAAACTCTACAAAGAGCGCACAAAAAGATGGCATGATCAGCGCATAAAAATCAAAGAATTTACCACGGGAGATAAAGTACTCCTATTCAACTCCCCGGGTGAAGCTTATTCGGCGAAGGGAAGCCGAGAAGCAAATGGAAAGGACCGCATAATCATCATCAACACATCGCCACATGGCGCGATCACAATCCAAGATGACGCAGGTGAGATACAAAAGGTAAACGGTCAACGCCTTTAAGCTTTTCTTCGAGCCAAGATCCGATCTTAACCAAGAGCTCGATAGAATAGATTTATGTTTTGAAAATTACTTTGTGATGATCAAAGATACAAAAAAAAATCTATATAAGGTAATAATAAAACATAAAAGTTATCTATATATTTTTACTTTGTTTTAAATAAAGTATTTACTTTATTATTTTCTTTTTACTTTATTTAATCCATGCTGGTCATTTGCTACACAAAGGATACATACTTTCTAAATTAATCAAAGCATAAACTATTTTCAAAATTCGAATTTGAGGATCAATTAGAGATCGACAAGAAGAAAGGAAACGTTTCTCGTAGCGGCAAACATCGATTCAAAACTTTTCGAAAAAAGAAACGAATGTGGCCGAAAAACTCGACCAGGGGGGACACTGGTGGGTGCCACAAGACCACCACGGGTGCGCCCGCACCCTGGCCCCCCGCTTCGGTGCAGGATTTCGCCCATCACCTTCTCCTTTCTCACGGCCTGCAGTAGTAAGGTGTGCTCATGAGATTTCGACTGCTAAAAACAGAGAGGAGAATTTGTCCTATAAAATCCACCCTCCTCCTCTCCATTCTTCACACCACTCCTTCTTGCTCTTCTCCTCCTCTCAAATCCTCTTCTTCTAAGCCAAGAACAGCTGCAATGGCAGACCATGCCCTTTACTCTCTACAATTCTTCTCGCTCACTTTGCTCTCACAATGAGGATGACTTGATCTTCCCTAGTGACGAGGTAGAACCATCCTCCTGCCGCCCCTCTTGCCGTGCTCCCTCCCCCACGCCACTCATCTAGTGGAGGGAACAGCCTACGTGTCCACGCGGGCAGATCCATGACACGCGCCAAAAGAGTATCCTTGGGCGCCCACCTCGCCCAACGGTGGGCACCCCGGGCGCAGAGGAAGGAGCCCGGCAACCGGGCGCCCGCATTCACGCCGACGTAAACGCCCTCCTTCCATACCTCCGACTACAGCACCCGCACACCGTTGTCGGTGTCGACATGCCCACAGAGGACGGGAAAGGGCTTATGAAGAAGCCAACCCCTACTCCAGCGACATCTCCAAGTGCTCCACCCCTCAGATCCCCGGCTTAATCCTAGAAAGGCCCCGAATGTTGTTGAGAGTCGCCGAGTAGCGAGGGCCCTATGAGGGTACCCCGTGCTACACCTAGGAAGGCTTCTAATGTTTTTGAGAGCCGTTCCGAGAGTACTCCATCGCTGCAAACAGTTGGGAGTAGCACGGTTCCTAAGGTCCCTTCACTAGCAACCTTAAACGCTAGAGTCAACTCTCTAAACAAGCTAGTGAAAACCTTAACCGCAGAGGTAGAAGGGGCAGACTTAGAGAACGCCGCAGACATTAGGAAAGAACTAGACTCTTTCTCGCCTAAACTTCAAGACTAAAAGCTGGCTAGGGTCGCTAGAGCCGCTAACGCAGAAAGCACGCCTCGCGCAAGCCCCGCTTAAAAGAACTCTACCTCTTTATCAATAATTAGGTGCACACTAGTTTTAATTTTCAGTATTTCCCTTCCAATTATTTTGTAATTTCTTCAAGGTGTGCGCCCCGGTTTGAATTATTTATAAATTCAATAAAGTTTTGTTATGTTATTGTCTATGTCTCCACTTGTTTTTATCCTTGTGCAAAAGAAAATTTAAAAATAGGTACAAAAACAAGTGTGGGGAGGCTCACAAGTCAAAGGTACACGATTTATTTAAAATTAAATTTTGACTCGTGACTTATCTAAGTCTTTGAAACCTAGACCAAGTTAACAAAACTCCATCTCTATGTCTACCAATTGATACATGGCATGCATACATTTTATTCCTCGCCAAAACCAGATCTTTGTTGAGCAACTATCCATTAGGGACCCCATGCTTATCTAAATAATTGATCTTTGTGACATGGTAGAATGACTTGACGCTTGCTCTCTTTTTGCAACAAGACTTGGTTTTATTTTCAAAATTTAAAATAAAGCATGCTCATGGTTTGACTTAGCCAAATCCTACCAAAGCCCGAACAATGATATGATTATCCACTATAGCTACTTCCCTACCTGCATTGAGTTTTGTCAGGCTCCGTTGATCCGCGTTGAGAGAGGCTCATACTCCCAAGATCGGAAAACACGTACACCCACATATACACGCCCGGTTCTCACAATGAGAATTGCGCACAACATGCATCCGCACCATCCACCAAATAAATACTCCATTCATACCATGATCATCTCCAGTTATCAAGAAAAATCACGAGAGAGAAAGATACAGGCTGCGAAAAAAAAAAAAGAGATGAATAATGGACACGTGTCCGAGGGCGAGTAGAGCCCACATCTCCGACTAAAAAAAAAATGATGATAATAGCCTATATCTCTCTCGAAGCATACAAAAAAGAAGGGGATAGGATCATAAGTCAAGGAGTAATCGCAAAGAAAATATATATCATCAATATTTTTCCACACACTTTTGCACGTTTCGATCTAAGGGTATGGCACCTCTTTCCAACGATCCAGAGCTTGACCCGACAAAAATATGCAGAGGTATGTATGCATCACTCCATTCAAAGATCCACAAAACACTACAAAATAGGATGAGTGAGAGTGAATCAAACAAGAGTGCTTTGAGAGGAAAATTCAAATAAGAGTGACTTTGTGAGAGTCAATACCATAAAGAGCAATGCCGTTTCTTTCAAAAATTCAAAAACTCACCAAGTCTTTGCGCATGAGTAGTAGCAAGAAGATAGAAGTTCATACTATTCCATTGCTCAATTGTTCTAAGACAGCTTGGTAGCCACCATGAATGCTCACAAAGCAGGTAAGGCTTGGAATAACCTGTATGCAAGCTTACATCTTGGAGATTGAACCACTTTAGTCCTCGCGGCCTTCACTCGAGGACGAAAGTAAAGGGCTAAGTGTGGGGGAGTTTGTTGACGGTAACCAACGACAAATTAAATACCGTCAACACAACACCAAAACAACCTAGAAATAGGGATTTCAACTAACATATTCCAAAGTTTTGGTGTTTATTTGGACTTGCAGGTACAAACTCAAGGATGATCACTTTGGGCCAAAAAGACAAAGAAAAAGAAATAAAATCAACAAATAGAAAAAGGCCCAAAGGAGCAAATGGCAAGCCCAACAAGAATCGGGACAAAACGTCAAAACCAGGCCGGGCCAAGACCACCTTACAACTTTTCAGAACAAGGAAGCCCAGCCTGCCGAAGCCCGAGCCAGGCCGACCCCGGCAGGGTGCGCGCGCACCACCTAGTGCGGCCGCATCCCGGCCGAGGCGGTTCAGGCCCGCTTTCGGGAGGCGGTTTGTTACCTTTCAAAACCGATGAAACCGACGTTGGATGGTCGGTTTTGGCGCATATGGAAGGTTTTCCTAGGACGGTTTGGGTGTTTTTAGCACTTAGGCCCCTCCTCCTTGTGTATAAATAGCTCCCTCCTTCACCTCTCTACAACAACAAGTCCAAGGAGAAACCAGTCCACTTGTGCAAGAGAGTAGAATTAGTTCTTCTTCTTCTACTTCTTCTATCTTCTTCTAAATTCTAGAGAGTGAGAGAGGGAAAAGCTAGAAAGAAACTTTGTTCTTTCTACCCGGAGTTGCTTGTTCTGCCCCTCGGTGTTCCGCGGTTCCTAGGAGGACGGAGTGCCGGACTTGTCGGCATTTTCGCCCGGCTTGTACCTCCGCAAGCTACTTACACTTTGGTAAGGAGTCTTGTGATTATCTTGCAGCTACTTAATTTCCTTCAGATATTTCTTAGCTGTTGTAGACTTGCGGGATTGGTAGATTGTCTCGTTAAGAGCGTTAGTTCTTGGTGAAGGAACTCTTTGACCGGGGAACCTTGGCCAACATCAAGAACTGTGACCAATAGTGCAAACGTGGTGTTTGGACTAGCGTTCACCTACCTTTTGCGGTGCATCCCACGGTTGAGGGGGTAGGCGGCTTGGTCGTGACAAGCCTTGTCCGTCTCCTTTGAAATCGCCCCCACGTTCGGGCTGTGTCGTGAGAGCTAATTGCCTGACTCTACCCATTTGGGAGTGGGCCGGTGCAAATGAGTGAGTAGACAAAGACTTTAGGAATCACCGCCCTCGAAAAACTTAGCCTATAGATACCTCGCTACTCTCGGAAAAACAAACCCTTGCCTTAGGTTGACATAGACTGAAAAGCCACCTGCGCGACCGCCCTTGTGTAAAATACGATACCCCCTGCTTACCACCGGGTGAAGTGCTACAACGGTATTTCCGTGCGCCATGGATTTCTCGGTAAGCGTAAGAAACACCAACATTGTTGCCGAAAATGGATAACTTTTCCGTAAGGCACTTGTATTGCCTATAGGAAAGAACTTGACTAGAAAGGCAGTAGAGCAAAGTGACCATGTAGTATTCTTCTCTTTATCAGCATAGAACCACCACTTTGCCTTCCCCAATGGTGAGAATGGGAGGAGGCGAAGTAGAATGGCATCTCTTGGTACTCTTCTTAATGGTGTAAGTACTGTAGACCTCCACGAAAACGTTGGAGATGAGCACTCACATCTTCATTTGCCTTTCCACAAAATTGGCTAGCTTGTAACATGTTGATGAGCCTAGGATTGAGTTCGAAGTCATCGTCTCCAATCTCAACTGCCAAACCTATTGACCGTAGCTGAAATAGCGAACCCTCATAGTGTCTTATAGCCATGGCCTCAAAATCGGTGTTAAGCTTCGCCATGATTAATGATCGTCCGCGGATTTAAGGTGTTGGAGTTTTTCTAAGCTTGGATTTTGCCCTTCGATATTTACGGATCTTCAATATAATTATCCGGACGGCCACTCCAATTCATTCATTACCCCTGCATAAGATAAACACAAGTAGACAAAACAAGGGTAATCCCTGTCGAGTAGTGACTAATGGTGTCCTCAATACTTTACGTGATGCAAGTGATATCAATCTATCCAAATATGTGTGTTCGTTTGGCTAGCACCCTTCCCCGGCAACGGCGCCAGAAATGCTTGTTGACATTTCTTAACGCAATCACAAAAGAATGGATTAAGACCCACTCTTGGGGACGGCGCCTTAAAATGTATAAATGGTATCTATCTAATAAGTTAGCTTGGATGTGGAGTTAATCTCACATTCCAATAAAAGTCGAGCGGAGAGTTAATAAAGTTAGACGGTGTTAGTTATGGTGTGTGACTCATACTAAATATCCGTGGTGGAGTTAATTCACCACGATAGGCACAAAAGTTGTACCACACATTCTAGCATTGCCTACGAAACTAGTCTGTCACCCTAGCTCACAACGCTAAAGAAATGCGTGAACGGATATTCTTAATATGACACTTGAATCTCTTGCAATGATAATATCTATTTGGTATCTGCAAGCGCACAGATAGAATAACCAATGTAGCACTTCACCGGGAGTAAGTCCAGGTATCGTATTTATATATTACCACAAGGAAGGGGTAGGATATGGGTAGATTGATTGAGGTCACTTGCAGTGTTGTAAAGTAGAATAACCATATGTAATCTAACTACTCTAAACAGGGGTAAGTCATATAAAGATAATAAAGATAAATGATAAGTGCCAAGTCAAAGATCATCGTATGCCACTAGAATGTGTCATAAAAGGGCAAATAGATGGTATAGGTAGAATAGACAGAATATTCCTATGTTACTCCTACTTATATGTCAATGCATACTAAGATTAGTGCAATACACCTAGCAATCATGGCGGGGGAAAGCAATATATCTACACATGGTGAATATTACTAAGGAAGATTAGGAACAAAACCAACCTACCATAGTAACAAAGTTCAACTAGCCCTACATTCGGGGGGTGGACTCCAAAGGACTCAATGGGAGTGTCACATCCACGATCTACCACACGTCCCGGAATATAGGGTGATGTCGCAGGCAAACATTGTATAAACACCACGTTTACACATTGTCGACCACCCACATAGTGCGCATCTAAAGGGGCTTATACGACTCCATGCTTGAATATAAAGACAATCTAGCTATACTAGATATATAATCATAATAGACATTGAAACATATAACTAAGAATATAATCATTAAATAGAGCAACGTCTTAGCAATTGTAAATAACCAAAATACTTACAAGATCAAATACAAGAGAGAAGCCACGTGAAGCTTCGCTTCCCGCTACTTCTTGACGATCAGGAATCCAAGACAATACTTGACTTCCTCTAGAACTAGCCTAGATAGCTAATGCTCTAATATGGTGGAACTAGGGCTTGGGATCTTGACTTGATGACTTGGAGTTGGAATGAATTAGAATGAATTAGGTTTCACCCAGGGTCGAGGGTCTTGTTATATAGCCCTAGGCGATGCACCCAGCCCTTGGATCAAATCGACCTTGAGCAACAAGTGTAGATCTCTTCTTAATGGCGGTTGTGAACCGACCCTACGAAGGCGAGAGGTCGACAGAGGGCCCCCGGCGGCGGCCGCCGCCTACTACTAGGCGGCCGCCCGGCACACCTTGCCGGTGGGCCCCAGCTTGGCGTCGTGTCCTCGGTGTCTTCTAGAATGTTCTTGCGTGGGTTCCAAGTTGGATTACGCCACGGATACGTCTTTATGGCGTAGGGCTTGTAAACTCTTGGGCATTTTACGTTTAATCCCCGAAAAAATATATAAATCACCAAAACTCGTGGAATTATGTCAGTCAAGCCCCTATACTATGTTAATATTCATTTTAAGCCCTTATTTTCTTTTTAAAAACCTCTATATTTTATGCTATAAGATATACCAACAGTGGCCTCCTTGCAAAAGAGCTTAGTTAATGAGCAAGGAGACCATACTCTCACAAAGAAGGCTATGGTTTCCCTTAATGGAAAATATTGTGACTTGCAAGACAAGCACAAAGAGCTTGAAACCAAACATAGCATTCTTTGGGAAAGCAACTCCACAGCTCCTAGCCACAAAGGATACCTCTACTCCCTCCACTAGTCAAGGTTGTGAAAAATGCTATAATGTTGATATGAATGCTTATGCCACTAACCTTGCCAACATGAAAGCAATGGAGAAAGAGATCACTAGGCTCACCGCTTTGGTAAAGAAGGAAAGTGAAATGATCAAGCCCATTTGTGAGCAACAAGGTTGAGACTCCAAAGAAGCCCAACTACATTGATGGGAGAAATCCAAGGATCAAGGATGGACTTGGACACAAGCATGAAAACAAAACCAATAGTCGAAAGCTCATCAATGGTGTTGAATGTGTCAAATTCTTGAGCAAAGGCACAGTAGGTACAGAGAGACCTACACAGAGCGTTGGACACAAGCCAACCCGAGCTGTACTGTCTGCTACACGCGGCAGTGCCGTGCCCCCAAGAAAAGGGAAGGTCACCTACTCTGCCCCAGCTCAGAATAGACCCAAGAAGATGGTCCAAAAGCCTGTGAAGAAGGTCCAGAAGTCAGAGAATCTTGTCTAGGCTATTCCAAGAGGCTACTCCTGTCAATCAAAGGCAAAAGCAAGCAAGTTGGACTCCAATCCTTGCTTTGAAGTGAAGGCAAACAGCAAGGGGGAGGTGTTTGCAAAGTACTTGGGCAGTGAAAGAAAACTCTATTGCAACACCTCTATATGGGTTCCCAAAGTTCTTGTGACTAAGGTAAAAGGTCCCAAGAATCTTAGGGGACCTAAACTTGTGAACTAAACTTGTTTTGCAGGCATACTCCTCCGGTGGGTCAAGTTGGGTGTTTGACAGTGGTTGTACAAATCATATGACCGGAGAAAGGAGTATGTTTTCATCATATTCCCAAACCAATGATGAGAGGAACAACATAAGGTTTGGAAATGATGATGTGAGAAGCGTGATCGGTCTTGGTAAAGTTGCTATCACTCATGAGCATGATATTTCAGATGTCTTGCATGTTGATTCGTTGGGATACAATTTGTTGTCGGTCTCGCAATTGTGTGAGAAAGGATACAATTGTCTCTTTACGGATGTTGGTGTGGAAGTTTTTCGCGGGGAAGGATTCCTCTGTTGTCTTTACAGGCAAACTCAAGAATAAGCTTTACATAGTTGACTTCAACAAAAGTAAAGCTAAGCTTGAACTGTCTAATGGCAAAATCTAGCATGGGCTGGTTATGGCATCGCCGTCTAGCACATGTTGGCATGAGGAACTTGGCCAAACTGCAGAAAGACAACCACATCATTGGACTAACAAATGTTGATTTTGACAAAGACAGGATATGTGGAACTTGCCAAGCTGGGAAGCAAGTAGGTGCACCTCACCCACCAAAGAGTGTGATGACCACTACTCAACCATTGGAGTTGATACACATGGATCTCTTTGGACCGGTGGCCTACCTTAGCATCGGGGGTAACAAATATGGACTTGTTATTGTTGATGATTACTCCCGCTTCACTTGGGTTTTCTTTGTCTTTGATAAGTGTCAGGTACAAGAGAAGGTGAAAACCTTCATCAAGAGGGCACAAAGAGAATTTGATCTACTTGTCAAGAAGGTGAGAAGTGACAATGGGACCGAATTCAAGAACACCCAAGTTGAAGAGTTTCTTGATGAAGAGGGCATCAAGCATGAGTTTTCAGCTACATATACCCCTCAACAAAATGGTGTAGTAGAGAGGAAGAATAGAACACTCATAGAGATGGCAAGGACAATTCTTGATGAGTACAAGACTTCGGACATCTTTTGGTGTGAAGCTATTAACACCGCTTGTCATGCCATCAACCGCCTCTATCTACACAAGAAACTCAAGAAGACTTCATATGAGCTCTTAACCAGTAACAAGCCTAAGGTGTCATACTTTAGGGTGTTTGGGTGCAAATGTTTCATTCTGAACAAAAGGCCCCGAACCTCTAAGTTTGCACCTAAGGTTGATGAAGGTTTTCTTCTTGGTTATGGGTCAAATGAGCATGCCTATCGTGTTTTCAACCAAACCACCGGTAGGGTTGAAATCACTATAGATGTGACATTTGATGAATCTAATGGCTCTCAAGTAGAGCAAGTTGATCAAGGTGTTGTAGGAAAGGAGGATCCACCTTGTGAGGCAATCAAGCAATTGGCTATAGGTGATATAAGACCTCAAGAAGATCAAGGAAATGGAGAGGAGGATCCACCAGTTGTTGCTGCACAAGATTCCGCTGACGTACTCGATGACCAAGTGCGGGCGCGCTGCCGGAAGTGCCTGGGCGTGGCGATTGCCGCACCATCGTGCGGCAGTGCCGTGCCACCTACCTCGGCAACAACTGATCCACCTGTATCACCTGTTCAACCACTTGATCTTGCACCAATTCTTGAAGCTGATGATGAATATGATGAAGATCAAGAAGAACATGCGGCGTTGATCACCCACGACTACGACAAACGATTCAACGGGATCATCCTGTTGATAACATCCTTGGGAGTCTTCGAAAGGGAGTTACTACTCGATCTCATCTAGCTGCTTTCTGCCAACATTTCTCGTTTGTTTCGTCTTTGGAACCGCAGAAAGTAGAAGATGCTCTCAAGGATCCCGATTGGGTGTTGGCCATGCAAGAAGAGCTCAACAACTTCAAAAGAAATGAAGTATGGGACTTGGTGGAAAGACCCAATACTAATATCATTGGCACCAAGTGGGTCTTCCGCAACAAGCAAGATGAAGATGGGTTGGTGACAAGAAACAAGGCAAGATTGGTTGCTCAAGGCTTCACTCAAGTAGAGGGCTTGGACTTTGATGAAACCTATGCACCGGTGGCAAGACTAGAAGCAATTCGTATTCTTCTAGCCTTTGCTGCCCATCATGACTTCAAGCTATTTCAAATGGATGTCAAGAGAGTGCATTCCTCAATGGTCCACTACAAGAGGAAGTGTATGTTGAGCAGCCACCCGGTTTTGAAGACCCCAAGTTTCCCAACCACGTCTACAAGCTCCGAAAGGCGCTCTATGGGCTTAAGCAAGCACCTAGAGCATGGTATGAATGCCTTAAGGAATCCTTGCTCAATCAAGGCTTTGAAATAGGCAAAGCTGATCCTACTCTTTTCACTCATAAAGTTAGCAATGATATCTTTGTATGCCAAATATATGTCGATGACATAATATTTGGTAGCACTAACAATATGTATGTTGAGCAATTTAGTAGGACAATGACCAAGAGATTTGAGATGTCCATGATGGGTGAGCTAAAGTACTTCCTCGGGTTTCAAGTCAAGCAAATGGAGGAAGGGACATTCATTTGCCAAATAAAAGTACACCCATGACATGCTAAAGAAGTTTGATATGGCTAAGGCAAAGCCAATCAAAACTCAATGCCAAGCAATGGACATCTTGATCTTGATGAGGAGGGTCCAGCCGTGGACATGAAGGTATATGTTGGCATTTGTTAAGTGCTAAAAGAATATGAAGGATTCTGCAAGCGCACAGAACACCTACCATTGTAGCTTTTCCCTAGGATGAGTATTCTAGAGTATCGTATCCTGAGGGAAGCTTTGGCTAAAAAGAATCTAATAAGTCACAATCATGCATCTACTAACTTAGCAAACCACTAGACTATAGTGAGGGGTAATTGTTAAAGGATAAGTAAAGCATAAAATAATAACCTACCTAAGATATCAAAAGAATAATTAAACTAATCAAGAGGTCAAAGGAAGAGATCAAGGTTCCTGGGTATCTCTATTACTTAGGTTCTATGAAAGCAATTATACTAATGCACTTTGGAGCAGTAGATCCGTCCCATCTCTCGAGAAAGACTGGGAAGAAGGTAGATGGGAGAAGGCTGCCAAAAGCTCTCTGAAACACCAATCCGAACGTGGTGGACTACAAAGGCCTTATAGATTTTGTCACCCCAGGGCTACCACAACTATCCGTGGGATTCTTGCGCAATCTCGGGTAACCTATAGCCTAGACACCAAGTCTACACTATCGATTACTACTCTAATCACATATGATAATTAGAGCACTCAATACGGCGAAGATCCCATGCAATAGCATAACAACTATACTTAACCACATATATGAAAGTCATAGAAGTAAATAGAGAAGATAAATATATAAATCATAAGTCTTCCAAAGATAAGATATGAAACATACCAAACTCTATAGACATCTCCAGAACCAAAGTATAGTTCAGCTCTCCTTTACTCTTGATTAGATCTAAGTTAGATCTAATCTACTTCAAATTACATGGCTAATCTATGACTAATCTACTTCTAATCTACTTCTAATTCACTAATCCCAGAGAGAGGTTATCCTTACATTGGGACACCTCTATAAGCGAGAGTTAATGAATAGAATGAGATAGAATGAATTAGGGTTTCACCACGGGGTCGGGGGTCTTCTTATATAGGCCTTGGCAGTGAATAATAGCCCTTGGATCAAACCGACCTTGGCAGCGGTGTAGATACAACCTCAATGTCGGTGGTAAACCGCCATAGAAAGGAGAGGATGACAGGTGGGACCCACCGGCGGCCGGCCTAAATGACTTTGGCGGCCGCCCGGTGGCCTGCCTCTCCTCGACCTCTAGTTCCTTCTAGTGTTCTCTGGTACTTTCTAGAATGTTTTTAGTCCACTTTTTGGATTGAGTTGCTTCACGGTCAAGTCTTATCATCATATGTCTTGTATACTCAGGAACTTTCTCCATCTTTCTCTGCATTTATCTGTTAAGTCCCTGGAAATATATAAATCACCAAAGCTCGTGGAATTATGTTAGTAAAACCCTAGTCTATGTTGATATTCATTTTACGCCCTTATTTCATGTTTAGTTGACTATTAATATTATGCTATAACAGGTGTCAACAAGTTCCCCAAGCTTACCCTTTGCTAGTCCCTAGCAAAGCCAAACTTAGCAATGGATCGGGGAGTTGCTACAACGCTTTCACACCTCAAAAATACACATGCTTTCAAACAAAAATTTCTCTCCAGATAAAGATAAACTTTTCAAACTTCATCTTATCCAATTACCTTTTACCTTTTGGGGCTTATAATCTTTTTTCTTCAATCTTGGGTAATTGAAAGATAGAACGATCAAGTCGAGCACTAAATCTCAAACTCTTTTGATCAACTGTCATACGGAGTTTTCTTTGGTTTTCAAATAAAACTCAAAGTTCCTCAGTATGACTCTCTCTAATCTCTCATTTATGGTATTTGTGGATCCTCACTTAGGCAATAATGTTATGTTGCCTTTCTCTCAAAGTATGTGGTATTTTTGGAATAAGGCAGTAGGACACTATGCCTTCTTCTCTCTCACCCTAAATCTAAGGTTTTATATCTGGGGCACATAGGTAGGAGAAACCAAATTCTACTTACTAAACATATATTGTAAATTCAAGCAATGGATCCAAAGTTACGAGTCACACTGATCAAGTGGTGCATGTGTATGAGGGAATGAATATGGTGGTAGGTGATAGTGGGGAATGGATGAGGGAAATCTTACTTTTTTGCTCCTTGAGGAATCTTCTCTCTTTTGGAACTTGAGAACTTTGAGAGAACCTGGGTTGTATCTTTTTTTTTCTTTCTTTATTTTTCTTTTATGGAGAGGCGAGCATCTAGGTACCCATTGTTTTCAGCGGACACATGTCCATTTTTGTAACTCTTCTTTATTCTTTCTTTTTTTCTTAGAGAGGTGGGTCCTACTCACCCTCGGACTTGTGTCCATTTTTCTCTCTCTTTTTTTAGAGATGTGGGCTCTACTAAGCCCTCGAACACTTGTTCATTTTCATCTCTTTTGTTTAGGGAGGTAGGCTCTACTGCCCGTAGGACACTTGTCCATTTTTCATCTCCTTTTTTTTTTTTTTTTTTAGATACAACCCAAATCTCTTTTGCAAAAACTTTTTGAGAGATATATAAGTAATGGAGCTTCTGTAAGATATTAGCTAGCAATGTGTGAGTGAATGGGTGTAGGGAATATTTTTGGTTGTTCTCTCCCAGGGTAGGAATAGAACATTTTTTTTTGTGAATATTTGGTGGATGCTTTGTGGATGCGTACTTCTAGAGTAGAAGTGGCATAAATGAAAGTGGATAGAGTAGAGTGGAATAGAGTGTGCATGATCAGCATGACAAGTTTCTAAGGGTCAACAAAGATTGAACAAACTCAATGCAAAAGCAAGCAGCCTATATATATGTCAAAGGGTTTTCCAAATCTAGGAAGCATGTATATATGGCTGTGGTAGGAGGTTCAACACTCTTGTCATACAGGAACTTATCATGTGCACTTTAATTTTCAGAAGATAAATCTCCAGAAATCTAGTATCACTAGGAGTAAGATAGCAGCTCGGACTCTCATATATCATATCCGTCAATTACCTAGACTTGAGCAAGCATTTGCTACCCATGGGTTTCAGGGTTGAGCAAATCTCAAGTTAAAACAATTGCATTTAAAAACTCAAGAGAAATTAAGCTTGAAAGGTAGGTACTTGAAAGGAATTACGACTTGAGCAACTATTCATCATCTCCAAGGCTAGAGATTATCTTTGAGTTTATTTTATTCTCACGCTCTAATAAAGACTCTTTAATAAAGACTAGATAGACTCTATTTATTTGGTTTCCATAATTATGCATCTTTTTTATTTCTTTCTAATAAAACAAACATATCTAGCTAGTAGTAAATAAGATAAAGAGATACTTATACGGATACATGGGGGTTGCACTCCCCAATTTGGATGTTGACATAGTCTTCGATGTTCTTGATGGTTGGAAGTAGAGGTAGATAGTGATGGTGGCTAATTGATCTTCTTTAACGCTAGACACCATGTGTGTCATGTCTCTCTTCCTTGAAATCCTGCTGAACTCAAATAGACAACAAAGCTAGTGGAACTTGATTAAGCATTAGGGGTTAGCCATGTTGCTTCTTATTGCCGAAGATTAGGATTATTCCTCTTTAAGACAATAGTTCAGCACCAATAATATTTTTGGATTTTCTATGCAAATAAGGATGATGATGCCTGCATATTTATTTTATTTTTATGCCACCACAGTAAATATCCTTTGTGGGTTGTTACACACCACAAAATTACTCACATGGGGCTTAGAGTTTTTTCATGTCTATGCAACAAACAAATATTTATTTTCTTTTCTAATGCAATGCTAGTGTTGTAATGTAAATATGCTAAAGGAAAATAATTATGCAATGCGAAGAGGTAAATATGCTATGCATTTAGATAACTACCGATCTTACCTTTTTCGGCGAGGGTTCGGTGTTTTAAGTCCTCCGAACGAGACTTCTTACCTTATTGTTTCTTTGAGTGTATCATCTGATCTTAACAGTCGTGCTCCATGAGATGGTGAAGGACGACATCACCCATGTTCTTTGCTGGTCTTATGAGTTGGAGTGAAGCGTAAGCGGCGTCTTGTTTAGTGTGCATGCTTGCAAGACATTCACTTGTTGAATTTTGGAGAGACTGATGATAGGCTTCTCCACCTTTTTTTGCTCAAAGTGAGTCCCGCTTGCAAAGTCATGGTAGAGATCAAGTGCATGGGCTCTGTTGGTGGGAAAACACCTACGAGAACCAAAACTTCATTCATTCTTCTTTAACCATATACACATCAAACAAGATAGAGTTGATTTATTATATACTTTTCTTAAACCTAACTTGGGTGACAAGATCAGAAGATTGAGCATGATTGTTTGCGATTAAAACAATCGACAGATCAAATCAAGCTCATTGACTCTTGGAAGGGTTTTCTTATCTAAACATGAGTTATCAAAGGCATGATATTGATTCTCTTCTTCCAAAACAAGGCAAGCAAAATTCTGGCTTACAAGATGAGGACTAAGAGATCAAAAGAATGGTGGTAGGAACAACTAAAGAAACATGTTGAGCTAATGAATATGGATCAAGCAAGGGTGCTACTCTAACATGTTTGGCTCTTTGTTTATAAACATGCCATAGTTAAGGTAAAGCTTAAGTAATGACAACTTACCTCAAGGTGTTACCTTATTATTGGAATGTGACAACATTGTAACTCCTTGTGGTGGTCCTTTTCTTCTACTCAAATCTTTCTTTCTTTGGCCTCTTGTGTATCTTGCTCCTTTTCTCTTTTATTGCATCGTCCTTTCTTTCTTGTTCTTTAAATTATGCTAAGACCTTTTAGCTCCTCTGATGGTTTTTATTCTGCGAGAATTAGTCGACAGCACATACCCGAAAGAATATACAAGCAATTGTAAACAAGGGTAGAACTGTCATGGAGCTTAAGACTGCTTTTTATGCTAGAAGAAGTTTTGATTGGATATTTTATATGCTCACCATTACTTTCTCTCTAGTTGGAAATTTTATGATATCTTAAGTTTGATTTTTTATGCATAACATTTATCCATTCAAACTTTAGAGAGATAAAGTAATTGTGAGTAAAGGGATTGCAAACCGGCATGTCGAGTGATGGGAGCTTGAGTAGAGGAAGAGTAATGTCGGATGATCTTTAGAAGAGTCGACCTTCCTCCCCATGCTTGAGCCTTCTGTCACTTTCGACACTTTTAAGTGTGAATCTTTGAAACGTTCCTAATCATGTGTTGCAATCGCCATGTCCTTAGGCGTTGTTCATCCTTTATTCCCGCAAGTTTAGTGACCAAGAATACCCGAAGGGAACTTATCCTAGGAACATGTTGTTGTTTTCTTTTAGAGCCTTCATGTGCTTAGATTTATATATATTATTTTTATTTTCTTTTAGAACATAAGACAGAAGTTGGATACAAATATGAGATTTATATTCACTTACCTATCTTTGATGTTCTTATGACCTGTATCTTTGTCCATCCACTTCTTGTGAGTGATTACTTTTCTAGATCGTGTTATATGGCACTCTTCTCCATTGAATAGACATAGCACAGATCCTTTCCTATAAAATGTTAGTGGACACATACCCGAGGGAATATACAATATATAGTTGAAGCGGGGTTGTTGTCCAAAGTTCATAAGATCTCATATATGCTAATAGAAAAGGTGGTTCTTTGATTACTCTTAGCACAAATTTTATTTATCAAGTCTTATAACTCATTTTGTTTGTGGCTGCACTCTAGCACGTGGATCAAGGCAAAGGTAACTTTGTAGCAAAAAAGAGAGTGAATGATATTTGATACTTACAATTCTTCCATGAATGATGAATGAGCCGTGTCTTTTGCACAAGGTTGGAGTTCATCAGATGCCTTGCTTCATCTACGATCTGAGTTCATCTCTTAACTTACCCAAATTGGATTTGATAGTTCTCTGCATGGGTTAGTCAACACAAAATATCCAATGTCTACACAAGCAATTCTTAGTTCAATAACTAAACTAGACTCCATGTCTAATTCAATTAAGGAAGGCTATTTAACCTAAGCACCATGCTTAATTTAAAAGCCTATGAAAGTATGATCAGTACTCCCAAACCAAAGATTACTATAATAGATAAAGGTAGCATCAAAGCACTATAGAGATGTAAACAAAGATGAAAGAGTATGATCATGGTGAGGATTTTTTTTTTTAGATGCAAACGACATGTATGCAAGGAAATAAACATGCAAAGTGGATCTACTATGAGAAAACATAAACTAAGCGGAGTGAATGCATGAATTGATCAAGTAAACATGCAATGCAATGCAAGAAATTAAATGATAACTACTCAATCAATTTATAGTCCATGAGCAAGACTTTCTCACCTTTATTGATCATACTTACCGTGATGTGCAGCTTATATGTATGTCACGTGAGATGTGTGAATTGGATTCTTGTGGACGGCGACTTCTTTTCCAATCTATACATGGTTAGAATATTATATATATAAATGCATACCTTGAGATAGCAGGTTCCAATGTTGATGAATCTTGAATGATCAAGGCACCACGGGTTCTTCAATCTTTCTTCTTTTCTCGTGGAATCTTGTCGGAAGATCGCTTAACGACATCTTTTGTCCCTGTCTATTCCACAATTCAACGAGAACAAGGATAATCCTACTAAAGCTAGTGATACACTAAATTAGCAAACATCATGATCATTATTAGAATCTTTAGGCCAATTGCTTCCCGGCAAGAATGGCCTAAAAAAGCTTGTTGGCATTTGTTAAGTGCTAAAAAGAATATGAAGGATTACGCAGTTTATTAACACCTACCATTGTAGCTTTTCCCTAGGATGAGTATTCTAGAGTATCGTATCCACGAGGGAAGCTTTGGCTAAAAGAATCTAATAAGTCACAATCATGCATCTACTAACTTAGCAAACCACTAGACTATAGTGAGGGGTAATTGTTAAAGGATAAGTAAAGCATAAAATAATAACCTACCTAAGATATCAAAGAATAATTAAACTAATCAAGAGGTCAAAAGGAAGAGATCAAGGTTCCTGGGTATCTCTATTACTTAGGTTCTATGAAAGCAATTATACTAATGCACTTTGGAGCAAAGAGATCCGTCCCATCTCTCGAGAAAGACTGGGAAGAAGGTAGATGGGAGAAGGCTGCCAAAAAGCTCTACTGAAACACCAATCCGAACGTGGTGGACTACAAAGGCCTTACAGAGCTGTCACCCCCAGGGGGCTACCACAACTATCAGGTGGGATTGGGCGCAATCTCAGGTAACCTATAGCCTAGACACCAAGTCTACACTATCGATTACTACTCTAATCACATATGATAATTAGAGCACTCAATACGAGCGAAGATCCCATGCAATAGCATAACAACTATACTTAACCACATATATGAAAGTCATAGAAGTAAATAGAGAAGATAAATATATAAATCATAAGTCTTCCAAAGATAAGATATGAAACATACCAAACTCTATAGACATCTCGAGGAACCAAAGTATAGTTCAGCTCTCCTTTACTCTTGATTAGATCTAAGTTAGATCTAATCTACTTCAAATTACATGGCTAATCTATGACTAATCTACTTCTAATTCACTAATCCCAGAGAGAGGTTATCCTTACATTGGGACACCTCTATAAGCGAGAGTTAATGAATAGAATGAGATAGAATGAATTAGGGTTTCACCACGGGGTGGGGGTCTTCTTATATAGGCCTTGGCAATGAATAATAGCCCTTGGATCAAACCGACCTTGGCAACGGTGTAGATACAACCTCAATGTCGGTGGTAAACCGCCATAGAAAGGGAGAGGATGACAGGTGGGACCCACCACGGCTGGCCTAAATGGGCTTTGGACGCCTTGTGGCCCTGCCTCTCCTCAACCTCTAGTTCCTTCTAGTGTTCTCTCGGTACTTTCTAGAATGTTTTAGTCCACTTTTTGGATTGAGTTGCTTCACGGTCAAGTCTTATCATCATATGTCTTGTATACTCAGGAACTTTCTCCATCTTTTCTGCATTTATCCTGTTAAGTCCCTCGGAAATATATAAATCACCAAAGCTCGTGGAATTATGTTAGTAAAACCCCTAGTCTATGTTGATATTCATTTTATGCCCTTATTTCATGTTTAGTTGACTATTAATATTATGCTATAACAGGTGTCAACAATATATCGCTCCATGATTGGATCCTTGCTTTACCTTTGTGCATCTAGGCGGACATAATGCTTAGTGTGTGTATGTGTGCTCGTTTTCAAGGTAATCCAAAGGAATGTCACAATGTGGCTGTCAAGAGAATCTTGAGATACTTAGTACTCACTCCTAACCTTGGCTTGTGGTATCCTAAGGGTTCCAAGTTGAATCTACTTGGGTATTCAGATTTCGACTATGCCGGTTGCAAAGTAGATCGAAAAAGCACTTGGGGACATGTCAATTCCTTGGGCCGGTCCTTAGTGTCTTGGAGCTCTAAAAAGCAAAATTGTGTAGCCTTTCCACCGCCGAGGCGAAAAGTATGTTGCGGTAGGTGCATCTTGTGCTCAACTACTTTGGATGAAGCGGACCTTAAAGAATTACGGATGTCATTTCACAAAGATACCTCTTCTTTGTGACAACGAGAGTGCCATCAAACACGCAAATAACCCGTAGTAGCACACTCTAGAACAAAACACATAGACATCCGTCATCACTTCTTGAGAGACCACGAACTCAAAGGAGATATCGCAATTCGCCATGTGAGCACCGAAAAAGCAACTAGCCGATATCTTCACCAAGCCTCTCGATGAGTCAAGGTTTTGTGCTTTTGCGTAGTGAGCTAAACATTCTCGATTCTCGTAACTTGGTTTGAATTCCAAGCACACATGCGGTTTGATTGAGACACTAGTTCGACATAGGAAAAGTTTGTGAAAACTTTCATAATGTGTTTCAAAAGGATTTCAAATTCTATAATCCGAAATTCAATGCCATTGTTTTGTATTGATGATCCGTCCCCGGCAATGAATTTTGGTGTCTCTCGTGATCAAGTTTGAGGAGAAATAAGTCAAAAAGTGGCAATATATATGCGGATACCGACCGGGAGCGGCGGTGCAGCGTCCCACTGCACGGCGATTACCGCAGCGTTGAGCATGGCGATTACCGGCGTCTTCGGCGGCGATTGCCGCACTTAGGGTTTCGCGCCCGATCAAGTCCGAACCGGTACCGAGCCAAAAGTTTTTCTTCTTTCCTTTTCTACCCCCGGCTCGCCCGGTCCTCACTCTTTCTCCTCGGCCCGACGCTCCCTCGCGCTCTCGTCTCTCTCGTAGCGAAGGAAGCCCGACGCCGCCGCCGCCGACGCCCTTTGCCGCCTGGGCCGCCCAAGGCCCTCCGGCGATGCCAGCGCCGCTTGTATTTGTCGCCCGGCCCTCTTGCTCGTCGTCGGCCGGCCCTGCTCCCTTTCTCCGAGCAGCTTCTCTTCTTCTCTCCTCAATCTGCGAGGTCAACAAAGAAGGTACCCTAACCCTAACTATGAAGAACTTGCCCGATCTATGCATGGTGTTGAAATTTCTCATGGATATGTGTTGCTTAGTGATGTATGAACTGTAGGAAAGTGATTTGGTAGAATAGAATCGATGGATTTTGTGTTTAATTACTTAGGTGATTTAGGGGAGGGCACGGCATTGCCGCCCCCAAATAGAACTTGACAAGTTCTTAGCTGATTCAAAACAGCAAATATCCCTCAAATCACCTACTTAATTGAGATAGGAAAGTGATCGATTTTAAATATCAAAGAATACTTTCACTCCGGTTCATATTCATTTTCAATCCATGGGCAATTTGCACCTAAACTGTGATTTGGCTTCTAACATTGTGATAGAAACGTAGATTGCGTTAGATAGATGTATTAGAAAGATTTTGGCAGATGAATTTTGATGTTTTGAGCAAGGGGGAGCGGCAGTGCCGCGTGCATGACACGGCGGTGCGTGTATGCGCGGCGGCGATGCCGTGCCTCCTCTGGCGGCGATCTTGCAGCGGCCCGTGCTTTTACCCCCGGACGGCTTGCTCGAACATCAAGTTTCATCTCCCTAATCTTTCTCACACATATGTTTGGCCATTATACACTCTGTCTTATGCAGTTTCTTACCAAAATCCTATATTATGCATAGATGGATCCTGGAGGTGATCCCCATGGCAAGAGAAAGATGAGGATCAAGGCTGTGGAGAAGAGAGGCTGTGGAAGGAAGAATCTGAACAGAGGAGCGGTGGTGGCGGCGGTGGGTCACTGGACTCCACAGAGGAGCAAAGAAGCGGCGATATGGGTACACCATTGTGCCTGATGGTGACCAAGGCACTCCTGAGCACTTGTCTATCTATGACAGCAGCTACATGCAGCAGGTTGAGGGTGTATTTGAGATGGCAGCTCCTGCAAACGATCCACCAATTCCAGTTGTGAGCTACCTCAGGAAACAGAGGGAGGTGGCTGATGCTAGAGAAGTCAATGTCTATGCTGATGAGCAGACAGAAGGCATTGATGAGAGGTTTTGGGTGGCTTTTCACTCAAACTTCTATCTGACAGTCCTCTTCCACTCATCCAAGAGCAAGATCACCACTGTGCACTACATTGACTTTGAGAGGATGGCTGAGAAGGAGGAGGATGCCTTCAATGAGGCAATTGAGGCTTGTGAGAGATTTGGTGATGGACATCATGTCCTTCAAGCATGATTGGAATGAGGAGATTACGAGTCGTTTCATGCCACTTATCACTTTGGAACAAGCGATCGACACAATCCACCTGGATGACCGACGAGGGAAGCACTATAGGTTGGACTTTGTCACCTTTTGTCGATACTTGGCTTTGGGGGTCGATCACAGCGATTACAATCGACATACATGAGATTGATCCATTGACATTAGAGTGACCAAAGATTGTTGGGCAAAGCCAAGGGATGCAAATGGCAAGAGGAAGGGGTTAAAGGACTTCTTCTATGTGATGAACAACCTCTGCATATGCACCATTGACCCCAAGGATCGGGCAGCCTCTGATGTGAATGGTTATGCTAGGAACCTCTTAGCCCACTTCAAGAATGATGAGACCTTCAATGTTGGGAGGTTCATTTGGAGGCAACTAGCAAATGCCCTGGATGATGCTAGGAGAAATCTGCCATATGCTCCCTACCTCATGTTCATCATTGAGAGGGTCACAGGAACATCTATCCCAAGGACTGCTTCCACACACCTATAATATAGAGAAGACCCATGGCTTGATGGAGGGAAGACCATTGGCGGCACCCACGGCAGAGGCACGTCAGCTGGCAGAGAGGACTTAGAGGAGCCCTCTAGCTCTAGGCCCAGGAGGCATAGTGGCTCTCGATCCAAGATCAAGAAGTGGATCAAGGCCATCTTTGGGCACTGCGCATATTTAGCTCAGCAGACTTATGAGATGCGCAGGGAGGTGAGACAGCATTCAAGAGTGTCGTGGAGAAGCAAGGACTTCCAGTTCCACCAGCTATTCCTAGGCCACAGCAGTACGACCTTCTAGAGCTCTCAGGGACCAGCAGCTCAGACCAGGACCTCTCAGACCTGCTTGGTGCTTTCTCACAAAGAAGGTCCATTTCTGACGCTCTACTCGTCGCTTAAATGCCAGACTAGTGCGATTATCTCGAGAGGAGGACGAGGACACCGCTTCCAAACCGTCGGGGATGAGTCTAGTGAGGAGTGCCTCCGCTTCTTTTCTTCTCTTTTCTATGATCTTTTTGGTGCTTGACGCCAAAGGGGGAGAAAATTAGAAGAAATGAGAGGGGTCAAACTTTTTCGACGCCCTGGATGTTTTGAGGAGGATGATGCACGGCCGGTGATCTTGATGTTTAGATCCCTTGAGAGTAGCTTGTTAGGTGTGAGTTCAAGAGAAACTCTATTTTATGTAATAATGCCACCTATGACTTGTTATTTCTCGGATTTGGTCTTTGGTTGTTTAAACTCTGTGTTAGATAAACGATGCAAGTTTAATTCCTTTTATCTTGTCATATATGCCGTGGATATGTTTTTAAATGCATGCATCGTGCCGATAGGGCGCGGCTGCGGTGCCACGCGCGCGGCAAAGGCCGCGCACATCGCTGCGCATGCACAACCTCTTTGTGCTCGATGGGTTTACATTTATCATATGCATCACGGATATATTTTTATGACACCGTTGAGCACCCCACAGCAATCATGGATGTAGGGGGAGGCCTTGCACACTTTCTAAATGTGTGACTTGACTTTTATGTCAAAATGAGAATTCAAATCTCACTCACACATTTAGGGGGAGGCCTCACTACACCTAAATATGTGAAATTGACCTTTTATGTCAATAATGAGAATTCAAAGCTCATTCACATATTTAGGGGGGAGGTTCCTACATCCTTGGTCTTCGAAATCTAAGTTTCACTTTACATCTTATGTAAGCTCTAATTTGGTTGTCATCAATCACCAAAAAGGGGGAGATTGTAAGTGCAATCAAGCTCTAAGTGGGTTTTGGCGTTTATGACCACCGAATTAGGGGACTAATGAGATTTACGAAGATGACATGTAGGGAATTAAAATAAGGAGTCGATGTACAGGTCCAAAGGCATCCAATAAGCTAGATGGTGGTGTTTCAGGATCAAGGCGTTTAAATTATTTCATATTTTGAATCTTGAGTTTAGGAAATGCCGTACTATCAAGAGGGATCCTAGGATTCTCGGATACCTGTGGACCAAGTGCTCTAAATCTCAAATCTAGACACTAAACATCACTCCAAGCCCGATCGGCCAGCTTTTCCTCAAGAATCTCACCTTTTTGCCGACGGGCTAGGCGTGGCGATGCCGTGCTCACGCGGCGGTGCCGGCGTGTCGATCTTGGCAAGTGCCACACTTAAACTCGGCCGATTGGGCTCGTGGGGTATAAATACCTATTCTACCCCCTCCCACAACGGCTACCGGGGCTTATTCTTCTTCTTCCTCCCGACGAGAACAGCCGGGGAGACACCTCTTGCTCTCTCTCTCACTCCTCCATTGAAGCACCTTGAGCTCCCCACTCAATCTCTCACTTTCCACCAGGGGATTTTTGAGGGAAACAAGCTGCAAATTTCGATTGGAGACCGGATCTACTACTTTCCCCACTCAAAAGAGCATTTGGTTCACGTTTGGCGGAACCCTAGGGTTCTTTACTCTTGGAGCTTGCTCCTAGGCGGCTAGGGCGTCGCCCTTAAGCTTGCCCCCTTTCGTGTGGCAGCCTTGGGAGGTTTGTAACCTCACACAAACAGCAATACATTACCCACATCTCTAGGGTTAACTCCTAGACTTGTGAACGAGGGAAAAAGCAAGCCGGTGGGCAAGCTAAGCCTTGTGTGGCAACCTCAACAACGTGGGACGTAACCCACTTTGTGTGGCGACGGTGAACCACGGGTTAAATTCTTGTGTCACTCGTGTTCTTTACATTCTTGCATATTTATCTTGTGAGCTAGGGTTTTCGTCCCGATCTATCTTGTTGCGGGGGTTTACATCATATTTGGCTAGTTTCTGTGAAGTATTTGTGTGCGGGGAACAAGTGTGAATCACGAGATTCAAGTTTACATCTCTCAGATTCACCTTGGAGTCACCTCGTCAGGTGACCAGCGGCGGTCATGCTCATGGACGCGCAATGCCGCGTGGCAGCTTCGGCGGCCCGCCCGGCCTCTCATTTTACGTCACTCTCTGTCTCTGCATGTCGGCTTTGCGCGGCGGTGCCGTGCCTATACGCGGTAGTGCCGCCTCTCGATTCGACAGCGTGTTTGAGTTTTAACAGGTCGATTTTAGGGGTAAGCCTATTCACCCCCCCTCTAGGCTTCCATCAGATCCTACAATTTTCGTGGAATACTTTCCAAGTTCCATGTGGACCAGGATTCATGAAGCTGATCAGTGATAATTACGTACACTTTAGTCTTTTCTTATATGTGTAATAATTGGCGGTGGCAGGTATGGTGGACCCATGACCGCAGTCTGCAGCTGCCTCGCCATCGACAAGATCATCGTACTCCTTCCGTCCCATTTGAGTTTGTCACCCTGGATTCCGTGCCATCTTATTTGATGCTTCGTCTTATTCAAATTTTTTGCACAAATATAATTTATTTTGTAACGACTTATTTTATCAATGAAGATACTTGAATATTGATTAATTTATTTTATGATTTGCATAAATATTTTGAATAAGACGGATGGTCAAACATAAAGTTCAAAAGTTAAAAAACGAGCGAACTCCATGGGACGCCATATACAGGAGAACAAGCGGATGCGAACAAATAAACCAGCAAAAGATCATCGTACTGTATATGGTGGACAAGCAAATAAATCGTGTGACGGAAGTGATTACATCACTCAAGTTGGCGGCCCGCTAGTCTTTGGCAGCACTTAAATCTGTTAAAGAAGCGTGCAATTCTAGGATTCTATAAGTGAATCTAGTCCTCTATGTTTGTTGTTGATATTGTAGTTGTAGGCTCTAGCTTACTTGTCGACATTTCTATCCAGTTCTACACGCTAGCATCTTGTCAGCGGTTGTGGATCGTGGAACAATCAGAACTTGTTGTCTTGTTGATGTAGTGTATGTTTTGACAAACTTATTCCGGCCTCTCTCATATATATAGTCTCTTTCACTACTACTTATTTGATTTTTCTGTGGTGGTTTTTTCGATTTTCCGTGGTAGTTTTACAACCGCCACCAATGGAAGGTCACGGTGGCGGTTTTGGATCCACAAAAACCGTCACCGAAAACAAAATAAAAAACAAAAAAAAGAGAAAGCCCGGATCCAGGGCCCGGATCTCGACTCGCAGCTAGATCCGGCGTCGCCGCCCGTCGTCCCGCGTGGAGGAGCGCACGCTGCGGGATGCGCCCGCGCCCTTGGCGCCGTGCCGCCCGGTGGAGGAGATCCACGCCCTTGGCCGCGCGCGCCCGCCGATGGAGGAGATCAGCGTCGCCGCCCGCCGTCCACCGCGGAGGAGCGCGGGAGGAGCGCCAGCGCCGCCCGGCATCCGCCGCGCCTTTGGCCGTCGCGACCGCCGGTGGAGGAGAGGCGCGCCGCCGGGATCCGTCGATGGAGCGCCGCGCGCCGCGCCAGCGCCTCCCTGGTCCCTGCGGCGCCAGCGGTGGAGGAGTCCCGCCGCCCAGCGCCCTGGTCCGCCCGGTGGGAGGCCGCGCCCGCGCCCCTCCCGCCCCCCACGCGCCCGCGGTGGAGGAGGAGGTCCCTGGCCCCGCATCCTTGCATCAGTGGGAGAAGAGATGGGGAGCAGTTGAGAGAGATGAGTGGGATGTGGGGAGCGGCCGAGAGATCGGTGAAACCCTAACTCGAATATATATACGAGGGGACTGGATTGGGCTCGATGGGCTAGGGTTTTCTTTGTGCGAGCTGGAATTCGGGCTTTATTAACCGTGGCGGTTTTTATAAAAACACCGCCGTGGTTAATCAATTTACCGTGGCGGTTATCAAAAGCGCCTCGGTAAATAAAAAAATAACCGTCACGGTTAATGCAGCCATTAACCGTGGCGGTTTTTAAAATAACCGTCACGAAAAAATGATTTGGAAACGTTGTGCAAAATTAATTGTGTAGTAGTGTTTCTCTTCATGAAAAATGGATAAAAACTCTTGAAAAAAGTGCTGTTCAAAGGGTTACTGCCCTTCTCCCCTTCTCTAGCAGCTAGCTCACACTCCCATAACACTTGATGGGATCTCCAAGCCCACTCCAGCAGCTACTCCAGCAGCTCCCGCGGCGTCAACACTGATGGGATCCTCCGACTCCGACTCCGACACCGACTCCGGCCCGGGTGAGACAAAGAAGAGAGCGTAGAGCTGCGTCTGGGTCCGCCGAGAAACGCTGGCGCGCGCTGCACACCTGATAGCGTCGAGGGGGCCATGCCTGCGCGGCTCCTCGGCCAATATCTGGTCGACAACGAAGAAACCATGTCTGTCACCTCTACTATTAGCCGGCAGTTTTTCTTTGGTTCGCATCATTCTTAGCTCCCGGTCATTCGATGCCTCCGATCTCAATTATCTTCATGCTCAAAATTTGTTCAGTTTTTTTCTTTTCTAGAAACACCATGATTAGTTTTTTGAGCAAACTAGTTAATTTCTTCGATTACAATGAAGGATTGTCTGTTTTACGAATAAGAACAACATAGGATAATGCTCCAAACTCGCCAGAGCTTGGACTGATTTAAGGACAAGCTAGCAAAACATGACTACACTAACCTAGATGCGCAAAAGAGTTAGAAAAACAATAATAATATTTTTTACTCTATTTATTCTAAATATAATAATAAGATGTTTGGATTTTTCTAGATAGATTGTTTTACTATATACATATTTAAACAAAAGTATATTAAGTGCATAGCAAAAACTATGTATTTTAAAAAATAAAAGTAACTTATAACTTGGAATGGAGTGAAATGACATTGTTCAGTAACCAGCCCCATATACTTCCTTTTGGCAGATAGTTTAAAATATTAGCAGAGGCGGATACAAAATATATTGTCTCTTAACATACTTGACAATTCTCAGAGCGGCCATTTTATTATGGAGATAGCTAAAACTATTAGTCTCAAAAATTTTAATTTACAGAAACAGGCCTCTTAAAAGACTAGCCGTTGTTAATATAGCCAAGTTCATAGTCGGCCTATTAACTCCATCCTCTCTCTTATTTCCACCCTCATCCTTAAGAGATCCACACGACATTTCCCTTGGTTTCATCCCCAAGCCAGAGGTTGGGCCCCTCGTTGTACCCACCCACCCATAGATAACCTAGTCGTGATCAGGAGCCTCTCAAGTCTCAACACCACCATGATGTCGCCACCGTTGCTGGGTCCACGCTCGATCCCAAGTCTTTGCGTCGAGGGCGCCATCACCTTTTGGTTTTGGATCCACATGAGTGCTTGGTGACTTTTTCATCCTTGCGAGCATCGCCCCATCCACTGCCTTCTAGATTCCACAGAGGCAACGACACATGGCTCCGCACTTTCGTCTAGATCCAAGTGGTATATAGAGCGTGTTTGGTGGAGCTCCAACTCGAGAAAAATAGCTCGAGCTGCAGATCCGCGCAACTCTACCGTGGAGCAGCTCCATCGTGGAGCACACTACTACAGAATTGAACTTGCGCGGCATTTAATTTTTATTTTTACGTGGCGGGCAATTTTAAAACCGCCCACGCAAAATAGTTGGCGTGGCAGCCCCCGGCCAGGGCAACGCCCGCCGCGGTTATCGATTAACCGTGGCGGGCATTGTAACGTGCCCGCCACGGTTAATAGACATTAACCCGTGGCGGGCATTGCAAAGTGCCCGCCACGGTTAATGTATATTAACCGTGGCGGTTATATTACAATGCCCGCCACGAAAAAGTCCCGCTCTATAAATACAGCCCCAACCTTCTTCTTCCCCACGGGATTTTTTCGCCATTTTCTAGGGTTTTGAGCTTCAAAACTCTAGAAATCACCATTTCTCGGGGGGGAAGGTTTTGCCCTTGGTTTGATTGAAGTTTGGCACCGTTAGGGGTATTTCTCCTCTTTCTCCCCTTTTCTCTCCCCTCTCTCCCTCTTTCTCTCCCTCTCTCTCACCCCTCTCTCTCCCTTTCTTTTTGAGATCTAGTTTTGATCTCTCCCTCTCTCTCTCTCCCTCTCAAGTTAGCTCCAAGGTGGCTCGAGAATTTTAGACAGATGAAGCAGGCGGCAATTGACCCTCTCTACAAAGACGACGGCAAATGTCCGAAGGATTGCACGGTGCTACGTTTTAACCTAACGATGTTGATGATGAAGGCTCGCCACGGGTGGTCAGACACGAGCTTCAATGACCTGTTACGGTACCTCGGTGACACTGTTTTACCCGAGGGGAATAAGGTGCCCGCCAATACCTATCGGGCGAAGAAGCTGATTCGTCCGGTGGCGATGAAGCTTAGGAAGTTTCATGCGTGCCCTAACCACTGTATTCTATACCGGGGTGACTATGCGGACTTGCACAACTGTCCGCGATGCGGCGTGAGTCGTTACAAGAGGAATGCTGGCTGTCGTGCCACCGATGAGGAGGGACCGTCGAGAGGGCCCAAGAAGCAGAAGACGGGCAAGAAGAAGCAGATGCCACCTCCTGAGGACGAGGAAGAAGAGGGTTACACCCAGAGGAAGATCCCTGCCCTATCGGTGTGGTACCTACCCGTGCTCGATCGCCTGCGTGCAATTTTTGGGAACCCAGAGGATGCCAAGCTGATGTCCTGGCATGCATCAGCGGAACGCACGAAGGGCGATGGCAAGCTGCGACACCCCTCGGATGCCAAAACGTGGAAACGCGATCGATGACATGTTTCGAGTTTGGGGACGAGCCCAGGAACGTAAGGTTCGCTTTGAGTAATCGACGGGATGAATCCGTTCGAGACCTCGTAGCTTCGCAAAGACCTGGCGGTCACCCTCACCATATACATCCCGCCTCCCTACGAGTGTCGAGAAGCGCAAATATCTTCTTCGGCCATGCTCATTTCGGACCAAAGCAGCCAGGCATTGATATAGATGTGCTCATTGAGCGATCTTTGGAGGAATTGGCAGAAGCGTGGAAAGGGGTCAAGGTTATGGATGCGTCCAGGAAGAAGAAGTTCACTCTAAAGGCCATGATAATGGTCACCATCGATTGATTACCCCCGCTCTCTTTTCATTGTCGGGGCAGATTAAGGGGAAGACGGCTTGCACAGTTTGCATTGAGAATACCCGCTCCACTTACCTTAGCGGATCCAAAAAAGGCGGTGTACATGAAACATCGTAAATTCCTGCAAAGAACACAGTACCGGGGAAACATCGATGGATGAGTACTTTGCGGGCGAGCCGGTCGGTGAAACGGAGGAGCCGGACGGGGGGTAAAAGCACGGGCCAAAGGTGTTTGAAATGGTGAAGAACATAAACCACGAGTTTGGAAAGAAGAAGAAAGCCGGTGAGCCAAAGGCAAAGAAGAAGCGGAAGCGGAACAAAAAGGTGGAGTGGAAGAAGAAGAAGAAGAAGAAGAAGCGAAGAACCCAAACCGGCACCGGCCAAAGTCCCATTCAAGAAGCGGTCGATTTTCTTCAAGTACCCGCCATACCGGAAGATGCTCCATACACCCCATGCCATCGATAACATGCATCTGAAGAATCTCTTCGAGAGCTTGGTCGGGATTTTCCTAGACATCAAGACTAAGACGAAGGGCGGTGTCGTCAAGTCACGTCGGGATCTTGCCGACATGGGCATCAGGCCCGAACTTCACTTGACACCCTCGGGAATAGCGGAAAAGTCGACCTTCCAGCCCGCGAGCTACAATCGACACGGGATGAAAAGAGGGATTTTTGCAAATGGCTCGGGGATGTCAAAGTGCCGACTAGTTTCTGTTCCAACCTGAAGAGCATTGTATCGATGAAAGACCTCTCACACCGTCAAACTTCGGGGCCCATGACGCCATGTGTCATGCGACGGTGTTCCTTCCAATTGTGATTAGGTGCATCGCCCCGCAGTTCGTGAAGATGGTCGTTACACGCCTGTGCTACTTTTTAATCGCATCACAGAGAAGGTCATCGCTGAAAATGACCTCCCAAGACCGAAAAAGAGTTCATCGCGGAGACTATATGCCAGCTCGAGATGTGCTTACCACCGTCTTTCTTCGATATTATGCCACACCTCATGATACACATGGTCGATCGATAGAAGAACTGGGGCCTCTCTACCTCGAACGAGATGTGGGACGAAACGGCGCTTCATGTCCTCTCTTAACAGATCCGTCCTTAACCGTGCATACCCAGAGGGCTCTATGATCGAGGCATACACAACACAGGAGGCTGTTAACTGCTGCACTAGATACATCCGGGATGGAAATGCAATCGGCCTTCCCGACCACCCGCACGAAGGCAGGACCGCGGGCATGGGCTGCGCGGGGAGGAAAGTACGGACCGATATTGACCAAGAAACAATCGAACAAGCCCATGACAGCGCTCCGAACCAGTTAGTATCAATGGAAACGTGTACGAGAAGCATCTGGAGGAAATTCGCAGCAAGCGTGGCCGGCGCACGGACGGGTGGGTACTGAGACAACACCAGTTGAATTTCACAACGTGGATCAGAGAACAGGGGATACCCCTAAACGCGAAGACTGAAGAATCGATGCTTGCATACGGCCCATCTAGCCAAATCATCACATGGCAAGGTTACGACATCAACGGATACAGGTTCCACACGAAAGAAAAGGACAACAAGAGCGCGTCACAGAACAGCGGTGTCCGGTATGAGGGCATTGACATGGCCACCAAGGAACTCAAGACATACTATGGGCAAATCCAAGAGATTTGGGAACTTGATTATGGCAGAGAGCTACAGATACCCATTTTCCGGTGCCAGTGGGTCAAGCCAACGGCGGTTGACGTGGACGAGGTAGGGTTAACCACCGTTCAGCTCGAAAGTACTGGAGATGATGAGTGGGTACTCGCAAGTCGCGTGGCCCAGGTAGCCTACTACCCGGTGCCCAAATCGCAGGGTAAAAAGCAACTACATGCGGTCGTGGGAGGGAAGCAAAGGATCGTGGGAGCCGATGGAGTGCAGAATCCTGAAGAGTACAACAACTACGCAGAGTTTACGCTCTTTACCGATCATCCAACCAAGATCAAGGAAGTCGAGACACGCGTGTGGGGGAATGTCATCAAGAACAAGACAAAGCCCTGGTGCCGCACGGACGGTCAGAAGAAGACAGTGGCAGCCCCGGCAAAAAAATAAGTCGATCCTTTTGTAATAGAACCAAATATGTAATGGAACCAAATATATATGTCACGACATTTATGTAATGGAACTAAAAATGTATTGGAAATCGCCGCACTTGCTCGAAACGTCCCCGACTTGTCAATTAAAGACTGTATTTTTAAATCATGCGAGAACTATCCAAAATTCAAGTTTCACATTTTTCATGGGTACACATACTCACTCACGGGGAGGCCACACAAAAATTTTCAGAATTTTTGAATGAACATTTCAATTGTTATAAATTTTACAAATTCATTTTGTGAATCGATTTTGCATGGCGGGCATTTTACAATGCCCGCCACGGTTATTCAATTAACCATGGCGGGCATTGTAAAATGCCCGCCACGCAAAATGGCGGCGTGTATATAGGGGGCGCCGTCCCTAGAATCGCCCAAGTCCTTCGCCCCGATTCACTCTCACCCCGAAGGGTCGCAAAATTCTCACGTCGCCGCGCGCCGCCGCCGCCGCCTTGCCTCCACGTCCTACCTCTCCACCTCGCGCCGCCCTCGCCTCCCCCGTCCTCCCCGTCCTCCCTCCCCGTCCTCCCTCCCCGTGCTCCAGATCCGCCGCCGCCGGGGCTAGGGAAACCCTAGCCGCCGGGGACTCCGACGAGATCCGCCTCGTCCTCCCGTGCTCCTCTCCGACGAGGTCCGCCGCCCCGCCCGGTGTGCTCCTCCCGACGTCCACGCGCTGCTCCTCTCCGACGAGGTCCGCCGAGCGCCTCGTCCTCCCGTGCTCCTCTCCGACGAGGTCCGCGCTCGCCGCCCGGTGTGCTCCTCCCCGACGTCCGCGCGCTGCTCCTCCCCGACGTCCGCGCCCGTCCCCTGCCGTGCGCTGTGCCGTACCTCCCCGTCCCTCGGCGTGGCCGCGTGCGGCGCCTCCTCCCCGGACGTCCGCGCCCGTCCCGCGCTGTGCCGCGCGCTGCTCCTCCCGTCGCTCGCCGTTGGTGTGTGCTCCTCCCCGTCCCTCGCGTCGGCCGGCGCCGCCCCGGCGCCGCTGCTCCTCCCCGTCCGTGCTCCCTGAGATGCTGCGTGATGCTCGCGGATGCCGTGATGCTCCCTAAGATGCTCGCGGATGCCCCGTTTCGCCATTTTTTTGCTGCCTGTGATGCTCTATGATGATGGTTACCGATCATATGCTGCCCATGATGCAACTTAACATTTTTAGATTATTTATTAACTGAGCATATGCCGAATGCCACCGCCCATGATGCAACTTCACATTTTTAGATTATTTATTAAGCGAGCAAATATTGATCTATATATTATGCTACTCTTGTGTCACGAATGCCACCGCCATACTTTATCTATATTTGGGATTTGTGGTGACATTTCACGGCGGCGCCGTGAAAATTTAGCACCCTTCGGGGTGAAAGTGAACGGGCGGAGGACTTGGCCGATTCCACGGCCGGATGTCACATATATATGGTGGCTCTCTCTTTCTAACTCCTTTTAAGTCGCAACCTTAGACTCTATTTTCTCTACTACTGTGTTGAACTTCCGTGGCGGTTTTTTTCGTTTTCCGTGGCGGGCATTTACTATCTTTAACTATCTACTTGTGGCATTTGTAATGATTTGAATCTTAATGCTGAGGCAGTGGCATATGCGATGATGTGAATATTTTTATGCTGAGGCAGCGGCGATGATGAAATGTCCCCATACTTGTGAGCGGCTAAACGAGGACGGCTTGTATAACATATACAAGCAACCAGTTTAGACGCGATGTGATAAGGATAGTTGGGTACTTCTGAGCCAAATACACAGTTTTACACTTTTTTTTTATTTTTACATATTTTTTTGTATTGTTACACATTTTTTTGTTTATTTTTTGTATTTTTTGTATGTACTATGTAAAAAGGAAAATATGTACCTATTTTATCTATTTCTTTGTAAATTTTTGGTTTTTTTGTAACTACTGTATGTAAAATGGAAAAATATATATGTAATCATGAGAGGAATACAATAAATATAATTTGAGATGACTCTGTGATGGCAATACTACATACTACCGCTCTACTTTACTTTTTTTTTATTAAATTACTATAATAAAATGCTCTGTGTCTTCCCGTAGAATCCAATGGCATCCGAACCAAGCCATAAAGATCGTGCAATAGGTGGCCAGAGCGAGGAGGATGTGGCCTCCACGTCCGATTCTTCCACGGACAGTGGATACGAGAGCGAACAATTGACACCAAGGCCACAGAAGAAACGTCTTAGAGAGGAAGAAATTGATCCGGACTGGCAGCCACAGGAGCCCGACACACAGGGTTCTCAGAGTGGACAGCCTGCAACCAAAAACGTAAGTATACGACTAACACAACGTCGTGTGCCTCATGTAAGTACACGACTAATTCTAGTTGTTGTCGTGACAGTTACCATTGCTGCCTCAAGGCCTGGAGTTTGGTGAAGAGAGAGCTCGGTCGAGGGGCAACAACTGGGTCCCACCCCAAAGACTTCACGAGCACCACCTCCAAGAAGTCCAAGAAGTCAGGCTTGAAAAGAGGCCAGCACGGGAGGCACCAGAAAGCTGAGGTGGTGCGTAATATATTGAGGATAGGCCCGAATGGAGATCCCGTGGAGCCAGAATCTATCAGGGCCATCTATAGCAACCAGATCTCCGTTGTAGCCAAGGAAGCTGTGCCCATCACCTACCTAGACTGGAGGACTGTCCCGAAGGCACTGAAGAAGAAGGTGTGGAAAGACGTGCAACTCCTGTTCCATTATCCAGGGCGAGGCGTGCTTTCACAAAAAAGAAATGCAAGAAGTATGTGCTAACCGTTGCAAAGCAAAGCGCCGCACCGCGGAACAACCGCTGTACACACACTATGTGCGCAGGCAAGTCACCACTTCAAGCCTACAACTTCTTAAAGCAACCCGTCTGGGATGAGTTCGTCAGGCTCACGACTAACGAAGAGTATGAGGCCAAGTCAAAAATGGGTAAAGAACTCGCAAAGAAGAACGACCTCAGACACAACCTCGGCTGTGTAGGATATTTTGGTCATAAGGGACAATGGCGGCGGAAAGAAAGGGAGGACGCTGAGAAAGGGATACAGAATCCGTTGCTAGACCTTCCCCGAGAGGACACGGACTTCTTGTATGCCCGTCGCCCCAAGAAGCGAAGAAAGACAACCCGTCCAAATACAATGACCCAAAGGTCGACGAGGTGGAGAAGAAGGTGATGCTTTGTCAAAGAGGCCAAGGGCGCGGGGAGTTCCAACCTAGGAGGGAGCACGACGAAATGACCGAGGCAATCGGAAGACCCGAGCACCGTGGCCGAGTTCGGGGGCAGGGCTCGAGGTATAGCTGGAAGACCGTGGATTCTTGGGCATCCGACGCGGGCGACTACCACACGAGGCAGAGGTACAAGGAAAACCTTAAGATGCAAGGCTATGAGCAAGCCATAAAGGACATAGTCGACAAGAAAATAGAAGAGGCATTAAAGACAAGAGGTCTTTACAACATCCAAGGAAGCCAAGGTGTGAGTACGAGTGATGTCGCCGGGAAGAACCCAATCGACGATCTCGTCGAACCTGCGGTGGGCAAACTCTATATACCCGTTGGCAGGAAGGGGAAGAAGAAGGAGGTGGGCTCTGCCGTGGTGGCTCCACCACAGAGTGCTAAGTTGTACAATAACGAGCCGGTCCCACCAGAGTATGCCTTCGTTTATCTGACCTCCATAGAACCAGGCCTGGGTGATGAGGAGCTCGATATCCCAGGTGAACAAGGAGAAACAGTACTCAAGGACCTTCGGGAGGAGAGGGAGTACCTATGGAACAAGGAAGACATTGTCCCTGTGGAAACCGACGACACCACCTCCCGACGGTAGCGGCCGCAGCCCTCCTCCCTCTCCCCGGGTGGTGGTGGCGATGATGATGATGATGATAACGACAACGACGATGGTGGCCGAGGTGCCGGAAGTGCTCGTCCGAACCCACCGGAAGTACCGGAAGGAGATGATGGTGGCCGAGGTGGTGGAAGTCCTCGTTCGAACCCACCTCCGGAAGAACCGGAAGAAGAAGACGGTGGCAAGACACCAACTCACGGCTCAGGCAAGAGGACACCTTCTCCTAAGAAGGTTGCTGGCCGCCCTCCCACGCCGTTCAAGCGCCCAATGGTCGAGGAGGTTTTTAAAATGTGACAGGTATAGCAAAAAAAAAAAAAGTATGGCTAATTAACTTGTACTAGGCATTAATTGGTGGTTAATTTAGTTCAATTCGACATGCATAGGATACTCAACACCGCCTGGAAAGCAGTCAGAAGGAGGATGAGGCCGAATGTTCCCCCCAAGCGCCGAGGAAGAAGAAGCTATCAAAAGAAGATAAGGAAATTCTTGCCCTGACCAACAAATACTTAGATGATGAGGCCAGGAAGGAGCTAGCGAAGAAGGAAAAGGACCTCCGATTGGTTGAACCCGGGGGCCGTGAAGACCGGCAGCACTAGGTACGTATATGCGTGATAATCTCAACCAAACTTAGGCAGACATATTACGTATGCGTACGTAGCTAGAAGATGCTAACATACATTTTCCTTCTGTATAGGAATTATATACCCCATCAGCCGGGACAATGGTTCAGCCCGGACCGCCTGCAGGGCCCGGTTTGAGCTTGGCAAGTTCATGGTGCCCAAGGGCCACTAATCGAGGAAGAGGAGTGGGACACTCGCGGGTTCCACCGATTATATCAGCATGCAGATTGATCGGGGGTGAGGGAGTTCCATTTCAGGTTCCTAAGGAGCTCTTTAACTTGACCGATATTTCACCGCCAATAGGCTTCGACGAAATGTGGCGGTTGCTACGGCGCCAGGACCTCGACCAATCCATTGTCACCCTCTATGCTGCGTGAGTTTGTTTACCGATCATTACGCGCTCGTACACGACTAATTCTAGCTCTCCGATTCTATATATAATGACGTGACCACATGTGCTTGCAGGATGCAAGCATTGATAGCCCAAGAATTGGATCGCCCGCTTGTGTTTCTATGTCCCGTATATAGACGTGGCGGAATTTAATGGATACCGGATGGAGGCCCAAAGGAACGAAAAAAGCTGAGCAAGGCCAAAAAATATGAACACTTTCAAAAATTATGCGATGCAAGGGTTAGAGAGATGGCAGACTACATCCGTAAGTGCATGAAGAAGATCAAAACGGACGCCGGTTGTCTCATTGCGCCCAACATATCAAGTAAGTCAAAAGCAATACTTTTTATTTTTTTGAACACTTGGAATCTATCTCTAATCAAATAAAATGGTGTAGCATTGCCGGTATACAAACAACAGCACACATTGGCCACTGGATTACTTGGCTAATCTTCCCTCAGGATGGATGTGCCCTTAGGTGGACTCGTTGGATGATACGCCAAAAAGGCCTCTACAAACATTTTGAACAGTGCCCCCGTAATGTAAGTCACGACACTTATACTATTTCATAGTACAAACTTCTGTAAGTCATGACACTGTAAGATTTTCGTATGGGCATACAAGGATTACTTGAAAGACCCCGAGTCATACGATCGGAGGATGAGCATACATAAAAAAAACATGGGGGACGAAATGAAGATCGAAGCGAGACTACGAGGTATATGCAAGATTACTCTCGTTTGCTCGTCCATCTTGAATGGTCTCATAATATTCTAACCATTTTTCGCTACATATATCGCGGCGTGTAAAGGCGGTAAGCAGCCTTTCGGCAAAGAACCTGTGTGGTTTCTATACCGTACATTTATATCCCCGCAGTTGACGTGTACCGCATTACGTGGCGCCGAAATGACGAAGAAAACCACGCAAGGATTTTGGAACGAAAAACTTGGACGACCTTAAGTTCAAGAAATTGGTTAGCGCCATCTGTAGGGCCGTCGTTGAGGCGTTGTGCTACCTACCGGCAAATTCTTTCGACCCTAACAGCGACCTCGCTACAAACGAGGCCTTATGGGAACTTAGGGACCTGGAGCTTGGCGCTAGACATGAAGGACTATTTGTGGGAGGACATTGATTTGTAACCTAGCTAGCTAAACGTGATTGATCAATCGATCGTTCGATCGAAGTTTTGTAAATTGTGATGTGTATGGTGGTCACTTTTAAACTCTAAGTGCTTCAATTGAATGTCCATATATATGTTATTAGTAGAATGTTAAATTGTGATGCATGTTTAAGATTTATGTGAATATTCTCTTATTTTATTATTTAATATGTGGTTTAAATCATAATTTATAATTTTATAATATTTTTGAATTATTTTTTTTATTAATCCTGAATTAATTAACCATGGCGGGCTTTTTTAACAAAGACCGCCATGGTTAATATATTAACCATGGCGGGCAAGTAAAGATGCCCGCCATGGTTATTTATTAACCATGGCGGTCTTTTGTTACTAGCCCGCCATGGTTAATATGTTTTGCATGGCGGGCATGGAGTCCCCACAGTTAATCGAACGATTAACCCGTGACTCCTAGCACGGTGGCGACAGAATGCCCGCCATGCAAAATTGAAAAATGCCCGCCACGGTAGTTCACTTCTGTAGTAGTGGCAGAGATCCCGAAAAGCGTTTGGTATAGCTCCAGATTTCTTGACATCCCTATGACATCTATGGCCCACATGACAGAAAAAAAACTGTTTCATGTATGTAAACAGATCGAGAATCACACACACAACATATACTTGTTCTACAAAAATCGTTGATGAAGATTGCTCGTGTCCGTGGTGAACCAGGCACAGCCTGTAGGCAGCGGCAGTCACCACGAGGGGCACACGGCGTCCCACGGCGGCCTGAGAGCGGCGTGCCATCACGAGGCTCGTTGCTGTGGCGTGCTGCCCTTTGCCTGCTGCTGCTGCTGTAGTGGAAGCTGCTGCCATGCCTTTTGGACACATCGCCGAGGACATTAGACGGAGTCGGGCGGCGCACCGGATGGATCTACAAGTCGATGCAAAAGCTTGCAGGACAGGCAGCCGTCGCTCCATGGCCGTGGGCCCACACGCCGCCGCGGGAGGGAGGGCCGGAGGTGCAGTGGCGGGCGGCAAGAGGACTCGGGCGGCGCTTTTGAGGAGGGAGGTGTGACCAAGCGCAGGGAGGGAGGTGCGCCCGGTGGGCACGCCGGGGAGGGAGGTGCGGGCGGCGAGCAGCGCTGGGAGCGAGGTGCGTGCGGTGCTCGGAGAAATCTACGGGAGGAAGAGGGAAGGAAATAAAACGAACCGTCATTTTCCACTAATGAGTGGCAGTGGTGGGTAATTTCTTTCAACTCCATCAAACCTGAATTCGTGGAGCACCCCTTGAGGTACTCCACCAAATCCGTGGATTTGTGGCCTGCTCCACCATTTTTGGAGCAGATCTGCGATGGAGTTGCTGGAGTTGAGACTGTTTGGCTGGAAAAAACTTGGAGCAAGAGCTGGATTTTAGGATCTGGAGCTGCGTGGAGCTCTGCCAAACACGCCCATAGCGCCTTGCCTCGTGTCCTCCCTCTGTGTGAGTTACTGCCCCCACCCTCCAGCAAATCCGGTGACCTTGCTATGGGCTTCGCAAATAGACCCTCAAATCTCGGCCGCCAATGGCTCGATCATTAAGGACTCAGATGTGGATGCCTTGGCGATTAAAGGCTCGACATTGGTGTGTGTGAGAGAGAAAAGAGATATGAGAGAACTATGTGGTGTGTGTGATATAATATATTGTGCCTTTTGAGAAATGTGTGGTGTGTATCAAAAATGAGAATTGACGAGTGTGGTACTCTACGGTGGCACTTGACAATTCACTGCAGGATGTGCACTAATTCGACAGTGGTGTCATCATGAGTGTTTGGTTGTGGCCTAAACCAGCAATTGGTACTCACCGTATCGTTCAGTTGAAGACCCAAACTGACAGTGATAACCCTAACCATAAGAATCAAAGACAGTTTCTTCTTTGAAATGGCACTAATGTATATATATATCATTGCCGAAAGTCGGAGACCTGGTAGTGATAGAACAAACCCCCCCCCCAACCCTGCTGTGCCGACTAGCTTGTACTAGAACGAATCTCGGTGGTGCATGACTGCTTCGACTCGGCAATAATTATCAATTCTGGCGCAATGACGTACAACTAATACAAATCATTTATTTTAACAAGGTAGCATAGAGGGTTTATACAATGACTACTGCTGAGTAGCATCAAACTCTGCGTCTTCTTTTTTATATTACATATATGTTCCTAATTTGAGGTTGGAGTCGAGGCAACGCCTTCCTCGATCGGGGGTCTTCGGAGGAGTTTCGACTCCCTCGTCTTGCTGGTCTCAAGGGCGGTCTGGAAGGAAAGGAACGCACGCGTCTTCGACAACTCCCGCGCTCTGTGTTCCAGACCTTGCGGGTTGTGCAGGAGGAGGCGGATGAATGGATTGCTGCCGGTTTTGGAGCTCTCTCCGATTTCTTCGTCGTCCCCCTAGATCTGGCTTTCTCTTCGTGTGCAGGCAGGTAGTTCGCTTGTCCTGAGTTGTTTCCCAGCCTTTGCTCGACGTCTATTCTGTATCCGAGCCCAGCAGCTCGCTGAGCATTTAGCTTGTTTGAACCTTGTTGTTTTCTTCCTTTGTTCCTTTTTTCCTTTTCTATTTGGTTGTTTGGTTTCAAAACTCTCTTTCTTAATGAAATACACGTGAAGTCGTGTTCTAGAAAAAAAAAGTTCCTAATTTGACAATTGGCATAACAGCGTCGTCGATTATTCGCAGAGCACGGAATTTAAAATATGTAACATCGCCGTATAGGACAAAAGGTGTCATGAAGTTCTACACCGCTCTCTTGCATTGGCCAGGAAACCCCCAATAATGCATTGTTGGCGACGTTTCACGGAGCCATGCAAGCCAATTCCACTATAAATACCTACTCAGCCCTTTGAAACATAAGTAGCACACCAGGCCACTCTCTCCCAGCTAGAGAGGATCGTCTAGATAGCTAGTACTAGAGTGTACCAGGCTAGCAACCGAGCGGGCGGCGCGATGATGCCCTATGGCACGGCGGCGGAGGCCGAGGCGGCGCTGGGGCGCTCTATGACCTGGGCTGAAGCGCTGTGGTTCCGCTACTCGGCGGCGATGCCAGACCTGTGGATCATGTGGCACATAGCCCTTGTCTACCTCATCGTGGACGCGCTGGCGCCGCTGCCCGCCATGATTCTCCAGCAGCTCGCGCCAGGCTACACGCTGCGGCACAAGCTGCAGCCCGGGGTGGCGCAGCCCCTCTCTGGTTTCCAGCTACCTCCGCTATATAAGGGAGAGCAGCCGTGTCACCCTGGGCATTTTGGGTCCTTTCCCACTGGTCTACTCCCTCACATTCAAGGTCTCTCTCCATGCATGTCTATCTAGTATATACCTCATACATGTGTGGTTAGCTATATTTCTAATTTGTTAAACTAATTGACATGGAAATTGTCAACACGCCCTGAGAACAAATTAATAAGCTGCTCAAAAAACTCTAGCCAATCTAAACAGCCCAAGTTATATAGTCTAACTTGAAAAATAATAAGTTGTTAGCGGCGTAAAATAAGTTGCATCAACTAAAAAAATAAGTTGCATCAACTAAAACTTTGTCACCGGTGTTTTCCTATCGGTAAACCGAGAGAAAAAAATATTTACTAATTTCCCTATCAGTATTATGTATTTCTTTTTGTCGATTTTGCACCGATAGGGGAATTTTAGTTTCCAGTTATGTTATTTTCAGCTATTCAACCATGCAACTTACAAAAAACTATTATGTTTAGCTTGCTCTCTCAAGCTATTATATCTAATAAAAAACTTAAGTTGATCCAAACAGAGTAGAAAAAACATGCATGGCTTAGGTGTGCTAACATAAACGCTAACAATAGCAATTAGAATTGTACAATGAATTATCACATGCTTAGGGATTGTCTACTCCATATGTACTTGGGTGAAAAAGGTTCGGCATACACACTATTTTTGTGAGCATGTTATAAGAAAAGATTTAGGTGCATGGCAGGTAATTCCACGCCTAGATTACAGTGTGGACTTTTTTATTCTTGAATCAGTTGAAACAATCTAAATAAATATGTTTAAGCCACAAGTTGTTCAAGTAGCAATGCAACATGCTGCTTGTGTGGGGAATACAACGAATCGTGCTTACAGTTAATTCCTAGACAAATAATTAAGGTTTCGATTGATCGTAACCTCAAGAATAATATACCATTACACTTCAAAAAAAAAAAAGAATAATATACCATTACTAGTTATTGTTGAACCAAAGGTACTAGTAATATATTGTTTCTAGAAAAGAGGTGACCATCAACTCAGCTTGATCTTTATTAGTTATATATATATATACATTCTCATACAATCGTGTTTATATGTATATAAATACTACACTGTACGTATAGTTATTTGGGGTCCGGACGGGGCTTCCTTTGCCGTCGGTATGGGGGAGACGGCGATGCACCTGGTGGTGTACACGTTGGTGGAGGACTACCTGACGTACTGGCTCCACCGCTTCCTGCACACCAAGTGGGGCTACGAGAAGATCCACCATGTCCACCACGAGAAGACGGCGCCGTCCGGCTTCGCCGCCGCCTATTCTCACGGCGCCGAGCTTAGCCTGTTAGCCGTCACAATCTTTGTTGGGCCAGCAATCGTGCCATGCCACATCACGACGCACTGGCTTTGGTTCGCCATCCGCTTAATCGAAGCCTCCGACGGACACTGCGGGTAAAAAATGATTTATTAGTTAAATTACTTGTATGTGTTAAGTGTCTCTGATGGATTGACATTATTACTCGACCCCCTTCTTGCTGTAAATGTAGTTACGACTTCCCGTTCAGCCTCGCGAGGTTCATCCTGTTTTATGTTGGCGCGGAGTTCCACGACTATCATCACTACGCTGGAGGGAAAACTCGGACCAATTTCGGTTCTGTGTTTACATATTGTGATTATATATATGGGACAAACAAGGTAAATTTGTTATTTATTTCTTGTGAAAATAGTGAATCACTGTTATATATATATATACACGCAGAATTCATATCTAGCTCGTCCGCTTATTTGCCATTTAATTTCTCTCCTTTTTTTTTTTCAGAGCTACCTACACCACAAGAGAAGCCTAGCAATGGTATACCTTCAAAAAATTTAGCCACCTTATTATTTCATTTCCAACTAATTTCAAATTTAACTCCATTTGGTTCTTTGATAAATTTATCCCTCTGTTTCCAACGAATTTGAAATTATGCACAAAATTAATATTAGTTATTACTGTTACTTATACCAGTTTTAAAAAATGAAAAATATTCCGTATACGCCTCACATGTCACAAGCTACTAAATGTTTTCCGTATTTGTGCGCAGCTGAAGACGAAGCAGGCCGAACACAACATGAAGGACAGCAGTGCGAAAGAGTACTGAGTGAATGGATAAATTGGACAGTGAATATATCCACATACCATATACTCCAGTTACTGGTGGTTCCATTATATTGCCTAGGGATCGGATATCAAACCAGTAATCCATATTTATTATTATCATGATTTTATCGATGTATATTATAAGTTTTCTGTGTATTTATCTACATATGTAATTTTATACAGTTTTCAGTGTGTATTATTATTATACACTTCTATAATATTATAAGTTTTCTGTGTGTATATTATACAGTTACTGGTGGTTCCATTTTATGTTATGTATCTACACATGTAATTTGCCTGTCCACTAAGAATATCAATGTACAATATTACAAGTTATTTTCTGGTAAAAATAATTTTCCATCCCTACTCCTAGGGCGCCGTGTCGCCCTGGCGGCAGCTTGGTGGCAAATCACGGTCGCTGGCACTCTTCCACTCCCTTTCTCCCTCTCCTCGCTGATATTTAACACTACCAAACAGTGGAGTTCCCTAATCCCTAGATAGACTCACGGACCCCTGACCCAAGAAGCATTGTATGCGCATAGAACGGACCCCCCCCCGCCGCCCCTTCGTCGCTCCTGCGACGGCGGGCGCCCCAGATCCGGCCTCCTCCCCGCCTCCCCCCATCCATCTCCGCGCCGCCGGAGAGGGCTGCCGTGAAGCCGCGACTCAGACGGCGCGCGGCCTTCCCATCCCCGGCGCTAGCGCTCCCGGCGGCGAGAAGACGCTGGCGAAGTCCCGGGCACAGCCGGGACGGCGGGCGCGCGCTGGGTCGCAGATCCGGCGAATTTATGGCCCGGATCCCAGCCCCCTCCCTACCTCGGATCTACGACGAGCGGCGCGTGGAGGTGCCGAGTGAGCGACGGGCGACGGCCCGGGCGTCTCCCCCGACGATGGGCGGCGCGCTGACGGATGAAGGCCATAAAGGCTGCTCGCGTCCGTAGATCCCTGGGCGCTGAGCGGCGGCGGCACGGCCCGGGCTACGCCGATTATTACAGGCGCGCGCGGACTCAGGCCCCCGGGACGGCAGCGCGGCTCGCGGCACCCTGGGGAGCGGAGCGGCGCCCTCGTATCGGAGGTGTGGCGCCCGTGGCGCCCCCGCGCGGTGCTCTATCCGGCACCGCGCATCCGCTGGTGAGAGCTTGTATTGTAGGCCGTGTTTCGGCGCGACCTTCTAGGACACGGGACGGCGTGCCAAAGGAGGAGAAGCTTCGGGCAAATACATGTGGTATCGCGACGGCGCCCCGGGATGAGACGGTGGTGGTGCCGCATGCCAGCCGTTGTCGCGGTGCAAAGGTTTGACGCCCCGCGAAAGCCCCGCCGCCATTCCTCGTGGAATGGCGGCGGCGTCCCTGACGCCGCCTCCCCTGCTGAGGGCGCCATTTTTGAGCTCAAACCCCGTCAGACGTGGGGCCTCGCTGGTGAAAAACCCCTGCCCAGCCGGACGAGCGACGGCGGCGCCGAATGCAGCGCTCGTGACCTCCTGAGGCTGCGCCTCTAGAGGCCCGTTCGACGTTGGTGGCTGACTCATCACAGCGGTTTATTCGCCGGTGGTGGCAATCCCGGGCCCCAGGGGGCATGCGCTGCGGGTTTGTCTACCTCACGCCAAGGCATCCGTCCGTGGCAAAGGGTCGCCGCTTGGTCACGCTCGGCTACTTGCAGCGAACCGGCGGGCGCTCGGTGTTGCTTGGCAATCGCGGCGTGCGGGACAACGCCGAAGATTCGGGCGCTTGGCGAACGCAACGGTGATGACTTGGCTCGGCAATGATCACGGGCTGGTTTGTTCAAGATGATCGACCCACCCGCGCGGTACAACGCTCGAAGACGGCGCAGCGCATATCCTTAGTCCGCCGGTTTGACGGCGGTGGCTTCGCGGCGAGGGGAAAAACAACGAGATGAATTCTTTAACCACGGTGGTGGCCGGTGGCTTGGTATGGCACCTTGAGGGTGGGGCGCCTCATCTTGCTACCTTGACGGCAATACAAGAAACGAAGTCCCCGAGTGTGGAGCCGCGGTGGCGGGTTGGTCCTCGCCACGACGAGAGAGTGGCGCCCAACGGGCGGATGAGGCGAGGCCCCCGCGTTGTTGTTTCGGCTCGTGTTTTCACTCCGTCGGGTGGTTTGATTTGGTGCGGCAAAGCATTGCGGCGAAAGGGTCCTGCACGGCGGCGGCCTTCTTGGTGCGATGGTGTCTGCCCCCTTTGTTTCTCTATCAACGCTGGTTCACTTCGGAGGTTTTCGATGTTTCGCAAGAGTGCGGTTGGTGGGTGGATACCGCTGTTGTGCTTCTTCTCCTCTTTCGTTGTCATGTGGAGTGTGTATGGCCGTGTTGACGCCCCAATCCAACCGGCCAGTGTGTATAGTTTGAGCGGTTGGCCATGTTTAGCCGTTGAGTGGTAACCCGCGTTGATGTCCTAATCCAACCGGGTGAGTTTAGTTAGTTTTTTCCTTTCTTTCTTTATGCGTTTGTTTTTTTTTTCGTAACTTGCGCCTGCCCCGGGCGTCTCCTTCTTTTTTAATATAGCGGCGACTCTCCCGCCGGTTCATTTCAAAAAAAAAAAAATCCCTAGATAGTACACACTAAGTGGTAACAAGAATACTATCACGAGTCGTAGCACATGAGAATCCTACCTAAACATTTGATGGGAAAAGCTTGTGCTCGCCTCGGCAATTCTCATGGATGGATGGCGCTACATGTATTCCTTCTCCACTTTTTTTTTTAGAATTTCCCCAACTCTCTAGACTCACACACACACGGGAAAAATGAGCCTCGTGAGCCAGCCCAGAGCAATCGAGCATAGGGTGGGCCTATGGGCGCATGCTCGGCCCACCAACTACTTTGAGGTCTTGTGAGGCTTAAAAGCTTCTTCGCGCCGTTGCTCTGGAAAAGTAGTGTTTAGGCCAAATTCAGTTCCAAAATCTATACAGAATGTCATCAAACACTACTTTTATTTTTTTCAAATTATTTTATATAAAATTATTTAAAATTTTAAACTTTTGTAAATCAAAATTTGCTTCAAAAATTAACTTTAAAAGCAAAAAGAAAAACCTATTCAGTGTTAAAGCAATTTTATAGCTTTATTTTTTCAAAAATAAAACAATGCAACCAACATATAAGAAAAAAAAAACAATTAAATTAAATTATAAAAAATAAAACATGAATTTTCACTATTTAAACGGCTATCAAAACCTAATTAAATCTTTAAACATTAGAAAATAATATAAAATCATTTATTTTATATATTGTAAAACTATTGACAACTCAAAATCTTGAAACTTGAAAAAAATGTAAAATAATTTGCTTTACACTAGCCACACGTAATGTGGCGAGCTCCGCCTCAGTCCCTCACCAACCCCGTGAAAGGCTAAGACCTGACATCTACTTGATCTATACTAACTTTGATCAACTACTATAACTAAACCACATCTATATATGTAAACTATCAAATAAAGAGCTCAAATGGTGTATAGATAAAAAAAAACTTCACCGTCATAGTCAATTTAAAAACCGCAAATTTCTCTATTTCTAAACCATGAAATGAGCTATACTAGGCACTAGCAATGAAAGATAAGAGGATAAAGTTGATACCCTTTAGAACTCTAGAATGGATGGAGGAATGGATTCTTCACAAATCGGCCACAAACTCCTTCACCCGAGCAAGAACAAAAGAGCTTCAAATGGTATTAGATGGCTAGGAAGATTGGGGAGAAAGAAAGGTGGATATATAGTGGGGACATTTAGTCTCGGTTGGTGGCTCAGTCCGGTACTAAAGGTGTCCAACCCTATATTTTCATGGGGCCATAAGGCCATATATTATTAATGTCGTCTAATTATAGTTACATAGCACAAAACAAATCAAACAACGTTGTCTTAATTTTTAGATGTTTGATAATGGTTGATTAACAATGTTACGGCTAAGACAACAATAAACTTATAGGTCTCGAACTAAGATGGTTACCTTAAATGAAGAAAAAAAATAAAACTCCATATTCATTGCTTCTCATGAAAAGATATTCCTTCGAGCATTTCTTGATGCAAAATCATTTAGTGTCTATTATATCCTTCTCGACGTAGCACATAGCCAAATCATTCAACTTCTTGTGATATAGTTGACCTCAAGTAATTCTGAGCCTCTGATAAATGTTTCTTAAATAACATTGTAAATTTAACACCTAATATCATAAATTGAAAGAAAATATTTCACCACGTGAGCCTAATATCAACTAATTATCAAATACTAATTAGAAGAATAAATTAGAAGAATAAACGGAATAAAACTGAATGCTGATACACGTATTGTTATACCTATTAAATGGCTTGAATAGGTTTATAATATTTTAATCTGCAGCCACCACTGCCCACAAGACGAGAGTCCGAGAAGTCCAGACGAGTACCGGCGGCCCAACTAGTTAGCATCGGTTATACTAGAAAACCTGGGGTGCGAATTGGCTTATAGTCCAATGGTAGGGACGGTCAGGTGGGGACGCTACCCACGGCGGTTCAAATCCCGGTGCTCGCACCTTTTCACGGAATTTTCCTAGGATTTTCCGGGCGTTATGCATTAGCGGCAGTAAGCGGCGTTCCCGGTCGACGACAGACGCGCCAATGGTGACTTTGAGAATCTCCGGATCCGCGGCGTCAGTTCTGGAGGTCTTCATGGGGTAGGGTTTGCGACGCTGGTCTTCATAGGGGTGAGTGTGCGCGCGCGTGTTGTGAGCCGCCTGCGTTGTACCTGTGTCATTCTCAAAAAAAAAAAAAAAAAAAAACTAGAAAAACCTGGGGGCGCAACGCCATCTTGAGTTAGCCAGTGGTGTTTGTACGTGGGACTCACGACGTTTGTAATTTCATTAGTTTGATGTCCGATTATTTTGTATCAAAATAGACAAGGAAATGAAAGCAGCTTTGTAGCAATAGTGTAAGTATGTCAATATGTTTGATTATTTATTCTTCTAAAAATTATGCTTCCAGTTGACATTGCGAAGTCTTTTTTAGCTTCGTAGCATACATTAAGCTAACTTTTTGACAGAAGTGTCAATGTGGTCATGTAGTCATGTTTCGCCAGCTATGACACCATCATCCTGCTACCTAACATTGTAGCCATCTGCATTGATCCATCATAGTATGTAAGGTCCCTTACATCCTAATAAATGATAGAAATATGTTAGTTGCACAGATAATAGGAACACAAAAAGATGAAAATGAAACAGTTGGCAAAGGTGGCCGTGATAGTACAGTGCATAAAGATTATAATTAGCAATGTTATGTAAAGAACAGGATGCTGGATCAGATCGATCAAATAAATTGTTTGCTCTATAGAACTGTGCACTTACCAGGCAAGGGTTGTCATGAGAATGTTTTCACCAGTATGGACAAAAAATAACAAATGCGCATTGCGATAAGTTGCATTTGATAGAACGGTGAGATCATCAAATTAATGTTCTTTTCAATGCTAAATTACATATCACTCTGAACTTTGAACATGGTAAAAACGGTACTGAAAGAAGGCATAGAACATTTTGCCTACAATCAGTGGGTGATCGCAGTTTTTTATACTACTGGTAGTACAACCTGCAAGTGAAATAAGAAAAATAGAATGTTGGAAAATAAACATTTAGAGACTGGAAAAAGAATCAAAGAAAAACAGAAAGTGGTTGGAAGGAAGGATTCTGTTTGCAGACCATTTATATATACACCACTGTTCTGGTCTCTTCAAACATCGTCAGTAGGAAGTTGCGCATTATGCTATATAACTGATTTTCCTTAAAAAAATTGGCACACACATTGGCTAAACATTCTGAAGATATCTGTGTATGCATAGCAATTAATTCCAGTTTATTCAGTAATACCAAATAAAGCAACCATGGTAAATGTAATGCAGCAGAGGCTGAAAATGGAAGCATTAATCTGAAAAAAATATATATACACAACCCAAAAGAAAATATGAAACTGATATGCCTAGACGAAAAGAAAAAAGAAATTGAATGCTCTTATTGGAAGAAGAAATGTAGTGACAAACATCATCATGAGCACATAAATAATGACATGAATGACAAACTTTGTAGCAAACTACGATAAGCATATATATTTTTTTATCAGTCAGGCAATGCATAAGAGAAACCTTCGAATAGATAAGCCATTAGGCAGGTAAAATTTGAACCTACCACAGAGAGTGAATAGCTCCTGTAGACGCTCTGTCCCCAGTGGTCTTTTCGTCATGAACCTAGGGGGAAAATACGACCAATAAGCAATTAAGCATCCCAGACAAAAGAGCAGCAACTGAACTGCACATATAGAGGGCATTTACCAAATCATCATGCTTGCCAAGCGAAGTCGAGATGAAGCATGCAAAGCCAGATCCCATGGTGAGAAGAGCAAGTAGGCGTGGCCGTCGTGGGATGGATAGAAGGTGATAGCGATGGGAAGGATAAGGTTGACGGCTAGATCGCTAGCACCAATCCAGGGCCTACCTTCAGAAGAAAACAGGTAGTCTGGATGGTTTAGGGAAGGCGTACGGCTGGACAGGTAGGATTCATTTTTGGTTTTGGCATTCCGTCGAGCAGCTGAAAGGCACCGGAGACGAAGGGCAAAGAAAATCGGAAATGACGAACTTGCCATGCACGGGGGGGGAGGAACAACGCGGGCCACCGACGGGCAGGCGGGGTTGCAGGCCTCGGAGTGCGCGGGGTGGTGGGCACGGCCGCGCGCGACCGGTGCAGCGGGCTGTGCTCGTCCCGGTTGCGGCGGCGCACGCCTGCTGCTGGAGAGGAGCTCCGCCGCGCCGGCGCGGCAAGCGCGACAAAGCAGTGTGGCGCCGCCGGAGAGCCAGCGCATCGCGGCCAGCGACGGGAGGAGCGGAGAGTTCGCGAAGGTTCGGTGCGGGCGAGCTGGACGGCCAGGTTCGATGGCTCGATCGACGCTGCCGTGTGGCCGTCTGGCGCGCAGGCATGGAGGCGCCGCCCCTGCTCGAACGGCCCCTCGGGCCGACCGCCGGGCGTGCAGAGGCGGAGGCAGCTCCTACGCGCGGACCTCGGCCGGCTGCCGCGCAGGTCGCGCTCGCCCGGCGCCGCCGCACTGCCGCGCCTGGGGGTCGCGCGTCGCCCGCATCAGGAGAGAGATGAGCGAGGCTGGTGATGGATTGTGAGCCGTCCGATCCAATTTTGATGACGTGGCCCGATCCCAGCCCTCGGAATCGGCCAGGAATCGTAGTAAGAGAAGAGATGGCTAGCCTATTAGCCTTCATTCCTAACGTACACCCTCCGTCCCCATAAATAAATGGATATTTTTTTGAGACATTACCGCGACACCGCAGACGCTCAACACGCACGCACACTCACCCCTATGAACACACGCACGCCAAACCCTACCCCTTATGAGAGCACCTTCAAGGACCGAAATTCTAAATCTTGAAGTTCACGGTCACCATAAAAGTGCCTCGGACATTTTTGACTTCTACGATTCTTGTTTAACCATTCGCCTTATTTAAATTTTTTATACAAATAATAGAAGAAATACATCATGATGAAAAATATCGCTAATGATTGAACAAGTCATAATAAAAACAAATAATATTTATTAAATTTTTTTTTGAATAAGACTAATGGTCAAATAAGAAGTGCGTATAAAAATATCCATTTATTTGTGAGACGGAGGGTGTACTAAGCCCAACAATCCCATGTACGGCACTTATGTGAGTTTCTCGAAAAAATCACCCTAGCCGAGGAGAAGAACATTGATATGAAGGCACCCGCCTCGAGGTGGATCGATGTGGTATTATTTTTGGGACATTGCTTCCACCGCAAGTTTAGGATTTCAACTTCACCGCACACATCTACGTAGCACATTTGAGTTGCAAAAAAAAAAAAAAAAAAAACCCCGCCAGCCTCTATCTTCCACGCCTCCGCACCCCTCGCCCCGCCACCGCCATCGCCCGCTGGCCGACGAGCTAGGGTTTGGCCGAGCTCCGCGAGCTAAGGACATCCCGGCCAAACCCTAGCTCATCGGCGGCGCCTCCTACCCTCCCTCTCCCGCCACGCCTCTAGCTCCGGGCGAGTCAGAAAGGTCCTAGATGGCAGAGAGGGGTGAATAGCCTATAAAAATTTTCTACAAGCTCAACTAAACAAACCTGTTAGTATAAAACACGGCGTAAAAAGCGGGTTTGCACTAGCTCTATTGTCTTGCAAGCCCCTAGTGATAATTCTAAATACACTCTATGATCTCTATGTCACACAAGAGCTATGTCACTACTCTATCTAGTGAGCAATCCTAAATATGATCCTTATGCTAGCAAGAGCACCTACACAAGCAAGGCTAGCTTTCTACACAAAGTATACAAGGAATGTGAATGCAAGGGCAAGGAATTGTTATACCCAGTGTCGAGGCAATGAACCAATCACCGTGAGGAGGAAATCACAATCACAATCAATGGATGAAGCCAATCACCAATGAAGACAATGAACACGATGATTTGTTCACCCGGAGTTCACTTGTACACCGACAAGCTAGTCTCCCGCCAGCGGAATCAACACAAGGATGGTGTTTGAGCTAGGCGTGTACTTGCTAGCCTCAACACACCACTCACAAGTGAGGTACCCAAGACACGAAAGCAATGTATTCCTTTCACTTTGTCTTCCCGACGAGGAGTGCGTGATCCTCTCACAAATCAACCGAGGTGGCCAAGAACAATCACCTTTTTCTTGCCAACAACTCCACCAATTCACCAAGCCGGCTAGGAGCGTGTCTCCAAGAGAAACAAGAAACCAACGGCTCACAACCATCCCCAAGTGCCTCTAGATGCAAGAACTCGATGCAAATGCACTTGATCACACCTTCTCTCAAGAATGAAGCTCACAATCAAGAATGAGAGAGGGAAGGGCTTGTTGCTCAGCTCTAGGATGTTAGGAGTGATTCAAATGACCAAGAGAGAGAGCAAGAGGCAGCCAAGGGGGTATAAATAGCCCCCATCACGAAATCCAAACGCTGGGGGCAAAATGTGGTTTCCATATTAGCCGACTCGACGCGCCGACCGGACTCCCCGCCAGCAAGGAGTCCGCCGGCCGATGGGTCCTGGCCAAGAGTCCGGCCACACCGCATAAGCATCCGCCCACATCTCGACCCCCTGCACCGAAGCGTCCCGGTGCTTCCGGTGCATCCTGGCCGATCCCGACCGAGACACCCAAAAACAAGCTCGAATTCTGGACCGGAAGCACCGACCGACGCCCCGTCGGTGAGTCCGCCACCGAAGCCGCAATTTCCGTCGTTGTGTTGTCGCCTTCGCCTTTGCTCCAAACCGACTTCCGTCACTTGATTCTTGTTGCCGACACGCCGAAGAACACTCGACACCATGTGTTAGCATTTTCGAAACCATTTTCGACAAGTGCGGAGTTAGCTCTTTAGGTTAGAATGCATGCATATGAATTTTGAACCTAAAGGCACCGGAGGACCGATATGTACGATAAGTTTCCTCTTTATAGTACGGCTTATCGATCCTATAATCACTCACACCCTCTATGGTGTCTTGAGTGTAAAATCAAAAGGCCCTATGGTTATACCTTGCCTTGGGGCTCAATTGATCTCCAAACCACCAAGTTGGATGCTTGATCATCTTTTGGATCACCTCATCCATCCTCCATGATCACCATGTTCCAATCTTGACACGACCAATCTCCAATCTAGTCAAACACTTAGCATCGAGAGATTAGTTCTTAGGTGTCACTAATTATCCAAAACCAAACTAGAGATCTTCAATCTCCCCTTTTTTGTAATTGGTGACAACCCGCATAAAGGTTTTATGATTAATGTTTTTGAACATATCATGGTTGTCCAAGCATTTTGCTTACAATCATAGGATTGACAAACCTCATAGTTCGGTTTTTGGTAGCATGAGCCCCCCCTACATGTATGCCAAGAGTTTGGAGTGTAGCTTTGCATACATGTATGAATATTGAAATTGAGGGTGAGCTATGTTACCAAAATGATGCTTAAGGTGAAAGAAATGGACCTTTGAAGCGTGATACCAATCGGAGTTGCGCCATTTTCACCATACAAGCATCAAAGATAACTAGATTTTCATCAAAACTCAAAGTACCACGTGAGATCATATTATAAGCAAGGTACTTGAATTAGGAGCGGAATTTAGAAAATCTAGCTAGCTCCTATGCATGCTAGTTGTTCAACCATTTTGTAAACCACTTGTGAATCATGATACTAGCATACACCACACAAGCATGTATATATGGAATTTAAATACATGTGCAATGAGCAAGTCATATGTTAGTGCACAAACAAGTGCAATAATTTGTCTATGAGCTTGCTCCCTACTTGTGTGAACCACTTGTAAGACCATTTGAAAGATTTCCAAAAACATGTGGAATTTTTAATTTTTCAAAACCTTTTCATGCACTAATCTCTCCCCTTTTGTCGACAATTTCCACAAAAAAGGTATGACCATGTTGTGTTATGGAGGAAAGAATAGTGCTCAAATTTGTATGCTTGCCAAACATATATTTCGGTTTGAACCAAAGACAAGCTTTTCACACCTCATGACAAGAATTATCTTGCCTATGTTGAAGTATATGTGTGAAAAGATAGCCAAATTCAACACTTGAGATTGCAAGCCCATAAACATGCCATATGTCATCACTAGATCAAACAAGCATAAATAGCAATAGTGATGGCATACATACATTGAAATCTTTTGATTTTCCATGAATGCTCCCTAAGGCACAAGTTATATGTCTATATGTTCTAACAAACTTAGATATCATGAATGACATGTCAAACAATTTCACCTTTGCTTTGCTTGATGGAGAGGCATGTCATACATAGTGGGGTGCATTCAACTCATGTTGGAGAAATCAAGAATGTTCAACTCATTTCTTAGCTTGCAAAACCTCTTCTCATCTAGTGGCTTGGTAAAGATATCGCAAGTTGATCTTCGGTGCCAATTGGATGAATAGCAATGTCATCCTTTTTTGTTGATGATCCCTTATGAAATGATGCCTTATGTCAATTTGCTTGGTTCTTGTATGTTTGACCGGGTTTTGTGTCATCTTGCAAGCACTCTCATTGTCACAATACAAAGGCACATGATGGAAATCAAATCCATAGTCCTTCAAAGTTGATCTCATCCAAAGCAATTATGCACAACAACCTTAAGACTAATGTATTCGGCCCGGCGGTTGAAAGTGTCACACCTGGGTTTGCTTCTTTGATGACCATGATACTAGAGATCTTCCAAGAAATTGACAAGTGCCACTTGTGCTTCTTCTATCCACCTTGCATCCCCATAGTCAGAGTCCGAATATCCAATAAGCTCAAAGTTTGACCCCTTGGGATACCATAGCCCAACATTTTGAGTGTGCTTCAAATACCTCAAGATTCTCTTGATGCCATGTAATGACTCTCTAGGTGAGGATTGAAACCTTGCACACTTGCCAACACTAAACATCACATCGGGCCTAGAAGCGGTCACATAGAGTAAGCTTCCAATCAATGACCTATACAACTTTTGATCAACCATATTGCCATATACATCATTGTCCAATGATCCACTAGTAGCCATTGGTGTATTGATGCCCTTTTTGCATCTTGCATTCCAAACTTCTTGATCATGTCCCTTATGTACTTCCCTTGACTAATGAAGGTGCCATTCTTCATTTGCTTGATTTGTAGACCGAGGAAGTATGTAAGTTCACCAAGCATAGACATTTCAAACTCTTTTGCCATCATTTTGCCAAACTCTTCATAATAATCTTGATTTGTTGATCCAAAGATGATATCATCAACATATATTTGCATGACAAACAAATCATTGCCAATCTTTTTGGTGAATAGAGTAGTGTCCACTTTTCCCATCTTGAAGCCTTTCTTGAGTAGAAAGTCTCTCAACCTCTCATACCATGCTCTAGGTGCTTGCTTCAACCCATATAGTGCCTTGTTCAACTTGTACACATGGTTGGGATGATGATAATCTTCAAAACCGGGAGGTTGTTCAACATACACTCAGCTCATTGATGAATCCATTGAGAAATGCACTCTTGACATCCATTTGATAGAGCTTGATGTTGTGGTCACATGCATAGGCTAGTAGGATTCTAATTGCCTCTAATCTTGCAACCGAGCATATGTTTCACCAAAGTCAAGACCCTCTACTTGGAGTGTAACCTTGTGCAACAAGTCTTGCTTTGTTTCTCACAACAATGCCATCTTCATCTTGCTTATCCTTGAAAAACCTATTTGGTTCCAATGACATTGTAATCTTTTTGGTCTCTCCACCAATTCCCACACTTTGTTCCTATCAAAGTTATTGAGCTCCTCTTGCATTGCAAATGACCCATTCCTCATCCTTCAAAGCATCATCAACCTTCTCGGCTCTTCTTGTGACACAAAGGCAAAATGCTCACAAAATGCCGCTAGCCTTCCTCTTGTTTGCACTCCACTTGTAATATCACCAACAATTTGATCAATTGATGGTCTCTAGCAACACTTGAGCTTTGGAGTATTGGAGCTTGATTGTTTGAACTTGGTTGATCACTAGGAAGTGTCTTGAGATGATGTACCAGCTTGTTGTTGATCTTGCACTTGAGCACCACTAGCTTGAGTTATTTACACTTCATCTTTGTCATCTTCAACTTGAGTTGACCTAATATCACCAATGTTCATACCCCTTCATGGCATCTACCAATTGAGTTCCACTAACATCATTGAGGTTCTCATCTTCATCTTGGGACCCATTGGTTTCATCAAATTCAACGTCATGGACTTCTTCCAATGTACCACTTGAGTTGTTCCACACTCTATATGCTTTGCTTGTGGTGGAATAACCAAGTAGGAACCCCTCATCACACCTCTTGTCAAATTTGCCAAGTCTTGTACCCTTCTTCAATATGTAGCATTTTGCATCCAAATACTCTTAAAGTATACAATGGTTGGCTTTTTCTATTCAATAGCTCATAAGGTGTCTTGTTCATCATAGGATGGCAATACAATCTATTGATGTAGTGGCATGCGGTGTTGATTGCCTCGGCCCAAAATGATTGACTCCACATTGTACTCACTAAGCATAGACCTTGCCATTTCAATGAGAGTCCTATTCTTCCTTTCAACTAGGCCATTGGATTGTGGTGTGTACTTGGCGAAAGTTGATGCATAATCCTATAGTCATCACAAAGCTTATCAACTCTTGTGTTCTTGAACTCACTTCCATTGTCACTTCTCACTTTCTTCACTATGATGTCAAACTCATTGTGCACCCTCTTGAGAAAATGTCTTGAATATTGAATAAGTGTCACTCTTGTCATTGAGAAAGAACACCCAGGTGAACCTTGTATAGTCATCCACAATCACAAATCCATACTTGTTGCCACCAATGCTTGTGTATGTGGTTGGGCCAAACAAGTCAATGTGTATCAAGTCAAATGGCTTGCAAGTACTCATGAAGCTCTTCTTTGGATGTGTGTTGCCAACTTGCCCCCCTTGACATGCACTACATAGCTTATCCTTCTCAAAGTGAACATCTTTTCAAGCCTCTCTCACTAGATCATGCTTCACTAACTTGTTGAGTTGTTTCATGCCAACATGACCAAGCCTTCTATACCATAGCCAACCCATACTAGATTGTGAGATCAAGCATGTACTAATTTGAGTCTCACTAGCATCAAAGTCAACAAGGTAGAGGTTCTCAAATCTAAAGCCCTTTTGAAGATCAAGCTTGAATCTTTTGTGCTTATCACTTCAACACCATCTTCACCAAAGATACACTTGTAGCCAAGATCACAAATTTATTGCCACCAAAAGCAAATTGTACTTCAAAATATCAACTAGTGCCACATTTGAAATGCTCATATCATTTGAAATTGCAATCTTGCCAAGCCCCTTGTATCTTGCCACTTTTTGCTATCACCAAATGTAATAGGTTTTGCCATTCTCTTGAGTTGAATCAATTGATGTGAACTTTTCTTGCATCACCTGGGTCATGTGTTGAGTGCACCCACTATCAAGTATCCAATGCCTCCTCCGGGTCTTGTAATTCACCTACAAGCAAATCAATAAGATTTAGGTACCCATTTTCCCTTGGGTCCTTGGAGGTTAGCAACCAAAAGCTTTTGGTACCCAAATTACCTTCTTCTTAGCCAACAATGGGTGTACCAACAAACTTTTGCCTTGACACCCTTCTCACCCTTGTAAGCAAATAACAAGAATCAAAATGTATGGAATGCACTTTTGCTTGATTTCTTGTTGTTGTTGATTTTAGCACATTATTCTCTTGATGCCCCACTTCAGTTGTATCTATGGCAATAAGCACCATTGCTCTTCACAAAGCTAGGCTTTGGAGTAGCAAAGGCCTTTCTTGCCTTTCTTGGGGACATAGCCTAAGCCTTCCTTGTTAAGGGAAAAACCGGCTACCCAAGCACTTTAGCAAGCGGGCATCCCCACCATATGCCTTACCTAAGGCGCGGGTGAGATCATCCACCTCTCTTTTGAGAGTCTCATTTTCAACCATTAGTGATGCATCACAAAGTGAAACCATCACTACTAGTAGAAGTAGAGTGGGTTGATGTGGATGGAAGGAATGCATGGCTCTTCAACATCAACCAAGAATGGTTCATCTATAATGTCACATGTTGAGCCAACATCTTTTTGATGATTAAACAAGCCTTATCATTCTTCTCTAAGAGCAAGGCATGGGCTTTTTGAAGCCTTGTATGAGCTAGCTCAAGTTCCCCCATGGTCTTCCTTTTTTAGACCCCTCATGGGTAGCCTCTAGCTCACTAAAACTTTGTTCAAGAGTTTTGACACTCTTTTGCAAAGTTCTACATTCTTGTCCTTAGTCTTAAGCATGATATAAGTTTGCTTAAGCATCTCAAGAAGATCATCTCTAGTGGGTTCATAGTTCTCATCATCATCATCATCACTATCATCATATTTTACTTATTATCACTTAGTTCTTCATGCTCATGCAATGATACCTTTGTGGCCTTAGCCATGAAGCAAGATGATGATTTGCCGAAGAGAGATGGCTTCTTATGTTGGCCAATTGCACTCATTGCCTTGGCCTTGTCTTCCTTCTCTTTCATCGGAGGAGCCATCACTATCCCAAGAACAAACAAAAGCACCATCATTGGTCTTCTTGAAAGTCATGGCCTTGCTCTTCTTGCTTGTCTTGCCACTCTTGTATGCCTTCATCTTTTCTTTTTCTTTCTTGATTGGGCATTCGCAATGACATGATAGGGGCTATCACACTCAAAGCACTTCCTTGGCTCTTCATTCCCCTTGGATGAATCATTTCTTCTTTCTTAAGCCTTGCCCCATCTTCTTGTTCTTTTTAAGACTTTGCTAAATTTCCTCACAAACATAGCAAACTCTTTTTGATCAATCTTCATCAAGATCAATTTCCTCATCAACTTCTTTCTTGTTGCTTGGCTTTGCCCTTAGCCTTGGATGAGGTGGTGGCGGCTTTGAATGCCACAACCTTCTTGCTCTTGTCATCTTCTCCTTCTCTTCTTCATCCTCCATCCCATCAACTTGCTCATCGGTTAGCACCTCACCAAGCAAGTCACTAGGTGTCATGGTGTCCAATGCACCTCTAAATAGTATCTTTGCAAGTTAATACATTGCTCGTGTCGGTGAGTACCTCTCATTTGTATTGGGTTCAAGAAGCCTAAAGGCATTTGGCTTGGAGTGAGCTCCACCTTGACCCACACGTGAGAAGATCGACACAACCTCGGAGAGTAGCTTGATGGTGACTAAGTGAACTCCGGGGAACAAATCATTGTGTCATCTCTTGTGATTGATTGTCTCTTGTCATCCCTTGGTGATTGGCTTTATTGGTTATATTGATATTCATCCTTTGGTGATTGGATTGACTAGCCTCTACACTTTGGTATAAAACCTCCTTTCTATCTTGCATTTACTTTGAGACATATTTTGTGCTTGTGTAGCTTGTGTAGAATTGCTTAGTTGCTAGAGTATCTTAGCTCTTTCACCTAGTGGTAAAGTAGAGACATAGCCCTTGTGTGTGATTTAGAGACTATAGCAACTAGAATTGTCAATAGGAGGCTTGCCGACAAGTAGAGCTAGAGCAAACGCATTTACGCTTTGTTATTTACTAACAAATTGCTCTAGTGATTTTGTAGAAATTTTATTAGGCTATTCACCCCCCCTCTAGCCATTTAGGACCTTTCAGCGGTGCACTTGCTAGATCCAAGCCACCACTCACAAGTGAGGTACCCAAGACACGAGCAATGTATTCCTTGCACTTTGTCTTCCCGACGAGGAGTGCGTGATCCTCTCACAAATCAACGGAGGTGGCCAAGAACAATCACCTTTTCTTGCCAACACCTCCACCGATTCACCAAGTCGGCTAGGAGCGGTGTCTCCAAGAGAAACAAGAAACCAACCGACTCACAACGATCCCCAAGTGCCTCTAGATGCAAGAACTCGATGCAAATGCACTTGGAACTCCTCTTCTCTCAAGAATGAAGCTCACAATCAAGAATGAGAGAGGGAAGGGCTTGTTGCTCAGCTCTAGGGAGTTAGGAGTGATTCAAATGACCAAGAGAGAGAGCACAAGCTAGCCAACCATGTATATATAGCCCCCATCACGAAATCCAACCGTTGGGGGGCAAAACATAGTTTCTGCAGGCCGACCGGACGCGCCGACCGGACTCGCCAGTGAGTCCGGTCGATGGGTCCGGTCGAGAGTCCGGTCACACTAGACAAGCAGCCTGGCCCACGACTGACCCCCAGCCCATGCGTCCGGTTAGTGGCTCCGGTGCATGCGTCCGGTCAAACTCCAACCATGTCCCGAAAAACATGCTTACTGGAAGTTTGATGGGAAGCACTGACCGGACCGTTCGGTCGGATCTTGTGCGTCCGGTCGAGAGTCCGGTCGCCGAGTCCGGTCACCATTTCGCGAATTTTTGTCGTTGTGTTGTCGTTCCTTCGCCTTTGCTCCAAACCAGCTTCCGTCACTTGATTCTTATTGCCAACACGTCGAAGAACACCCCGACACCATGTGTTAGCATTTTGAAAACCATTTTCGTCAAGTATGGAGTTAGCTCTTTAGGTTAGAATGCATGCATATGAATTTTGAACCTAATGGCACTGGAGGACCGATATGTACGATAAGTTTCCCCTCTTAATAGTACGGCTTATCGATCCTATAATCACTCACACCCTCTATGGTGTCTTGAGTGTAAAATCAAAAGGCCCTTTGGTTATGCCTTTGCCTTGGGCTCAATTGATCTCCAAACTTCATCAAGTTGGACGCTTGATCATCTTTTGGATCACCTCAATCCATCCTCCATCATTACCATGCTCCAAGCTTGACACGACCAATCTCCAATCTAGTCAAACACTTAGCATCGAGAGATTAGTCCTTAGGTGTCACTAATTAGCCAAAACTAAACTAGAGATCTTTAGGGTGCCACACGCACCCCCCGGTGCCGCACGGCCCCACCTGAAAAAGGGTGTGGGCCCCGACTTTGGCGAGGTGTCTTCTCTTCTCATATAGACCCCTCGAATTTACTCCAATCGCCCGGATTTGGTCCTTTTCTTCGGTGTATTGAATTCTCCTCTTTTTCTCTCGATTTTCGGGGTTTTTCGTGAGTTCACCAAAAACCGAGTGTATACAAAACTTGTGGAAATTATTAGTATAAACTCTATCTTTTATTTGTTTTTGTCCTCAAATGTTCTATTAATTCATAGTAAAAAGTTGACAATAACTACCGGTCAACACCAACACTACCAAGTGTACATCTCCATGTGCATGTGTGTTAGCAATTTCACAACCAATTTCAAAGGCGAAGTTAGTGAACTAGATTCTAAATGCATATGCAAGTCAATATGAACCTAGAGACACTTCATCATCGGATTAGTTGTGACATTCCCTCTTGATGGTCGGCTAGCTATCCAAAATGTGATCACACTCTCTATAGTGTCTTGATCACCGAAAGCAAACCCAAGTTATACCTTTGCCTTGATCTTCGGGTCCTTTCCTTTCCAACACGTGAGCTCGATGATCCACCATGACCATCATCAACATCCATGTCCATGATCATGTTGCTCCACGTCATCCATGCAATCCTATCTCTTAAGCACACTTAGAGCAAAGGATTAGCATAACAAAGTGTCATTAATTATCAAAACCAAACATAAGATTTCAATTGCATCCTGTCTAAGTAGTTAGATTCTTCGGTAGCAAATGTGTTTCCAATGTAATCGCATCTTTTTGTATCCAGTAGTGGTAGGGAGCCAGTGGGTAACCTGGGTTACCTTGATGGTGGTTTGGTGGTTTGTATTTGTAACATTCTTCCCGCTTAATGAAAAACACACTTCAACCAAATTCATTCTAAGGAACGGTAATAACAATACAAGATGCGCATTATCAGATCTATTATGAAACATCATAATTTCTTTGCATTCATGTGGTGGGTAAGCGACGTTCCCATCGACGACGAGGCACCAATGGTGAGTTCGGGAATCTCCAGATCTGCCAAGTGCTCAGTCCTTCGGAGGTGCTCATAGGGGTAGGGTTTGCATACGTGTATTCATAGAAATGAGTGTGCGTGTGTGTTGTGAGTGTCTGCGTTGTACTGTGTAATTCTCAAAAAAAAAAATAGTTTGACTTTTGAATATCAAGGATAGTTTCATCCCTTATATTTATGAAATAGAGAACCATGATTGTGATTAAAAATGGAAACTCTATAATTATCTTGAAGATTAGAACCACCTATGATCGTCTGGCATTCATGGGGCCAGGGATGTGCCTCGACATCTGATAATAGATAAAACAAGACCAGTTTTGGCTGAATATAATAGCCAAACTTCATTGTTTAGCCATTTTGTAAAATAGAAAACTTGTCAAAAAAAAAGAGAAGAGATCCACAATAGACGTGTTATTTTACAAAACCATATAGCAAATGGTTATTTTTTTTTAGAAGAGACGACAAAAAGCTTTGTCACGATTTCAACAAAGAAAAGGAAGGCAAGCGGCCCACCCAGTTTTTTTTGAATAGAAACTGGGTCAAAACCATACAACCGAGGAGAGCCCCGCTCATCCTATTCAATTTTGATACAACTTTGATAGCAAATAGTTATGACTGGTTGTATATGGGCTTGCTATATAATGGCCACCGAGATTTCATGGATAACATGTTTGCTATTTTACAAAACCATATAGCACATCTCTTCGAAGTTCAAGTTTTTCTCTAAAAAGCTATATATAGCCTACCTAATAAGGATATCACGTCTCTTAAAGTTGCTCTCAGGTCCAAGATATACGGTACAACCAAACATTGACCACTTTAAGACTGTCATAAACTACTAAAGTTGCTCTCAGGTCCAAGATATACGGTACAACCAAACATTGACCACTTTAAGACTGTCATAAACTACTACAGGGCTATACAACGGGTCTTTGTGATGTTGAAGTGAGTAGAAGTGCATTGTCCACCTCTTCCAACTGCTTAATCTTTTAGCTAAAATTGGTTGATGCGTGTAACTTTTGGCCAATTTTTGTCAAAAAAAAAAAACTTTGGCTAATGAGTCTTCATGAGAAGACTTAGTTGTTTCGAAACTTTTGGCTTGAATTGATGTAAGGTGGTCGCACCTAAAATAGTAAAATAGCGCTCTATTCGTTTAAACTCAACAGCCCGCCTTATCAGTCATGATATAATATTTTTCTCACAACAAAGTAGCATTAGCCGACTGACCGTCAATCAACTTATCAGCAGCAAAAATCATTAGCCAAACAACTTATGAAAAATCTTATTAAATACTCTCCTAGCACCTCTTCAGAAAATAGTGAAGAGAGTTCCCTAAACACCGCTCTTTACTGGCGCTTCTCCAGAAAATAGTAGGATTGTGCAGTTTCACTTTGGTTGAAAGTTAAAACGAAGAGCACCACAAAATACAGGCTGTCAGAAACAAACATGCAATCCCCAACATAGTAGTGCTCATTTGTCGGCAATAAAACTGCCGATCTGAAGTGAGGGACTCCAATCTCAGCCGGTGCCAGCGATTCTACTACCGGATGCTAACAATGAGGTTCCGGTCCACGAATTTGGCTCCTCCGACCTTTCCCTGCATCGTAGGTGGCAATTTTATGACGCGCCTCTGATCTCCGGCTTCGATCAACAATTCTGATCCACCTCTATACTGCATTTTTCAGACAAAACAACAGACCAATAACTTAGGGATAATCATAACCAAATAAACTCAATGGCTATTAGCCCTGTTCAGTAAAAGCAGATATCTCTCTTAAAAAAAAAACTATTAGACTTGTTTAACATACCCTCTGCAGAACATATCGAAAACCAAATATTATAGTTAAACAGTGGTCTAAACCGGCCCGTAATATTGGAAATAGTATGCTAGTTTAGTTCAGACGACTCTCATGCAAATGCAGATATGATGCATTAGTCTGTTTAAGACCATACTGGCTCATGCAAAGGTTAATACAGATTTGCAGTGCCGCTTGCAATTGAACTTTTCTATAGTATGCATAAAGACAAGCATATAGTGGTTTTTTTTTTTTACCAAACCAAGCAGAAGAGCCACTGATTATATTCATAAAGAAGAAGGCAAAAGAAGACGCATACCAGGCTTACAACAGTACCACAGAAAACAACACATTACGACTAAGACAACTCAGATAACATGCCCCTGACAACATGTGCAAACAACAACAAAAACAACTGTACCAACATTAACCCCTACGACCCATTAAGAAGAGGCAATGGCTTGCGAAGGTTCAGCTGCAAGGCCCATTAGGCCACTTAATGAATAGAACTCAGTACTCACTAAAAATGTTGTTGATATAAGCAAGATTAGTAGCATTGCAAATGAAACCACATGGAGACAATATGAATGTTCACGCATTGTCATTGAATGTAGCAAATGTGATTGGTCACGTGGTTTCATTTAAATAGTATCCAGGAAGTTCAAATCACAAATCTTTTTGTCTTGTCTGTTGTTTTTATGGTTCTGCATTTGCTGTTACAAAAGGCTCGAGTGAAGACTAACTTTACATCATGAAAACATGATTTCTAGATAATTAAAGCTACTAGAACTTTGATGGTTACGCAACATATGCAATAGAGAGAGATCAATCATCTTACTTGATATAGCTTGATTTCAGACTTGTCAAAGCCTGGCATGAAAAGGGTTACAGATTTCTGAACAGAATCAAAACTGACTGAAGGATACACCCAGGTGGACGTATTCCTCAGCTGTTCCTTTGCATTTTGGCTCAATGAGCTTAGTGCTCTGCTCCAATCTGCAGAAGAATCATGTGGGAGAAATGGCAGAAATGACAGAGACAACGGCAAGAACTTTTGAGCAACTTCTTGGTGCATTTCAGAAGGGTCTTCAGTATATCCAAATGCCCCACATATTTGACCGCCAGCTTGAGTGGTACAACCCCAGTATCGTAATGCAGAGGATACAGAGATTGATCTCCTAGGATCCATGATAAGGAAGCATGCAAGTTTTGAAGGATCGGCAAACCATATTGAGACTTTCTACAGAATTTAGCAACTTTTTAAGTAATATATAAAAACTAAATGCATTGTGTTTTAGCTAAATTAAACCAGGAAAATTACCTCAAGTAGTTGTTCGATTTCATTCCATATCTCTGTACTAAGTCTCCCTCACTAGTTTTGCCATTTGGCCTTGCAGAATCATATACTAGTTTCAGTAATGAAGGACAAGCAAGTCTTCCCATGTCAGTCTTCTCAGCTAGGTCCCTCACATACCTCAAGTAAGACCTGTCTTTTGTAGAGCATAAAATTAAAATTTAGAATCCAGCCTTTTTTAAGGAAATATTCAGAATCCTGATTGAAGTCAAGGTTATGGCCAAGCAAGGAGAACATATACCTTGCTCGATCAGTAGCACCTATCAGCCGCAGAATTTCCTCTGTATTGTTGCAATCATACACGATCACATCAAATTCTGGCTGTGAATTACTCCTTCCAGCTGAAAAGAAGTGAAGGAGCTTCTGAAGGGCTAAGACTGAACAGATCGAATCCATTCCAGGTAAAACTCCAAGTTCCTCTCCTACAATCTGTCACAAGGAAAAGTGGAAAACAGCACCAAAATGAATGTTTTATCCTCACCAGACATGTTATAGCAAAGTAATCACCTACCCCTTCAAGGATTCCTTGAGTGAAATTGACCTGGGCGTCTACCTTCTTCAGCCGGTCCAGGGGTTCAAGCAGCAACTATGATTCAACAAAGAAAACAATCTTCAATATCAAGACATATTCCAGAATATCACAAGTTTAAATACTGAATATAAGTGATTTCTTTCAACAAAGTATTTTACCTTACTAGTCTCCAGCTTTATGGCTGAGAGATTGGCCGCACACTCGGTCAGAGAATTTCCAATTTTACTGCCCATCAATTGCTCCGCGGTAGGATCTTGGGACTGAACAACCAGGCAAGTCTTGAAGCCTTCATTTGCATAATACTACAGCATGAGAAAGAACAAAACAGAGGCAATTTGTTCATGACCAACATAGTGGATGATTCATACATTACAACAGACCAGAACCACTCTCTAATAAGGCTAAAGGCTTATAATCTTTTTATGGTCAAGGTTTGTATTTTTTTTTTTGAGCATAGTCAAGGTTTGTAATTTTACAAAAGAAATACTCAGCTCAAAGATGTTACCCACAGCATCATTTGCTGTTCCCCAGAGAGAGCAACATTGTTGCGGACTTGCAGTCTAGTTCTTAGCAGCCATCGACGCAGCAGTGAGCTCACACCGAAACTAAGATTTGCCATCAAAATAATGACAAATACGATCAAGAGATAGAGCAAATTTGTCACCTGAGCGGCGATAGTGGCCGCGGTAGTCTTGCCGGAGCCGCCCTTGCCGAGGAAGGTCACCAGCTTCGGCGGCGGACCGGCGCCACCGGAACTGGCGACGACCACACGCTGCCTGCGACCTCTCCGGCGGGCCACAGCATGGGCATGCCTCGCCGAGACGACCAAGGACGGGGCCATCCGCCTCCAACGCGGCGCGATTTGGTCGGTCGGGATTTCGGAGGTTCCGGCTCGCACAGTCGACCCCGACTCCTTATTAGGAGGAGGAGGATAGGAGTCAGGACACGGAGATCTCCAGTCCAGTACATAAAGCAACAAACCCCCGCCCCCGCCGCCCCTGCCATCCCTGCCTCTCCCCCTCCCAAATCCCACCCATCACGCGAGTTCCCTGCCGCGATGTCCGATCACCGGGCGAAGCGGCCGTCCGACGGCGCGGCCACAGTGGCATCGCCGGCGGCGAAGCGCGCCCGGGACCCGTCCCCACGAACAAGAAATCCCCCGACATGCCCCCAAGGTCAAGATCTTCTGCGATATCTTCTCCGAAATCCTGGTCCGCGGCGACGACGACGCGACACTGATAGCCAAGCTCGACCACGCCAACGTCCGCGTAACCGCCGATGAAGTCGAGCAGGTGCTCCGCGAGTCCTACGCGTACCCGCGCGGCGCCACCACCTTCTTTCGCTGGGCGGGATACCGGCACCTCGGCCACGAGCACTCCCCCCTACTCGTGGAACCTCCTCGTCGACATCCTCGGTAAAAATCGCCTCTTCGAGCCCATGTGGGACACCGTCAAATCCATGCACTCGCAGGGGCTGCTCTCGCTCCCCACTTTCGCCTCCATATTCTCCTCCCTGGCGGCGACCCCCGGCGGTTCCCCGCTCAAGGCGTTCATGGACATGCCGCGCTACGGCATGACCCGTGACACGCCAGCGCTCAACTCGCTCCTCTCCGCGCTCTGTCGTGCCAACCGCCTCGACGACGCCCGCGCCGCGATCCCAGTAGCCCGTGCCGAGGCCGGCACGCGCCCGGATGCCGACTCCTACGCCATCCTCCTCGAGGGCTGCGAGGCTGCGCGCGACCCGCGGGTTGCACGCGAGGTGTTCGACGAAATGGTTATGGCCATTGACTTTGTTCCTGACAACGTGCCTGCCTATGACTCTTTCCTCACTACGCTTGTTTCAAGCGACTCCTCCACCGCGCTGCCGGAAGCAATGCAGTACCTGCTTGTCTTAAGCAGGCGCGGCTGTTCGCCAGGAGAGAAGTTCTTCCGTGCTGCTCTGTCTGCACACCTTGATGCACGGCAATTGCACGGTGCCATGGAGCTCTGGGATGACTTTGTTGGGCGTCGAGGGCTCGTCCCAGATGTAGAAATGTACAACACAATGATCATGCTGCAGGGCAGTCTTGGGCAGGCTGAGGTCACAATGAATTATCTCGACGACATGATCTCCAATGGAGTGTTCCCTGATGCCAACACATACAATGTGATCCTCCAGCTTTTGCTAAAGGGAAGGAAGCTCCGAGAGGCAGCGGCAATATTTAGTGAGATGGTTAAGAACGAATGCTGGCCAAACGAGGTAAATTGTTCAGTTGCACTTGGCATGTTTTTGGATAAACGCTATTGGGAGACTGCGATCAAAATCTGGAGCTGCATGGTGGAGAATGGCTTGCCACCTTTAGAGGAGTGTGGGAACATGCTTGTATCAAAGCTGAGGGATGACAGGCTACCTGAGGCATGCAAATATGCAGAAGACATGATTGATCGGGGTATCAAGGTGAGTTCATCGACACTGTCCAAGCTGAAGCTGTGCCTGCAGAAGATTAAAAAAGGAGAAATCCATGATCACCTACTTAGAAAATGGAAGGCACATTAGTTTGTTGAGCTCTCTTGTATGGGTAGACTGGGATCTTAGTGTTGGCACTGATGTTGAACTTTTTATCACTCTGTAACGTTTCAAAAACAACAGTTGGGCATTTGGGTCTCTTGTATGTAACCTTTCTACATGGAGATTATCATATTACTAAGAGGTTGTTTAGTTGCCATGCAACCCAAAATATTTTAGGTTCTCCGTACTGTAGCACTTTCCATTTGTATTTGGTAATTATTATCCCATCATTGACTAACTAGGAAAAAAAGATTCGCCTCTCGCACTTTTCAGCTAAATTGTGTAATTAGTTTTTTTGTTAACCTACTTTTAATGCTCCATACATGCGTTAAGAGATTTGATGTGGGGTTGAACTTTTTAGGTTGCATTTGGGTCTCAAGGAATGAGCACATTTCCCAAGGAATTCTTATGTCTATATCTTAGTGTTTTTGAAGAAAGAGTTGATCTGGTTACCTATAGAGCAAAGAAGAAAATATTTCCCTTTTATAGAAGAATGGCTAGAGCACTGATTGTAATCTTTTTAATAGTCTTTGTATCCTGTTTTGTTTCATGTTAATTTTGTTGCTTGCACATTTCTTTTTTCTTGGGCTACCCCTCTTGTTTGTGCGAGCTTGTCTTAGCTGTCTCACTGTCTGGTTGCAATTTAGGTAGCTGTTTCTTTTATGTATTTGCAGAATTATAAATGCAACACCATGTGAAAATCGTTTGGTTCTTTAAGCTCCCAGCACGTCTTCCATTTGGCAGGTTTCAGAGAATTTCAGTTCTCTGTTTTTCCCCTTTGATGCAGTTTGCTTATTGGAAATTTGTAATTGTTGTTCCGTTATTGCCTTTGGGGTCAGAGTGAGTAATGCAAAGTTTAATCTATACAAGTCAAGCTCTTCTTCTCTATAAAATGCATCAAACATCCCACATAGGTTGCACTTCGCCACAACTCTGGCCACATGCATGCACATGAGAGAGGAAAGCCAGGTATCATTGTTGTTGTTTGGTTTATAAGTGGGCACTTCCTGATGCTTGCCCATTGTAGCTTATCTCGACACATGCTGAGTTCCTGGCTTCCTTTATTTGGTTTTGGACATCGATGCACACAATGTTATGAAAGAAAGGGAAAGACAACCCATCTGGGCTAGGGCTCCTTGTAGGTAGCTCCTGAACACTGCCTCATTGATTTCTTCTTCTGATAATTTGTCTGTGAGCAGCATGTTCTCTTACCTCATCTTCCTTCCAAAAACCATCTTTGAAAGGCAGCTCCTCTCTCCGGTCCTCCCGCTTAATAAGATATAAGATCCTTATAAAATTCCATCGCCAGTTTCAGCATTACCTTTTTGGTCCTCAACTAGGAAGAGTACGGTCCTTCTAGAACAAAAATGACTTTTTTTTTTCTATGCCTATATGGTCACCACGGCCTGAAATTATGTTGTATCCTGATCCCCTTGCGATATGTTACGGCTTCTAGAGCGTGTCGAGCTTTGATCTGCTCTGGTGCCCTCAATATTTTTTTCGAAAGGTGGTGCCCTCAATATTTCAAGCTCCGGCCAACTCACAGCTCATCTTTTTTTTTTTGAGAGGGTACAACAACAGGGACGCACACAACCACACACCACACTCACGCCACACGCACACACACACGTGCGGCGTCGCCCTACACACGCTTGAGGAGAGATTGGAAAGCGCTCTAGCTTTTCGGTCGCGACGAGAGGCAGCATTCACTTAACGCGCGACGCCGTATGCAGATTCTATTCTACCCAGGGTCACCCGGGGAAGCTGGGGAAAAGTCTCCTGTGATGGCACGTAAATTCGTTCCCAACGGGAATCGAACTCACGCCCGGCCGTTCGCGCACCTGGCGAGCGTGCCAACCGAGCTACGCTCGGTCCTCAACTCACAGCTCATCTGAAGTAACCAGCCCGTCACCAGACACGAAGCCGCGCCCCTCTTGTTACCGTCCGCGTCGGCGTTGCGGCGTCCGACGGACTCCCGAGTTCCGGCACCGTCAATCCGAGCAGGGCTGCAGCCTGCAGGGGGGCCCAGGCCTAGGGCCAGTAGGGCCATGGCCATAGTAGCGGCCCAAATTATTTAGGAGGATGCCTTCAGTTTTGGCCCAACAAGGAGCAGTCCAGTAGGAGGGAAGAGTTTTTTTCTTTTTCTTTTTTTTTTGAACAAAGAGTAGGGAAGAGTCGTCAGGCCGCGCTGCTCGGGGCTCTTCCGCCTCCTTCTCCCTCGTATCAGGCGTCGCCGCTCCCGCCTGCTGCTCGCACCTCCTTCTCGTCAGCGCCGTCCGGCGGCCAGCGGCACCAGCCCTCTCGGCTCCGCCTCCACGGACCCCGTATCCCGGTCGCATCTCGCACCTAGCTAGGTGCGGTGCCTGCTCTTGCTGGTGTTGGTGCCCCGCGTCGCAACTCTGAACCCGCGCCCACTCCTGTTACCGTCCGCGTCGGCGTTGCGGCGTCCAACGGACTTCGGAGTTCCGGCTCCGTCAGTCCGAGCAGGGCGCAGGGCTGCAGGAAAATTGGCGTTGACGAGCTCCGACCCCGGCGAGGCGGCGACCCCTGGAGGCTGCAGGCGCTTACTTGTTGCCTTTGCCTTGCTGAGGTAAAACGTGTGCGGTCATCGTGCTTGCTAGCATCAAACCCCACAGCTAGAAGCCTTACTTACTTTTTGAGTTGCTGTAACGTGGGCGCAGCTTGCCTTGCTTGCACGGCTTGCGGTGAGCACACGGCATGAGGGCGTGGTGATCGCGTTGGCAGGTGCTTACAATATGCTCGACGAAATAACTGAGCGCGGCTCCTGAGTATAGGAGGTACGTACATCTCTGTATCTATCATCTGTATCCGCCAGCAAACTACAAAAGATTGAATCATTCACGAGAACTCACGATAGGAGAGAATAGTTGCCTCAAAAGCTATTGTCTGTGCTATCTCTTTGGTTTGTTGTCATTATAGCTTTGATACGGTTAACTCTGACATGTGCAAATAGGACTAAGAACACATCTAATGCAGGATGGCCCCATAAAGTGCTGGAAAAGTTTTAAGGCGCTTCCATAAAACAACTTGTAGGGGAGCACTATCGGTATGGAATTGCTCTTCACATTGTTCTTATTGTTGTAGGCTGTTATAATAGGAGGTATGCGAACCTTGTAGAATCATATTGATGCTTGTTCAACACGTGCCTTCGTCTCTCTGTGTGTGTCAACAAGATGTTCTAGGCTTCTAGCATCAACAAGACCTTCATTAGCATTCCCAGCTTCCATACAAAGAGAGTAGAGCAACAAAATGGAAGATCACGGAAAATCAGATGGGTGGGATGAAGTTCTAGAAGAAGATGATGAGTTAGCGAATGTATGCAAATATCCTATTAGCACTTCATTCCTTTCCTCTGGAACAAGCAGAAGTATGTTATCTCATTTCCAGCATCTCGTCTTATAGAGATAATGTTGTGAGCAAAGGATGACTTTGTTTTGTTAAATTATACCAGGTGGATAATCTAATGTGTGTCCTCTGTTTCCCCACTGCAGGGAGCAAAAGTGTAAAGCCTAGATTCTCATTACGAGGATATGATTTTGTTCCGTTAGATGTTAAGGCTGATAATTTATGCACTGGGGGGCAAGAAGGTACCTCTGCAGTGCCATCAACTAGAGCTTCACAAACCGTGGTGGCTGAACGGTTGGAAAACGTTGAGGAACAAGCTGAAGATTTGGCACCAGAGTTTGCCCTTCCAACCAAGAAAGAAAATACTTCAGTTTCTGAGCTGCTAGATAATTTACAGCGTAGGAGTAGTTCTTTTGTCAGGACACCATCTTTGGTGCGTATTGTCTTGCATTCTTTTCATTTTTTTGGAGTTCTTACACAACACTTATGTTGCTTCTGAATATTTTTAATCTAGTTGCACCAACATGCTCCAAGCATATCAATCAGGGAGCAAGAATTTTCTTCCGTAGTGCCACCAACTAAAGCTTCACAAGCTTTGATGGATGAACCGTTTGAAAATGTCAAGGGACAAACTGAAGATCTGCCATCAGAGTTTCCCTGCTCGATCAAGAAAGCAAATCTTTCAGTTGCAGAACTTCTAGAAGATCTACAGGGTAGAAGTGGCTCTTATGTCGAGACAGCATCTTTGGTGTGCTTCTTGTGGTGTTATTTCATGCTTTGGGGTTCTTAGACAAAAATTAGCTTGCCTCTGAATATTGTAAATATTTATTGCAGTCACATCAACACACCAGAGCTAAACATTGGAAGCCAAAACTCCTTTCTTGCGAGAAGAAAACAGTCGCTATTCTAGGAGACAGAAGTATCGACAGTGAGGACCCCTTGGAGCATGTAATTGACGGATCATCTAGCGAGGAGGAAGTATGGTAACATAAACACTTCATATTAGTCATTGTTCATTTGAAAATTGAAATACTCAAATATTTTTTTTTTTATCCTGGAATAGGATGCTACTCAAAACCACTTGAGTCTGGTAAACAAAAATGAGAACCGGCAAACTATGGCTGACCTATTCCAAGAAGTTTTCAATCCAACAAACATGGATGGTACCATGAATTCAATGAGATCAACAGGGTATAATAATGAAATAATCTTTATTTCTTGCCAAATCTTATTGAAATGACCATTTGCACTGGAATTCTGATTATTTATTAGTCTTTCTCTGTGGCAGAGCTGGTAACTATGGAAGAATGCAACAGATTTTGCAGATGGAGAAAGATTGGCATGCGGAGTTCTTGAGACGGTATAGCAGAGAGCAAGGTTATTCAGGTGGTGCTGTTGGTAGCAGTTGGTACCACTTATATGCTTTGGATTAGGCATTGTCTGTTTGTATGCATGGATTTCAGAGATAGTGACAGTTCGAATTCGTAGGTGATTTAAAGGGAACTACTGTTCAGATTATGTCAAGGTCATTGGAAGGAAAGCTAACAGTCTGCAGCTGCATGTTCCAGGAAAAGAGCAATGTCTGTGCTCCATGCCCATCTTCCAAAAACTCCTATCTACTCATGTGGCAGTAATCTTCTTAAATTAAATAACATTTTGCTTCTCATGCTGCTAAGTTGAACAAATATTTTGGGGAGAAAAATAGTGTTTCAAGATGATTGTCTATCAGTTTCTTATCCAGAAACTCTTTAGAAAAGTAATGTCTTGATTGACCAATTATGCAGCTATAAAACTAAAATTGAAAGTTATTCTGCTGCATCTAGATGATCAGACAAAAGGTATCCTTTGTTGTAGACATTAGACAAACTTCTAATGAACTGACTCTTATGTGAATATAAACGATGTTTTACCAGCATTCTGCAACACTGATGTTTTCATGGAACTTATGTTCATGCAGGATACTGCTATGAGTAATGCTTCAGCAGACAGCACCACGGATGAAAACAGAACTAGGAGGACCATTATCTTCAGCCCAAAGATATGTGACAATGTGGATCTTATGGTTGGAAACATAATTCATATCTTCCCACCATGGTATGATTCTCTAATTCGTTTATGTGTTTTCTTTCCCTGCTCCTGTTATATACTCCTTTTTCTGTTCCAGAGATGCATATGTACCTAATGCTAAATTGAACTTAAGTCAAATCATAAATCAAAGTGGCAAGGATGAAAAAACTCTCGAATTTTAATGTTTAGGCCCCCCAAACTTATATGGTGGTATCATTTAGGTCTCCAGGTCTTGAATGTTGATATTTTGTTGGCAGTGGTCTAAACAGGCTTGACCCCTCATGCCTGACATGGCATGTTGATTATGTGTTTATGTGCCATGTTGGGTCCACATATCAAGTCTACATCAACACACCACACAGTCAGCATGCCGCACTTAGTCCAATGCTAGTGGTCAGGACAAGTGTGAAGACCCAAGTATCAAAATGGGGACCCCCGCTCATGAATTTTACTCTTTTCAAAAAAAAAAAAAAAAAAGTCAGGCTAACATTGAACTTTAACAATGTAGTCTTGTTTGTGATTTGATTTTCTTTTAATCATTGGTTCATGCCTATGTCATTTTGCTTGGCTTGAATCCAAATAACATCGACATTGACAAGATAGCTGTGTTACCTTGACAGGAAAGAAATTAAAATACAAGAGGAGCATGTGATTATTTGCACCTACTTCTCGCACCACCAGACTTGATACTCAGAGATTTTTCTTTACTAGCTGCAAAGCTAGGCAGAACCGTCGCTGACAGCCAATTGTTGATGTAATCGCAGTGTCTATGCTGTTTGTTTTACAGTCACAGCAGTGTACTGGCTAGTCTGGCTGCAAGAGGCAGGCCACAAGCATAACCGTTGCTGATAGCCTAATGTTGAATGTACTCGCAGTGTCTGTTCTGTTTGTTTGTTTTGTAATCACAAGTTTCTGAGAGGCTGATGCCTACTTGCAACCGCAAGAATAACCGTCGCTTGTAGCCTGTGTACTCGCAGTGTCGATCCTGTTTGTTTTGCAATAAGAAATCGCTGAGCACTTTCTATGCCTACTTGCTACAGCAATCGTAAGAATGTAAAACTTTGATCACCAGGCGGAGGAGCCTGCGCTGTTCGAGCTTGAAGCTGTGAGTTTGAATATATGCGCCTGTGAGGCTATTATTATCATTAAACTCTACTTCTCCACTGACGGGAATACATCTGATTACATATTCTGTTTAAAAACATAGCAAGGATTGACGTAATATATATTTAGCAGTCCTCATTAAAAAAAAAATGAGTTCAGTACAACAATACTCTATTGACGTAAAATCTGTATAGCAATTCCTCGTTAAGCAAAATCAAATGAGTTCAGGGCAACAATGCGATTCTAGATCCTGAACTAAGCCTGAGGCGAATGACTTACACCACGATAGAGCTGCTTTACAGCAATCAGAAACTACAGATAAAATCTTTTTGGCTCTACAACATCTAGTGTTCCTCGACACCCTACATTGCCTATCTTTTGGTCGTCAAATAAAAATTGGGAAAATTTGAGCAACCAAAATTTATCCTCAAACTGCCTTCTTGTGGTATATGCGTAATGCGTCTTTCCGACATGTTTCTATGCATTCTGGTACTCACAACTCGTCGTGAGATTCAGATTCTGAATCGCTAGTGTCGGCTGATGGAGGCTGATCCTCTTCTTGGGCCTTAGATTCCTGAGACGTTTCGGAGTACTCACCCTCGTTGGGTGCAGATTCCGAAGAGGATGGTTTCCCCTTGCTAGTAGGTTCTTCCTCCTTTGGTTTCTTCTCAACTTTAGGTTTTGGTTTTGGAATCCTGTTGACACTTGAGACCTGCACAATGGAAGAGTATACATTATAATTACTACCATGAGTAGTCTGCAGAACTTTTTATAGGGTGCTCTACCAAATTGCGAACCTTATCTTGCAAGTCTAGAACTTTCTCATAAACTTCTTCAGATGTGAAAACTGGTGGGCTATAGACAGGGGTACTGCAAAATTTTAAACGGTAGTTAGCCACCTTTTACAAGACAATAAGAAAAAAGCAAGCTGACTCAAAAGGTATACTTTTTCTGTAGGTTTTCCTTTTCCTCCAACCAAGCTTTCACTTTCTCTGCTTCAGTTACAACCTAGAGCCGGAGGTTTACACGACAAACAAAATGAGCATTACACATAATAACAAAACAAGCCCACTTCATTAAGCTCACAGGTTTACCTCATCTACTCTCTTTTTGGGGAGCCATGGTTTGTTTGTGTCCCAGTTCTTGACAATCTGAAAAAACAAGCATGCACTGAATTGTGAACAAAATAACACATCAACCATGCATTACATCGGTCAAAATGTTATACTAAGCAGGTTCTACAATGCTTCAACGAAATAATATCAATTAATTTTGAAATATATGACAAGCATGTAGCAGCCATGCTGGAGACGCATGACCTGTACATATTACTTTAGAACAATTATAGCCCGAGGGAATCAAGTAGGACTGTCCCAAAAAGAAAGCAAAAAACTTTCAAGAAGCAAATTTGTTTAGGGTCCGTTGGGATGTATATATTGGAGAACCTGGAACTGAATTGGTCCCAATTCCAAATCAGCTCAGTATTGGAAATGAACAAAATACCAATGTTGCTGTTTGGATGTAGATGAATTTTGTATCTAGAATCGAGACACACACTCGACCCCGTCGGCACCCTGGAGGAGCTCGACCCCGCCGGTGCCCTGGAGGAGCTCAACACTGGCGGAGCTCGACCCCGCGGCTATGGAGGGAGCTTGACCCCAGCGCCCTGGAGGAGCTCGACCCCGACGCCCTGGAGGAGCTCGACCCCACGGCCATGGAGGGAGCTCGACCCCACGGCCATGGTCCGCTGGCCACCGGTGACGGGGAAGAGAAGGTCCACTGGCCACCGGTGACGGGGAAGAGAAGGTCGCGGCGCGCTTGCCTGCTACCGAGGGGAAGAGGGCGCTCCAAGGCCATGGGGAAGAGAGGGGCTGGCCGCCGTCAACGGGGAAGAGGGGCGCTGGCCGCCGGCAATGGGGAAGAGGGCGCTGTCGCTGCCGCTCGACCCGTGCCGATGGGGAAGAGGCGGTCGAGTCGATTCTGCTCAATACGGAGGGGTCGGCCTCTGAATTGGGATAGCCCCCTTGCAGGTGTAGTTCAATACCAAGGAATTGGGCCTTCAATGCCAAATCTCAATTCCATGTACATCCAAACATCAGAATTGAGGAAATCTGATTCAATTCCAATGCCTGGGCTTCAATATTTGTATCCAAACGGGCCCTTAGATTGCCGCCAGTGTCAAGTTGTGCAACTGCCGCAAAGCTTTTCTGTTTGTTGCACCATTCTTCTCAAGGTTTCTGCTTTAAACATTAGTGGGTGCCTTATGTTCAAAAAAAGTGTATAAACCCGACAGAGTATTATATGATGCTAGATTGAAGTATTCTGTTATGCGAAAAGTATCTCTAAAGATGCAGTAAACAACATAAACTATTGTAATTAAAAATCGTTATTAGGTTCTCTTATTGATACCTTTTGCAGCTCATCAAGATACAATCGAGCATTTTCACAGGCCGCTGGTCGGGCTTTTAATTCACTCAATCTGGGTAATGGGAAAACAATACAATCTCAGTCATTGACCCATGTCAACTAAAGGGTATAAACAGTTAGTAACCTGAAAAGAATTGGGTCGCCAATGGCCTTAAGTTGATCCAGGCGCTCTTTGAATTCATTAGCTTGAGCATCTTCACCGTCCATATATAACCAATCCTGCACCTGCAATTGTCATACAAACAACTTCACTAATCACTACTTCAGCGGAAGACTTAATCAACGAAGACTTATAATCATCAACTGATACTAAGAGCAAGCTAAGTTTTAAACAACCTCACTAAGTTTCTCCGCAAAGGATCCCCTCTCCTGTTCGGTTGAGACAGTCAAAATATCTGTGCTTTCTTCCAGCTGTTATATATTAAATAAATGTTAGCAAGCAGGCAGTCAATATTATACAGAAAAGACGTGTAATAAGAGTAATCATTGCAATCAAACTTTGTTGCATTTTCAAGTTTATCTAGATAACAAGATTATCAGAGCAGCATCGAGTTTCATCAGTGAAAAATCAAACTCTAAAAATTCAATATACATATACAAAATAGGGATCGCCCATATCTGGGGTACGATGGAAAAATACAGGATGTACATTAATGCTAAAAAGAAAAGTTAAAAACCAAACTATCTTAGCCAAGTGTCAACAAAGAAAGCATAAAAAGATATACCTTCTCCTTCATAGAATATATGTATGACTCTAGGTTATTCTTAAGTTCAGCAGTTCTCCTCCTTTCAGCATCCTTCTTATCAAGTTCCTCTAACCTATTTTTTGCTTCAGAAAACAACTCCTTCGAAAGAATTGTCCCAGCACCAGTCGTTGTTTCCACAACCTATAAATATTTGGCATTCGAATTAAACTATGCCGTGCCAACATTATCACCCAATTACCAGAGTCACTATAGCTTACCTTCAATGGAACCCTAAATGTTCTTTTCTTTAGAACCTTCTCTGTAATAATTTCTTGAGCATTACTCTCACCAATGGGAGTGCTGGAATTAGTATCACTGCCAGAACTCAAATTTTCTTTACTATCCATTGTGCTATTATCTACTCCTACTTCGGAAGATGAATTCTGATTGGTGATGTTACTCTCTAGAGTCAATGTCTTCTTTGGAACTTCGACCCACTCAGTTATCTCAATTACTGCTTCTGCTCTATCAAGAGCAATAATACCACTTCTACTCAAAGAAAAATGTAGATTTGCTTTGACGGGTGCAGACAAATTACGGTGTGCATACCTGGTTGAAAAAAAGGCATAACTTTAGTTTATGCAATAAAATTACATTGTTCAGTATCAATTAATTCACGATAAGCTTGAACATTTCAATTTGATTGATGTATCAGCATGACATAATAACATATATGTTTAAAAGGACGAATTACATTAAGAATGTTTAGTGATTTAGTTGTTTATGATCAAGACTTGAAGTTGAAAATACACAAATAAGTATGGGCACTTACTTTTCACTGGCATCTGTCAGTCCTGATATGGAATACTCTGCAAACTTATGTGATGGAATGCCTGGAGGCAGTTCATAAGCTTTGTCATAGTTGAGAGAGACATCAAAGTCCTTGGTATGCCTGATTGACCTAAACATCTGTAGATAACAAATGGGAATCCAGCTATTTTAGATATATCCTTTATGATGAAGAGTTCACCCACAATTTGAAGACAGAAGGAAAACGGCTTTACTAACCTTTATTGGCATTTTCTTCATTCTTGGCACCAAAATTTGATCAATGCTTTCATCCTTGACATAATCCGGACCATCTATCTCAAGTACCAAAGCATAAGTAGAGCCATCAATCATTCCCAACTTACGGTTCAATTTAATCCCATCACTCAGGTTAGCAGCATGAAGTGAGGCTCCCAGAACTATTGCTTCATCAGCATCAAGATGTTTATCCAGCTCGCGCCGACCCAGAAATTCCTGCAGCTTAGCCTGTAGCAGAACAATATTGTTGTCAGTGCGCCAAAAATTTAAAAGTTGTAGATCACACCCCATTTGAAAAGGTAACAAAATTAGGAATGATGGATTATATAAATAAAATTGTTATATAAATATTTTTCTCTAAACAGACAAGGCATTAAACTCTATACTAGTTACCAGAAACATTTACAACCCTTTTAAGATCACGACAAAAAGGATAGCGTCAATGCAAAGTAGTTAAACAAATTTATAACGAAAAATTATTGGTTAAATAGAAGGAAAAATGTATAAAGCAAATAATAGTGTATGTCACATCCATGCATGTACCCATGTTATAATGTTAGATTAATTTCTATAAGTGAGAAGCAGTTCAGAGAAAATGCTCAAAAGACTAAACAATCCAAGTATGCTGATTGCTGAATGCCATGACAGCTAATAGAATTAATTTAAAGTACGTGGCTGCTCTGCTGGTGCTGAAACAAAATCTAGTCTGCTATGGGAATAATTACTAGCTTCAGTAAGATCGTGTTTGTTCCTGGTGCAGATTTGTAAGTGCGTTTGTGTGAGCGTGGTAGGTTTGTTGTAATTTATTTGGTTCCTCCTTAATGCAATGATACATGGCTCTCCTGTGTATTCTAAAAAAAAAAAGTTTTTTTTTTCCTATTATAGACCCTACGAAGATGTTTCTAGCTAATAGGTATATAAAAGAAGTGATTTTGAAAAGCACCGGCAATTACAGAAAAAGTTTAAGTAAAAAAATCTAAAAAGAAAACCAAATTCATTAACCTGCAGTTTTGGAACCCGGGTAGCTCCTCCTATTAGTTCTACAGCATAGATATCATCGATCTTCATGCCAGAATGTGTCAGCACTTCTTTAACTGGAGATAGAGCTTGCTCCCACAAATCCTCACAGAGCTCTTCAAATTTCTCACGTGTTATGGTACTCCTGTAAAAAAAAGAAATAGTGCATAAGTTCAGTAGGTAACACAATGAAAATTGCCCCAACCGTTATTTAAGGCCACAAGCTCACTACACAGTGTCTAAACCAAGGAAAGCTGAAAGCGTAAGATAGGAAAAAACGAAAAACTCAACCATTAAGACTCCCCATAGTTGGCCCAATTATTACAGAACACAATCTCCAAGTCTCCATATAAAAGACAACAACAGCTGACACGGAGTCGATTAAGAAGTAGCCCAAGTGATCCAGAAGTACAGTTTTTGTTTGCCAATTCTAGTGACCTTTCTTTAGATGAGATTGCATCGATGTAGTTCGAAAGCGAAAAATAATTAAATTTAATCTGATATATTATACATGTCAAGACACTTGAAGAAATAAGATATCTTTCATCTATACAAACTCCAAATCTAGCAGATCTGCTTCCAGGACACCTTTGATTAATGAGCTGTAATTCCATTCTTTCCAGAACAATTTTAACCTGACAAATTAGGTTGGACAGTAAATTTTGTAATGTTGGGTGCATTTTCACTTATCTTGATTCTTGACCTTTTTTACATGCTGCATCCATATTTTTTGACCAATAGTTACGCGTTTAAAGCATATAAGATAGAGTAGAGATGCACCTGAAATCAACATCATTATATAGAGATTCTACTGAAATTGGAGCTGCAGTGTTTGCACTAAGAATTTCTTTGGTGCGCTTGACTTGCTTTTTCAACTTAGCCATTGCCTTGGGAGACTGACGGATATCAACCCCGCCACCAAGCTGCTTATTGAACTGATCAGCAAAATAGTTGACCAGACGCATTTCCATTTCAACGCCTCCAAGTCCAGAGTTCCATCTAACGTCCTTAACCTGCAGACATTAGTGTCAGCAACATACTATTCTGGATTTGTCACTCTTCATCTCACATAGCAGCACAGCTCAATACAAGAAAAACATATTTTCATAAGATCTATCATACTAGCCATGAGAAATACTTCCTCTCAAAGATTGCCACCACCCACCAGACATCTGAGAGAGGTGCAATTGAACAACTACCAGAAATATCAAGAGAGGGAATTCACCTGGAACTGGTTAACGGAGACCGTCTTTCCGAACTCCTTGGCGTTGTATGCCGAGTAGTACACTAATGCAGCGTAGGTGCTACCAGCGCCCATGTCGTAAAAGATGACATGCCGCGACGCATTGGAGAAGTCCTTGTCAATCCCGTACTGAAGCGCGGCACCAGCGTGCTCGTTGATGAGAGAAAGGACGTTGATTCCAGCCAGCTGCGCGGCCTGCGTCAACGCCCGGCGCTCGGCCTGCCCGAAGTAGGGCGGCACGGCGATCACCGCGTCCCGCACGGGCGCCCCAACGTGCGCATCGGCGAGCCCCGCGGCGTAGTGGAGCACCATGGCGACGATCTCCTCGATGGAGTATACCTGCCCGTCATCGGCGCGGACCGCGGCGGCGCCGCGCGCGTCGGGGACGAGGTCGTAGGGGAGGAAGAGCGAGTCCGTGACGGACTGCACGTAGGAGAAGGGTTTTGCCAAGAGGTCCCGCGCGCGGGCGAACACCTTGGACGGGTGCCGCGCCGTGATGCCCGCGGCCTCCTCCCCAGCGAGGCGGTTGCCGTCGGCGAGCGCGGCGAGTGCCGGGGACTTGCGCTTGGACATCTCGTTGATGGCGACAGCGATCGGAGCACGGCCCGGGGCCAGATGCACAGCCGCGACCTTGAGCCACTCCGAGCCGAGGTCGATGCTCGCCACCGCCGCGGTCGCCGGCGGGACGGCGACGGCTGCCGCGACGAGGACGGCGAGGAGGATTCCCCAACTGCGGGGCTGCGACATGGCGTGTGGCTACCGGCTGCCGCTCAGTGCAATGGCATGTAGGAGGGGTTAGGGTTCGGAGATCTGGGGTGCGGAGTGGCTGGAGGAGCACGCGGTGGGAAGAAGGGGAGCAGAGGAGGGGAGAACGATCTCGAGGACGCGGCAAGGGAAGGAGGTGCAGAGGGCGTGCCACTGCGGATTCTGGAATTTTCATTGTCCTTGTTCGTTTTATTGCAATTCGAGATTTTGGCTACCGGGCCACTGTATGTTTTCAGATTTATGTTTGCCACCTCACAAGAATACTCTTAACGAGGAACTTTTCTGAAATATACATGAGTTAGTAGGTGCCTAGTACAAATTTTACCTAAAACAGAACAGAGCACGACCGGCGCGAATTGAGTCATCAATCCAATGAAAACAGGCCACGTGGAAAAGTATCCACGTGGCGTTTCACGGCGAGCGCGGTGCGTTGGACACGCCGAGACGTGGTTACAAGCTGCGACAACCGACAAGCTACAGTTCCTCAAAGTCACTGATAGTCTGCAAGTGGACGGCTGTAACGAAGACTCAAAGAGTGATTCCTCAATCTCAAAATTGAACTCAGAGGGTGTTTAGTTGGTGAAATATTTTGGGTTGATAGTCTGCTTAAAAGATTTCGCTCCTCGCACTTTTCAGTCAAACGGCAATTAGTTTTTTGTTTAACCATATTTAATACTCAATTTAGTCAATTCCAAAGGCATCGCAAAGACTTTTGGGCTCATTTTTCATGAAATGAACACACCCTCACTATTTTCATTGGGTGTGGTCTTTAAAATTAGATTACTTTCATTGTTATTTTTCTACTCCATAAGAAAAGTTGGATCATTAGAAATAGACATCACTTGTTTATATAGAAGTCACTTTTTTCATTGGGTGTGGTCTTTAAAATTATACTTTCATTGTTAAATTTTATAATAATTTATAATTTATATAAGAAAATTTTATCATTAAAAGTACTTCACTCATTTTAGATTGTAGGATCCTATTTATTAGAATGTAGGAATTGTATAGAAATTTTTAAAAATATATATTTTTTATAGAAAAAAAGGACACTAGAGCTCGGATAAACCACACATTCCAAATAGGTCCTAAGTCTTTTAGGCTTTTCTATATATTCACATGTCTTCGATTTTTTTGCCATGTCATCTTTTATTGAACATTTGGATCTAAATAATCTTAAATGGAAACAATTTTAACTAGAAAGTTTTAAATCTTATTGGTCGCTACAAATTCAGCATAAAACATTTAAAATTTTTAAAAATTAATAAAAACCTTAAAACATAAATTTATACCTCAAAATAGTCTTAAATAAAAATTATCAACTACAAAATTATAGACGTTGAGGCCAACTTTGCTACTGATCAAGTCATTTGAAAAATAAATAAAATATAAAATTCAAAGTTTGAGAACTTCAATGAATACTTAACACTGGATACTCTGGGAGGTCGATCTTCCCTTGCTACGAGGTCGATGGTGAGAAGTGAGAACACTGTGGAAGCCAAGTTGTTTTTTTTTTTTCTCAAAATCCTAAAAGATTTGCGCTTCTTTTCATTTAAAAAGAAAGTAGAGTTTTACGGGAAGGATAAAGCTTTACAATGTATTTTTGCCTCCCCAAATGCAAAGACATGCTGACTACTCGCGAATAAGGCAACTAAGCTTGCAAGCCCTGGCTGCGATCCACTGATCGATGGTATGCTTGATGGTGCCAAGCAAGTGATTGGTGGTGGAGCTAGCATTGCGAAAGCATCTCGCGTTCCTCTCTTTGCAAATTTCCCAGGCCACCAAGGCGAATAAGGTGTCTGCCCCCTTCCACTTGTCGTTGTGCCACCTCAGACGCCAGTTGTTGCACCACTCAAGCATATAATTGCCACCCACTTGTGAATAGTCGACGCCGAGTACCGCTTAGATGATCCACCACACTTGTCTAGAGGACGGAGCAGGAGGCGATGATGTGGTCGATGCTCTCCGGTTCCTGGTCGCACAAGAAGCAGTTGTCGTTCGCCTCTAGTCCATGTCATCTCCTTCTGTCGGCGGTACAGTTGCACCTCCTGACTGCTACCCATAGGAATATTCTCAATCGGAGCGGCGCCCAAATCTTCCAGATGCGCTTGCACCCCGGGATTAGGTGAGAAGTCATTTGTAAGGTTTAGTAGTAGGCCGACTTGGAGGAGTATGTCCCATTGGTCGACCATCTCCATATGAGGCGATCCTTGCTGTCGCTCAGCTGCACCTACATGACTCAGCCTCGAAGTATGAGGTATTTGTATGCCACGAGGACCGTGATGCTGCCGGTTATTTGACGCACCCATGCTCGATCTTTCCTTCGGCCACGGTTGTGTTGCTGATGCATCTGTGGCTGACGAAGTGTAGCATAGATAGAGTTATGTCTTTGACCGCGCATCCCAGATCTAAGTTGTGTTTTCGTAATTTTTTATTTTCCAGATTGTTCGTATTTTCGTTATTTCATTCATAGAAGTATTGGTTTCCATGGCTGGTCCTCCAAATTGCATTTCTTTTACTTGATGGAGGGTGTAGTATTTAATTTTTCTAAGCTTTACGCCTTTTTTTTAAGTACTAATATAAAAAACTGGGCCTGGACGATGGTTTGGAGCCCAGTACGCTCCCGCCAGCTTGGCGCCCCGTTTGTCCATTAATCTCTTCCACACCGCCGGCCCAACCCGAGCTTCGTCGAGGTGTGTAACCTAAGCGTAGTGCTGCCTGCCTACCGGCGCCGCTCGCTCGCTCGACCGACGGCCGCTCTCCGTCCAGGTGTCCAACACGCGATCTCATTGAGCCCTTCTCCTCAACCGCCGTCCTCCGCCGCTGCGATGCCTCGGTGAGTGCATCTTTGTCTTAGGCTCTTAGCTACTCAACTTGTGCCCATCCATGATCCATCCGTGAGTGTGCGGTTGTGGGGTGGGGGTGAAAGGCGTTGGATTTGAAACCCTAGCACTGGCGTCCCATGATTTGCGCCAGGATCTCGCTGGTTGATTCCACGATGTTTTGGGTTTGCTCATTGGGAGCCGATTAGATGATACTACCTGCCTCTGTCTGTGCTGTTTTGTTGTATATGTTCCTTTCGATTTATGTCTTAACTCGTGTTCTGATTTGTCTCTTGTTCTTACCGTGCAGGTATTACTGTGACTACTGCGACACCTACCTGACCCATGACTCGGTGAGTGTCTTGTTCTGCTTCAATTTTTTTAAGGCTACAGACATGTAGCAGGCTCATTATTTCTTTGTAGGTTTTGTTAGGACTAGAAACAATGTGTGGCGTCGCCGCGCAGCTGCCTTTGTCTGGCCAGCCTCCTCCAATGTGTGAGCCCATGCAGCTCCCTTTTATACATAGGATAGAAATAGAAAGGATTACAATTTACATGGCAAAGTAGAAACTGCAGTTATTTAATTTGTGGCACAGGCTAAAGTATATTAATTTGACAGTAAGGAAAAAACTTAAACTGTTTTGAGTAGCTGGTTCTGTATGCTTGGTCTACAGGTGTGTCATTCTCTCACTATGCTCCTAGAGTTCTACTAATAATACTTGAGTATATATGCTCACAGTTTAGAAAATGGAGGATGCTCATAGTTGAATAGATGGAACGTGAGTTGACTACTTTGCAAAAATGTTGACTATTTTGTAAAAAATGTTGCAGCCATCTGTCCGGAAACAACACAATGCTGGATACAAACACAAGGTATTTATTTTATTCTTTGTATACTCTCCATAGTCCCAATTTGTTTTTGGTGCCTGGTCATCTATAAAATGTTGTTCAACCTTGTCTGAAATATTCTAGGCGAATGTTCGAACCTACTATCAGCAATTTGAGGAGCAGCAAACTCAAAGTTTAATTGATCAAAGAATCAAGGAGCATCTTGGACAAGCTGCAGCTTTCCAGGCAGGTGCCCCTTTCAATCAACATCTGCTTGCATTCCCAGGAGCTGTGCCCCGCCCTCGTCTTCCAATTTTGCCAACCCCCGGCATGCCTCATGGATTCCCTCAAGCACCTGGTGCACCGTTGATGCCAGGAGTTAGGCCCCCGATTTTTCCAGTTCCAGGTAAATAGGGCAGCTGTTTGTATCATTCATCATGATTACTAGCATCTATTATGATGGATATTATGTGTACATGTGACATGTCTATAACCTGTCTATAACTCATTTATGACTCTTTCCTGTTAATTTGATATTGTTTTCTTCATTGAAGGCGAAATAACTACATTTATCACTGCCTCCAACCTTAGCAGAACAAACATCAAAGTTGAATGTTCTGCAACGAGTGCTACTTGTTTGTTATGGCCCGATTCTGGTTCTTATGCATGTATCTGCACAGTGTGTTAATCGTTTTCATGTTACTTAACCGGGCATCTGTATATAAGGTGCTAATTACCTACCATATGTTGGTTAATTAGGTTTGGTTTATTTTGTACCATGAAATTTCATGGATTTTATTTGTTTTGAGTACATCCTGATTTGAGTTACTAGTGACTTTAAGCGATCTCTAAACCCTTTGCACAGTTCCAATCCAGAAGACACTGGTCTTCATTTTATGCATGGAAACAGATATGTGCGAACTATTTATTACTGATATTTTTCCTGGGGAACGAAACTTTTAGAACAAGCTGTAAATATATTCTCAAAAATTTCCCCAGTTTTTTTACCTTTGCCAAAGCAATTAATCATGTGGTTTGTGATGAGTGGAGAATTGGAGATCTAAAATGCTTAAATAGATACTCTGGTATTTTTTCGTTTTCACGTTTATCTCAAACATGGTACTACTTTTCTATAAGTTGATAAATAGATTATGTGTATAATTATGCAGATAAATTGGTAAGTTATAGATCATATTGACTAAGTATCCTTATTTACTAGACGTTAATCAACCCTCCCTCTCCCTGACCCTCATCCTTATTTACTAGCGTTCACAGTTTGTCTACAGACATTTCCTGCGTAATCAGCCCTATCTCTCCCTCATAACTGAAGAAAAAAAAGACTTGTTTGCATCAACATGATGTTTCTTCTATTTCTGGCATTTCTGCGAAGGCACTGCATCTCAGTAATCTTAGAGATTGATTTGATGGTTACCGCAATCATTTCTCTTCCTCCTTATAACTGTCCTAAAATTCCTAGAGATGCTTATACTTGTGGGTGGAGGGAATTGCTTAATGTTGTTCTAACTTTGCACAGCTGATAAGTTGGCCTTTGGCAGAGTTTTCTTTACATTTTCCATATAGATTTCACTTATTTGAACCTAACAATAACCACTTTGTGTTACTGTTTTTTCAAATGTGTCAGGTTATCCTGGTGGAAGAGTTTTCTTTACATTTTCCATATCGATTTCACTTATTCGAACCTAACAATAACCACTTTGTGTTACTGTTTTTTCAAATGTGTCAGGTTATCCTGCCGCCCCACCTGGCTCCATGCCGCAACCAGGCGCCCCACCTGGCTCCATGCCACAACCAGGCGCCCCACCTGGCTCCATGCCGCAACCAGGCGCTCCACCTGGTTCTATGCCAATGCAGATGGCCCCACTCCCAAGGCCTCCAACGCTACCGCCTCCAACATCTGGAGTCCCAGGTGCCCCTATTCCTAGCAGTGCAGCACCTCCAGCCATTTACCAAGCAAACCCATCAGCACCTGCAGGTCCGACTTCTAGTGCTCCTCCAGCTCCACCGACTGCTCCACAGCCCACATTCTCCTATGTGCAGCCATCAGAGGGCAGCCACTGATTCTGTTCCTTAGACATTTACTTGGGAGGCATATGAAGTTGATATTGCCAGAAAGGCTGCTCCTTAGGCCATTTTGGTCAGTAACTCAAGGGATTGTTGAGTAAATCTTCCAATGAGTATAATCGGTGTGGTTGGGCCCTGTATGCTAGTCGATGTAGGTTAACTATGTAATCAACTTTTATGTATTATTTTTTTTAAAAAAAAGGACGCTTGAAAGTCAGAACTAGGTTTCTTGTCAGAATTGAATTTATGTGGCATGGGATGCTTGAACTCCATACACATCTCTGTGTTGTGATTCACCAGTAGGAGTATTAGTTTAAGATGTTTTTGTCTCGCTTTTACCAGCAAAATGTTGGATCTTACCTTCTATAATCTGCTTCGGCCTTAAGGGTACACCACCCCTGTTGCCTACCGAAAACCGTGGTTGCACTACACTTAACAAAAGCTAGCTGACATCATAACCAAACGTTCAAATGGAGAATTTGCAGAAGTTACAAAGGGTGAAAATTCTCCAGTTGTAACAAAAAGCCATAATATACTTTACTGCAGGAATTTAATGAAAATTCTCCAGTTGTGACCAAAAGCCATAATACCATTTGCTGCATGAGTGTGAGGGTGATGTGTGTGTTCTCCGTGTGAACTGGACATGCATAAAAAATCCACTTATTACAGTAGACTAGAAACAAATACAAACGGTGATAAGTAATACTCATTCAAAAATTTAATCACTAGCCTCAAGCGCAATCTCAACATCTTGCCTTCAGGTTGTTCCCATTGAATGTGGTCTTTAAAATATTACTTTCATCGTTAACTTTTTGTATATAATTTATTATATAAGAAAAGTTTGATTATTAGAAAATACTTCATCTATTTCAGATTGTAAGGTCCCCTTAGGAACGCGGGAATTATGTAGGAATTTTACAAAAATCAGTTTATTTTTTTAAAAAAACACAGGAACAAAATAAAATCTCATGTTCCAAACAGGGCCTAAGTCTTTTTTTGGCTTTTCTATAAACTCCCCACATGCCTTCGATTTTTTGTCATGTCATCTTTTATTGAATATTTGGATCTACATAATCTTAAATGAAAATAATTTTAACTAGAAAGTTTTATAATTAATACAAAATTAGTATAGAGCATGTCTCCATCCAACATCATTTGAAAAAATTAAAAGTTGAATTTCATAATTAGATAACTTTAAACAAAAATTTAGACCTAAAAACCATCTCAAATAAAAAATATTATCAATTTACAAGTTATAGATCACGTTCAGACCTACAGATTTGGTATAGATCATGTTAATATCAAAGATCATTTGAAAAATCAAAAAATAAATACATTTCAAAATTTGACCCTAGATAAAAAGGCAACAGATCAAGTGCATACCAACCTCTTCGTGCAAACCGTGCAAACTTATAATCTGGTCATAGGATGTTGATCCAATGGTGCGCACAGGGGAGGTGGAAGGGGGGATTTACAAAAATGTAATTAAGGGTGTGCGGTTAAGTGTAAAATTATCCAATCCTCCGTTCCCCTTGTATCAACATCCCGTGGTTCAAATTAGAAGTTTACAGGTTTACATAGAGAGGTTGGTTTACATCTGATCCGTTCCCACATAAAAATATTGTAGACAAGTTGTAGAACATATTGAGAGCTATAATCCTAGCATAGACCATGTCAACGTCAACCGTCATTTAAAAAATTCAAAGAAAATGACAAAATCTAAGAATTTAAAATGAATATTTATGCCCCTAAACTAACGCTCATTAAAATATTATGTGAGCTACAAAGATGTACTCCCTCCGTCCCTAAATGTTTGTCGTTCTCGCTTCCCGAGAAACTTCTACCGCAATTATATATTAATATATATAAATATTTATGCTAAGTAATTAGTATCATCGGAAAGATTTTTTTCGTCTAGTTTTTTAATAAATATATTTAGAGGTATAAATGTTGCACGTATTTTGTACAAATCAAGTCAAACTTGTGGCACGAAAAACCAACGGCGGCATACCAAATAGGGACGGAGGGAGTAGAACATAAGGAACACCAAAGGACTCCCCTCCCTCTCTAATTACTCCCCTCTGTCCCATCGAATATGCCGCCGAGAATCATGCTTGTGAGGAGGGCACAAATTTTCAAAAGACAAACGCGTTGAGACAGAGAAGTATCCAAGATGGAAGGGCATACCCTTTTTTTTCATCTTTTCTTTTTATCAAAGAGTTGTACAACTTTGGTGAAGATCACGTCAACATCCAAGGTCGTTCAAAAATTCTTAACTACAAAGTTATAAATCTTACTAGGAACCACAACTTTTATATAGGCCATGTTAATATAAGTTGTCTTTGAAAAAAAAAAAAATGAATTTAAAATATGGCAACTTAAAACATATATTTGAGCCTCTAAAATATCTTAAATAAAAAAGTTATCAACTATAAAGTTTTAGAACATGTCGAGCTCTACAATTTGGTTATAAAGTTTGTATTCCTATGGCTTCATATAAAAAAGTTTTTTTTTTTCACTTTTCCTATCCGTCTGTTGAAAGATTTTTGTGTTCGATCTCTTGCAACACGTGTCGGGCACACGGAGGCGACGCGGCGAGCGCGAGCGCGAGCGAAAGGGGACACGCAGGTCACGGGTTCGATGCCCGTTGTCGGGTTCTCTCGATCGGGTCAAAAAAATGTTGGGCGCGCCCGATACCCGCCTTTAGGCCTTGGATGCCGGTCCCGACAGTGCTCTCAAAGATTTTGGGGAAGCGCCTAGGCGGAGGGGGCGATTCAGCGGCGATCGGGCGATTCCTCCGCTCCTCTCCGTGCTCCTCTCTCCGTCCAGCCCGCCGGAGGTCCTCCCTCTCGCCGCTCTTCGTGCTCCTCTCCATCTAGGCCCGCCGGAGTCCTCTCGCTCACCGATTTGGGGCTCGGTTGTTGCCAAGGTCGCCGTACCTCCGCTCGCGCCCCCTCCTCCTTGATTTGTGCTATTTTTGGGGATTATCTCTTCTAGATCGGGGCTTGATTCAGTGTGGTTGCTTTTGTTTCCTATGGATGGATCTCGTCATGCGGGCTCATGTGTTGTGGTCGTCGAGGATTTTTGCGTGCGGCGCTGTTGGCCACGCCCCCCGGTCCAACTCATGCATGGTGTGGCTTCTTAGCGGCCGCGGGTAGGTGACTAGGGGATCCCGGTGACTAGAGACCGCGCTGCTCGGCTGGCGGCCAAATCTAGCACAAATTGAGCCGCCATGCATTTCGGCGGGCGGTTTGTGTGGATGAGGTCGCCGGCGGGTTTGTGTGCATGAGTCGATTCCTCCGATCTAGCACAAATGACTTCTTAGCGGCTATTTATGACAGCTAGTTTGTGTGGATGAGGCCGCCGGCTCCACAAATGGAGCCACCATGCATTTTATTGCACCATTGTATTGTGCCTTTTATTCTATTTTTAGAGCTTTTTGTAGATCTCTTGTCTATGTGTGGTGAGGTGTAGGACGTTCTTTTGTCGTTTGGTATAGAGGAAGGGCATAGTGTTTTACTTGAATGCAAGCCGCATTGCTAGTTGTATTCTTCTCCATGCAAACAAAATTGAGATGCCAGGTGCCATAAAACCATATTTCTTGTTATTCAGAATGTCCACCTGTAGTGCATAAAACCATATTTCTTGTGCTTTTATCTCGCTCAAAAGACCATTCCAAGTAAATTGGTTAATTCAGTTGAATTGTGACTATGATGTGGGTTTTCCTTAGATAATGTTGTCCTTGATAAGTTACTTGGGGGTGCTTTTGTCATAGGTTGTTACTATTTTATAGTTGAACTTTCACCTTTTTTAACTATCTTATATGGTTGAATTGGCATGGTTGGTTGATCTCTCTCTCTCTCTCTCTGTGTGTGTGTGTGTGTGTGTGTGTGTTTGTAGTGTGTTTGGGCAATTGTGACTCTGCTGTGGTTTATCTCTGTCAAGTTCTCTATCTAGTTCTCTCTCTCAAGCGATTTCCTGATCACAAGCGAGTTCCTAGGACTTCATCATTTCAGGTACCAAAGGAGAACAACTCAAAACCAATGATGTGTTTTTTGTATTTGTGTAGATTGCGACACTTTGGTATACAACGCCTGAAGTTTTGCTAGGAGCAACACATTACTCAGCTAGTGTTGATATGAGGTCTGTAAGTCTGTTGGATGCATCTTTGGTAAGCCTACTCTCCTTTTTCAGCCTTGAATCAAGATGCCAAGTACTTTGCCTTGGTGCTAAAAAACTCAATGCATTATATGTATATATAATAAATATTTATGGAGTAAAAAGCAATAACAGGTGCATCTTCTTGTACAAGGAATTTAGTAGTGGTCCACAATATAAATTGTTCACATCATTGAATTTATGAACAACCAAATAGCATATTGTGCTTAGGCTTAAACTATTGTCATTGCTCCTCTTCATTAAGAGACTCTATATTCAAATAATTTTGTACTTATGCTGAAGAAGTTTACCCCAGTGTGATGTTCATAACTTTCTAATGCAAATGAAATGGCCCGACAAAGAAGGCTCTCTTCCGGATCACTGAAGTTGCAAACAGCTTGCTTCACATCTTCGTGTCCTTTTCTTTTTCCTTCAGATTCAATCGTTGCTACCATAATCCGACTAGTATCTTCCTTAGTTGTTAGAATAGCATATCATTCTCGATATGTTAAAAGAATCTTTGGCACATAACAATTTGTCGCAAAGAGTCGTTGCTAGAATAGTATATCTTTCTAGTGTGTGTACATTTCAGTCGTGATATCCTGTGTTGACCAACAACACTAGTTGTTTTTGGTTGTTACGTGTTGGTTGTAGGCTGCCTTCAGTTAACTATGTATGTGTTGCAAGGCAAACAAGGTGATTAGGTTTGGAACCGAGTGGAGAATGAGTGATTTGCAATCTGACCAAAGTCTGCACCTAGTTTGTTTGTTGTATTTTGTAGTTCACTCTTGAGATCCGCTTGCCGACCACTACTAATCTTTGTTTGGCTTCGCGTTTGTGTATGTCAGTGCACTGATTCAGACAATCAGTCACATTGCATTCATCAACTTAGAAATAGATCAGGCATGTGCATTCGTGAACATGCCTAGGAAGCCATTGTGTCAAGACTGTGCTTTTTGTCCCAAAGAAAAAATACACACAAAGGTGAAGCCGTAATGGAGTTTATATAGGCACCAATTTTTTCGATTTTGTGGTGTATGGATGACCGAAGTTTTCCGTTGTGTGGTGATTTTGGGGCTTACATTTTTTCTGTTGTGCTTGAGGGAAGTGTCCTCGCGATGCTTAACCCCTAACCCTCTCGTCTCGGTGCTCGTAGTTTGAGAAAATCGAACAAAGCAATACAAGTGCTCTTGTATTTATTGTTTCAAAGTGCTTTGAAGCTGATATGTCCAGATTGAGAAGAAGTTGAGGAAGAAGTTTTTTTCTACCTATGAGCTAGCTGCTGCTGTTAGCTAATGTGAAGTTGACATGCTATCTTTTGAATGTGTTGCATTTTTTTGAATGCGCATAGAGCCATCAGGATCCATGTGTAGTGCTCCCCTAGTGTCAATTACATTCACGAATGGTCCATGCATGTCACTAGTGCTCGCTATTTTTTGAATGCGGATAGAGGTGCTCCAATATTGTAATCATGTACTTCTTCCAATATTAGTTGTGGCTTTCTTTAGCTGTGTTGGTAAATGGTAGGAAGTACAATTAAACTATCACAATTGCATTTCTTCCAAAGTTTCTAAATTTTAGTGTGAGGAGGTGGTAGGGTTACAGATCTATTATTTTTTATTTGTTGTTGTCGTGTTGTTGTACCCCTCTTGCACTAGAAGCATCTAGAAGTCCACCACCTCACCTCTCATCGGGCTTGCTCTAGGACCTCTGAGTAGCAGGCTAGTAGTGTCCTGTGTTTTAGGCACAGTTAGAGATCCCGTGGAACGAGCGCCCTTAATTTTAGAGTACCAGTCCTTCTATTTTTTTTGTGAAGAAATCTGCTTGTGCTTCTCGTGCTTGGACATGTGTGGCTGCTAGAGTTCATTAGGAAGTAGGATGACTGTCTGCACGCACATTCTATCTCATGCGAGTGTTGAACCCATCACATTGTTTTATTAAATGCTTTAAACTGAACTTGTAGCGAGGGTGACATGGATATGTCTACTTTTAATTCAGAGATGCCATTTAGACATGGATATGTCTACTTTTAATTCAGAGATAACATGTTCTTATCTCTGAATTAAAAGTAGACATGGATATGTCTAATTTCGCCTTTAGACATGAATTTGAAAGCAATAATGTGTTCTTATTTTTCTCGCATTATTGACTTCAAGGTCCGGAATGTTGCCGATGTTGGATCCATACAATTTTCTATGGTGGATCAGTATGTGTGTATGACTCAATCCCACCAAAAAAGGTAAAATTGTTCGCACTTCATTTACGTAAAGAATTCTTTCAAAAAGATGTCCGTAAAATATGTATGCTAATAAACTAATTTGGCATTGAAAAACTCAGTATGCCTTTGCTATTAAGCCTCTAATTGTAGTTGTGTGTTCTATTCCTAACTTCCTATTAACCTTTCCTATCCATGAAAGCAAAAAATATAAAATATGTAGCTAATTAATTGCAATCAGCAATTATGCAAATTGCATGTATCGAGCACCACAATTTTAGTTTCAAGATGTGCAATATATCCCTTTTTGCGTGAGGATTTGATGGACTCTAGGTTAAATTTCTAGTTGTAACAAGAAGTTCATTACATTGGAGGCAATGGGTATTTAGAGGTTTGAAGATCGTGGCTCAAATCAAGCAAGAACTACAAGTATGTGACAACTTTTTGGGTAGTGTTTTTTGTCCTGCTTGATTTGTGCAAGCGCTATGCTTAAGTAATCGATGATTATTGCACATCTTTTATGTTAAAACTGCAGGTTACATTAGCTGCAATTTCTACATGTGTAATGTGTAATTTCTGGTGGCTAAGGTATTGTGTCGAGAAGCTAGAGGTTTGGTGCTAGAGGAGAGCAGTGGTCCAAGGAGGAATTTTTTAAATGCCAGGTCAGGTTTATATCAGATTTAGGTCTCACTATTATTTATGTTCACATCATTTTGTATTTTGTATTTATATACACATATAGTATTATTGCTTCTCAATACTGGGTGTCTTTTATCTTGTTAAACTCCTGCAATGTCCATTCTGTTGCATCTATGAGATGACTCCTTTCTGGCGTGCATTCAAAGCATTTGTGATTGCATATACTCTGGTCATTGTAAGTCACTAGGCAATACATAGTTGTGTAAATTGATCCATGCATTTTGAGTAAGCCATTGGCCTACATAAATCATTTTAAGCCATTGGCCAATGTACACTTATAGTGCTCTTTCCATATTGATCTCAGTATTGCAAGCATTATGGTTCAATTATAAATTTGAATGGTAATCCAATTTGAAACCTTATAGATTTTAGGGTAATTGTGGAAGTGGAACTGAACCTGGTATTAGATTAAAATGCTTGTTCTATCCTAGTTTTATACTGTACAAACTTACTACGACATTATTTCAAATCACGATCTATCAGTAGTGCTCAGAGTTGTGCTCTCATGCTGTGCATCATGTGTGTGCTCTTGGGTGAGTTCCCACGGGTGTGAAGCTTTTTGGTCATGGTCACTTTGGCTTTGTATTGATGAACCAGTGTGCTTGCCTGCCGATATATTGATTGACACTTTGACTTCTAAATTGTTTTTTTCTTGTCCCTGCAGGGTTTTGTCTGGAAACTTATTGACATCCCCTTCTCCATCTCCAAGCTTAAGCAGCCAGAGGACCTGTAAGCTCTACATCTCTCTATTCCTGTTTCGTGACTGCCTTTTACAAAGAGCTACGCTTTTAAGATATTTTCACTTTTGCACCCAGGCCATTTGTATCTTAGTGTGTATCTAGAGTATTGTAGGCGATAGCTATGCCCCTAGCATTTTTGAAGATACTGCAGGTGCTAACTGGTGTTTTTTTCTAGAGTTTCATAGGGCTTTGCATTGCTGGCAATTTAAACATTCAGATACATAAATTGCGGTCACTGATAATGTAAATTGCAGATATTGGGTACTGCAATTGTAGTTCTTGGCATTTACAATTTAAAATCTAGTCATAATTTGTAGATAACAAGTAAAGGGATTCTGCTGGTTGTGATAAACATATGGTTCTGTTATCATAGGTAACAGAACATGTGTATTGTTTGATATATCATCATGTATTGTAGCAAATAAAGTAATGTAGCTTTATTTGTAGATAACAAGTAAATACCTCTTGCCCATTGAGCAAGTCCATGTAACCTCCTATCATGAGTATAATTGGGGTTCACAATATTTAAAGAATTTGGTTCTTCCATTTCATGAACTCCTTGGATGTGGACCTGCAAAAAAAATTGTTAACTCTGTAACCTTGTTTATGTCTGATGTTTTGTCCCTGTATTGTCTCTTGTAATAAAAATAAATTGTTTAAAAACAAGCAGGGACCCTGCGATACAAGACAACATAGTACAAAATTTTGTCAAATCTGTCTACTTGTTTGTCTCAGCTGTCATGTCCCTTGTAATAAATAAAATTTGTTTCAAACAAGATCTCATAGTCCAAAAACAGGGACCCTGCGATACAAGGCAAGAAAATAAAAAATGACATTGCTTGATTCCCTATATGAACCTAGCTGAAGGCGCATTGTGAAAGTAACACTTTCGCCGAGGCCGAAAGTGGGCCGTTAGGCCCTCGAGGCCGAGACGCGAAGTCATCACAGGGACCCGCGAATTGTGTTTGGATTGTTCCTTGTCTTGTACTTATTATTTTATTGTATTTTATTGTTCATTGTGCTGTGTAGTCCCTTGTCTTGTCCCTTGTATTGTGCCTTTTATTGTATTGTCCCTTCTATTGTGCCTTTATTGTATTGTATTGTATTGGTCCTTGTATTGCCCCCTACCCACTGTCTTTATCTTGTATTTTGTCCTTTGTGCTAGGTCATGACTCTCTTATTTGTTCTAGGACATGGCGACATGGATGGATTTAAGCTTGTGGAGCTTGTTGGTCTTGAAATGGACCTCCTAGACATTAGTAAGTATAAAATACAAGTCCTTGACAATCCCAGTCCCCAAGACACCGCACAAGGTACACCTTCCTCCTTGACAATCCCACAAACACCTCGTGGGCACGGAGCCCCGATCGATCAATTCTATGTAGGTCCCGGACGCACGCTCCCCGCAGACGACTTCTACCTCAACCTCGCCGACCGGTCCTCATAGAACGTGCTCGCCCGCCGGCCTCGGCACTGCGCGTCTACTACCGGGTCCGCGCCCAATAGCAAGGTATCGGGCTTTGTCTTTGTCTCACCTCCTCACCTATACAAACAAGACATACTCTTATGTAACTATGGATTGATCCAGTCACCAAGCTCGCGATCTAGGGCCCGCGGACAAGGTTCGCGCCGTGCACCGGTCACGGAAGGCTCCTATCTTTCCGCTGGCACAGGCCTTGAGATGTCCGTGTTTGTCGCTTTTACATTATCATGCCGCTACTGCACATAATGGAACATGTTCAAACTAATGCTGTTATGATACTTGAACAGATTTGGGACAGTTCTCGCTGTAAACGGATTAGAAACATGGGAGGTCACCAAACACGGACTGGGGTATTAGCATGGAGCTCATGCATCTTGTCCTCAGGTAGCAGGGACAAGAACATATTGCAGCATGACATCCATGTCCCCAGTGACTATATCAGCAAGTTTTGTGGTCATCGATCAGAGGTGAGATTTCCATGGCATAAATAGTGTCCTGGAAAATATTTCAATCACTGTGCAAAATAAAAATAAAAAAGCATCTTGTTGGAGGTCTTTGTATCTCTGACCTTTATTATGTGAACATAATTGTCAGGTCTGTGGACTCAAATGGTCGCATGACGACCGCGAGCTTGCCTCTGGCGGAAATGACAACTTATTAGTATGGAACCAGCGATCGCAACAGCCAGTGTTGCAGCTGACAGAACATACGGCCGCTATTAAAGCAATAGCGTGGTCACCACATCAGCAAGGACTCCTGGCATGAGGAGGCGGAACAGCCGATAGATGTATCAGGTTTTGGAACACGACTAATGGAAATGTTCTAAACTCAATTGATAGATGAACCATGCAAGTAGTAGTTCTGACCACTATTAATTGATCTCTCTGCTATGTCGTGCTATCCTCATCTTTTGCTTTCTGTTGCAGGTTTGCAATCTTGCCTGGTGTAAAAATGTGAATGAGCTCGTGAGCACACATGGATATTCCCAAAATCAAATCATGGTCTGGAAATATCCATCCATTTCAAAGGTGAGCTTATATGTTGTGGATACTTAGCATCTCCGGATATATCAGTAAGCCAGCCGTACAGTACATCCTTTGGATACAATTATAGAATGACTTCCGATCTGTGCAACACAGTCTTTCTCGGCTTGCTTCTGAAATATAATAATTTCTATGTATGGGATGATACATGGAATTAAGGAATGCTTAAAGCAACAGTGAAACTTAAAGCAAGCAATGAAAATCATTTGCTGTATAATACCATCCATAGTATGTTTATTTCCACACCAATTGATTAGTAAGAACATTGTTATATAACCCTTTTGGTATGAGGCATCAAAATTTTATTTAAGGGGGCTGAGAAATTGACTTACAAGCTGACATTGACTTACAAGCTGCTGAAAACACAGTAAAAATGTAAACTAGGCAATGAAGACAGCTTGCCGTGCACTGTCCACAGGATGTGCTTCTTAATAAAAACAGTGTTTGTAGTGATGTCATTTGTATGGCGTAACTTATACAGTTTACCAGGGGCCAATCTTTGCTGACTATTGGATTATTTGGGGGGCAACAGGTTGCAACTCTAACCGGACATACAATGCGTGTGCTTTACCTTGCGTCGTTGCCTGATGGACAGGTAAACCTGAATGCAGTTAGTTTGTGCATTGTTTGTGATAGGTCACACCCAAATTGCAGTTAACTACATATTGCTTTTTATAACTAGAACAACAAGCACAATTGTGTAGGATTTGATTGCAAATTGCAATACTCTAAACCGCAAATATAGTTAACTACAATTTGAGTGATGAGTATATGAAATTTTGATTCCTACCGATCCTTCGTTGGGCATCGTGTTCAGATCGCATGATTGTACAAAGTTAGAAGGAAGGACAAACAGATCGCACAAAGTTGGTGTTCGGTCGCAGAGAAAACAAGGAGCAGAGGACAAGCATGGACGGTCACGTACAGAGGACAAGCATGGACGGTCACGTGCCTTTCTAGTTGCTGGAGGGTCCTGTGGCACAGCTGTAAATATTGTTTAATTGCTCCCCATGCTGGAACGTGAGTGAATTGAGCACTGACTTGGTTAACGGGTTAGATCCGAAACCGTTACTGTACTCGGGCCCGTTAATGAACAATGCTGAGCCCGCAGATTCGGTGTGGTAGGTAGCGTTTCCTGTTTTGTTTAGTCTCATCCTTGGATGATGATCTAAGGGTGCAAGGTGTTGCAAGAAATGGGGGTAAATTTCTTGTGAAAGAAATATAGCAAGTCCCTTTTTTTTTACAAGAATATGAAAAAGTTACTTTTTTACATAAGAGAGAGACACCACCACGTGAACAAAACCACCTAATAAATCACTTATAAATGGTTAAGGGTTGTCCAGCTTTAAATGTTGTATATGTTGTGGAGTATTGAGGTCCTTCAAAATCAACAACTAATTCCAGAAGGGTGAATCCGACTTTAGTCAAACCAGGAGAAGGCAACAATCGTCGAAGGTCAACTTGTAGTGAAATCATGCTGCATACATGCGCATTCTTATCTCGAACAGGCATAATGGAAAGAAACTACACATTTCCACCACAGGCCTTGTTCAGTTAATCTTCAAACCCCTCAATTCCCTCGGTTTGGAAATTAACCGAACAAGCCCTCAGGACAGCAGTAGGGACAATTTTCAGAAACGAAAATATTCGTTTTGTCATTAGCAATATCCATATTACATGCCTCGCTCTCCAGATGGCCTGCCAACTTTGCCTATGCTACAAGCCTACTAGCAGTGCTGTTATATCTACATGCAAACTAACTGCCTTAGCAGGGCCATTCACAGAGATCCATCTGAATACCTCACGGTTGCACAGGTCAATCTCCAAGAATGCACAATGGCTGCCTCATGCTGAGCTCCACTTTCAGCCGTGGATACAATGCTAGGTCATTACTTGCGACCAGCACTTTCTGCGTTGATAACCCAAAGAACGTTACAAGACAGTCAGCTCAATATAAATGGAAACACTTTAAGAAATATCTTTTAGAAAATTCAAAGGAAGAACTTACCAGAGCGGCAAGATGGGCCTCTTGTAAAATACCGCCATCAATCTCCAATCTAGCTATTGGAAATTCCGGAAGATGACCAGATTGCTTTTTACCTAGTAGATTGCCAGGGCCACGGAGCAGCAAGTCTGCGTTAGCCAGGTAAAACCCATCAGAAGATTTTTCGAGCACCTTCAGCCTTGGCAGTGTGTTCGAAGTGGAAGCCAGGAATATGCATCTGGATTTCCTTTCACCACGGCCTACTCTCCCTCGCAGCTGATGCAGTTGAGCCATTCCAAAACCTCGGCATTCATGACAATCATCATGGAAGCATCAGGAACATCAACCCCAATCTCAATCACCTGTGTCGAGAGGAGAATGCGTGTTTCTCCGCTTCTAAAACTGGTAAGAGTTTCTTCCTTCTCATTGCTCCTCATGCGGCCGTGCAGTAGCCCACAGGGATAGCCTTCGAATTTTTTCTTTATGGAATCAAATTCAGCCGTTGCAGCACGGAGTTGTGGCAACTGCTCGGACTCATCTATGATGGGATACACAAGGTAGACCTTGCCCCCATCTATCAGTTCATCCCTCATCATCTGCAGATCATCATAAGATTGAAACAGAAAACATAAGAAAGCGGAGCTCACTGCATCTACATACACACAGAAGAAAACAAAAAGATTTAGGTCCAACAGAAGAAGCAAAAGGCAAAATCATGTCATCACCTGGAAGACAGTTTCAAAGCCAACATCATTTCCTTCAAGAGCAAGTGTTTCAATAGGTTGCCTTCCAGGAGGCAGGTCTGTAATCTATAAGAAACATGTGAAAAACTATGATACCTGTGAATATGAAACTTAAAGATGCAGTAAACCAACGTTTGCATGAACTCATAAATCTGATTTTGTTAAATTTTGAAGTAGCAGGTCACTGGCATCCAGATGAGCGCATAATGTGCTACTGATTGTTTAATAATAAATTTGTATTAGTCTAGAATTAGCCTAGCTTTATGTTTATTTTAGACATGGTACCTTATGTACTCCCTACGTGTTACATGGAAAACCAATGTATCTACAGCAGCATACCTGAGTAAGAGACATATCACCATATAAAGCTAGGGCCAATGTTCTTGGAATTGGGGTAGCTGACATCGCAAGAACATGGGGAGCCATAAATGCTTCAGAATCGGAAGTATCATCTGAACTTGTATTTTCATCACTCAACTTTGAGGAAGAAGTATATAGCTGTAACAAAATGTGAAATGTGAAATTTTGGCTTAGTAAACAAAATTTAATGTTGTCGCATCAAAACAAAAACGAAAAGGCATCAATCAACTTGTTGCTAATCACCACTAGGAGTTTGAATTGACAAATTATGGTACTAAAAATGCATGTCCACAAGGTGCAGAGATCAGAACATGTACTCACCAAATCAGGTGTAAAAAGAAAATATGAGACTCCTGGTAATCATATTCCTTAACTAAGAAACTTAACCCTAAGCCCCCACCAGCAAGAATTACAGTTTCTGTGCCAGTACTAGAACAAAATAGCATACAGGAAGAAAATGCATAGTTAACATTCAATGTGACCAACATATGCTCAGCAATACCTTACTATTAAACCTGCCTCTCTGTACAACTCCAAAGCGCTGCTGTTCATCTATAACAGAGATACGTAAAGCTGAAAAATCAGTTTTATCAGCTATTAAGCTGTGTGTTCCAATGACCATGGCTATCTCTCCAGTTTTCAGGCCCTGTGATATAGAATATAAATAAAGCAAAGATATTAATATATGCATATGGAATTTGAGAATGAGTGAAAGAACTAGGGAGAACAGCTTGCATTTCGAATTATCCTTGACTCCCTTGTGGAAGTTGAACCAGTTAGCAAGGCAATATTTGGTTTCTCATCTCCATCAAACTTCTCTAGCAATGAAGTTAGGTGTTCATAATGCTGGACAGCAAGCACCTCTGTTGGAACCATGAAAGCGGCCTAGAAAGGAATGTGTAAGGTAAATACATTAAACTGAAAAAGATCACAGGGACAATAATAGTTTTGTTTTCTCGTATCTTCTGTTTTGCGTAGACAACTTATTATAACTCAGCAAGCTGGATTGCACTGACAAACCCTTTGGTATAGAGTAAACAAGGCAACAATATTACTGCATAGTATGATACCTGAAACCCTGAATTAACAACCTCCATACATGCCAGGAAAGCAACAATGGTCTTTCCACAGCCAACATCTCCCTGTCACCAACAAATAGAAAACATCTGTAAGCTTATAACAATATTCGTAATTACATAATTTCATATAAGCCACAATAAATATGAGTAATACATTTGCAGTAAATTAAAATAGATCACTCAACTGGCAAACAACAATGATTTTTCTAGTACCAATCAGAACAGATGCAAACATTTGCTATGCTTCCCCAATCTTTATTATAAAGAAAAAAAAAAACGCAACATGGTACCACCTCACTAAAGTTGTCTTTCTTGCCAGCATTTTAGATTCCTTTATTCCTCAACCACAATTAAGGGTTTTTTTTTTTTTTTTTTTTTTTTTTTGAGGGAATCAACCTCAATTAAGTTGTGCACCTGTGTTTCTGGCAAACTACAATGGGGTTACTGAGTAACAATCCAAACAGATGCAGGCATTTTGTAATGTTTCCCCAAACTTTATTAAGAAAAAAAGAGACACCACGCTAAAGGTGTATTTCCTGGTAGTTTCTAAATTCATTTGTTTCTCAAACACCTATTATGTAGAAGAACTGTGTTCTGTAAAATGAAAAGCAGTAAATGAGGTAGCAGCAACTTAAGTCTTTAGGAAAGGTAGCCAAGTTTCTCATTGAATTACCATAGCATCAACTAATAGAGAACAAACTTTAACTCCTAGAAGACCAAATAAAAAATGGAGGGATAACGGATTTGAATTTTCAACAGAAGGATATAGTATTATCAATTTACCATGCTTACTGTTTTAAGAATCATAAGGTGTGATGCAATATTAGAAAGTACTTCAAACAACTCCAAAGAAATCCTTTAAAACAAACATGACTGAAACAAGAGATGTACAACAAATTGTAAGTGTATGAAATTAATTAGAGTCCACTAGAACATCAGTGATGAACCAAAACAAGAATGAAATACTGAAATGTTTGGATAACAAACTAAGAAAGATGCAAATAGTTACCTGCAGGAGTCTGTTCATGGGAACTGGTCTCCTGAGATCCCATATAATCTCTTTAACAGCATTCATTTGACTTGGAGTAAGCGAATAAGGAAGAGCCCTCAACAATTTCTTTGTAAGAGGAGACCAATCGTCTACACCAACAGTATTTAGCTCATGATTTTTACACTTGTATAACAACTCCTCTTTCTCAACCCGCGTACCAACTGCTTCAAGCATTTGAAATAGTCTTCCCAACTGAAATAACAACCAATGTTGTTGCAAGTGGCACATGTTCAAGGTTATCTAGTGGTATTCGAGAAAAAAAAAGGTTATCTAGTGGTCCGAGTAATCATGATTAGTTGCGGTTAGTTGGGGCTTATCGGTGCGACTGTGCCATGGCGACTAGGGTCGATTAGAAGAATTGAAAACATTGCGCATGTTTATTTGAACTGTTAAATAACCAAGGTATAATTAAGAACAATTATTATGAGCCCAAAGAAATGTAACATGGCAATATCCATTATTTATCAACAATTATTATAAGCCCAAAGAAATGTAACATGGCAATATCCATTATTTATCAACAATTATTATGAGCTCAAAGAAATGTGAACATGGCAATATCCATTATTTATCAAGTCAACCAAGCATACCAAGCAAGTTGCAGACTAACAAGCCACATAATACAGCTGCAATTTGTACACATATACAATGAGCTTGTGCACAGATGTCAACAAGCAAACGTGCTGAAACTGAAACTGAAAGCAACAATGATACCTGGAGGTAAAAGAAATCGTCAAATATAAGCCTTCTTCGAGCTAAATCAGCTTCAGATCGATCCTTAGGTTTGTGAATTCCCATGTAAGCCTAAAATTAACCAAAAATATTTAAAACATTATTTAGAAAATCAGAAACATACCAAGTCATACAATACTCCCACGGATCAGAAAAATGCAATGCCTTTTAACTGCCCTAAAACAGGTGTCATTTTGGGTATTTACACAGTCCACAGGAAATAACTTAGGATCAACCACTTTTGCGATATACTCCCTTGATCCATCCATGAAGGAAGAATTTTGATTTGAAAGGTCAAAGTGTGCAAGTTATGACCAACACTTAGTCAAACATCTACGTTTTTTAAAAGACTTCCTAAAGAACACACCTTATATTGATGGACAAAGTATTAATAAAACTTTTCAGGACAAATATCCTCATATTTTTTCATGTCCAATTAATAAATTCACAAGATAAAAGTTTGCTAACAAAAATAGTTAAACTGCAGGAATTCTGGCAACAGTCTATTTATAAAGCTGTATCAGTTATTGCATGGAATTCAGCAGGTGATTCTTATATGGCAATCTACTACAGCATCGGCAAAACCCTTCAGTCCCAACTCCCAAGCAAACAGGGTAGGCTAGAGATGAGAGTCATGAGACACCACAGGAGACAACAAAGTTTTACTAATTGATAAAAAAAACACAGATTAAAAAAAAAAGGCACACTTCTTGTACTCCCTCCGCCCCTTTGAAAGTGTCGTTGGAAAACCGTGCCCCCTCACAAACACGCTTCCCCGAGACACTCTCAAAGGGACGGAGGGAGTATTAGTTAATAGCGTTGCTGAACATACATAGTATGGTCATTCAGTTAAAGAGATCAGCAGACAGCAGTTCACAGAGAAATCCAAAAGTAATGTAGAGCAAACATTTGTATCTATATTTTTACTATATAGTTCAGTAAAGAAAGGCTCCTACTATCGTTCGTGCAAGAAGAATAATTATAAAGTGAAATATATTTCAAGGTTCTGCTTACATCAAAGAGATTAAGCAAGTTGAATTCAACGAGAACATCAGGAGGAATAGGATCAATATCTGGTTTCAGTATCTTCAAGGCCCTGTGCACAAATTGCAATGTCTTTCATACCTTGAACGGAACATAATATGTGAATGTGAATGCAATACAAAATTATTTACCTGCATATAAGTTTAGGGGGTAAACTGGATTAGTTACCTGATAGTTTAATTAGGAACTAATTTATAGAGGACATGACGAACTAATTTATAGAGGACATGACCATCATTTTAATTTCTAACAAACCACCTCAGCATTTCCCCTTTTTCATTTCAGCCAAATTGAACTTTTAGATTAGGCATATTTGGAGATGTAGAACCAACTGTTTCATGGTTTACTTGATGGTAGTCTTAAAGTAACTAGACAAAAGACAGACATGAGACATCATGCACCGACCTAGAGATAGAAAGGCCCAGCAGACTAGGTTTTAATCCCGCTTTTGATGGGTATATAGGGTGTGGTTTCCTGTCAAGCATAGTGCTTTGTTCCCCTTCTCCTTCAAGAGCGTCAATTGTGTGCTCCTTCAATTCATAATGGTCATTAGCAAGTGCCTTTTTAATCTGCACAAGAGGAATCAATAGGTTATTCATCTATATATGCTGTTAAGAGGTTAATTCCTTAATCCCCAAGAGCCAGGAGTTCAAAAAAGTTCTGTAGATGAGACAATATTTACACAATAAAGCTACATTATGACTATTGTTAAAGGTGCACTTGTATAAATACAAAATGAGTTTTTATGGTTACAAATCAGTTTGCAACGTAGCATTACCAGACAAATATCGGAAGAAAGAAAGAACAAAAAGGCTTGCAGGCATGCTTCATAATTAGAATTTTTTTTTTGAAGGCAAAAAACTTTGGGGGAGTTCCCCACAGCACTGCTTCATAATTAGAATTGCCAGAAAGGGTCAATAAGTAGCATGTGATAGATAACAATATTTTAGTTCACCAACCTTACCACTAACATAAACAAGATCCCCCTCTTTGTGCTTTGCTGACATACAGTTAAGAAAATATTGGGAAGAGAAACGTGTGCCACTGAAAAATTTCTTGAGGTGCAAATGGATTCTCTTCTGCTCTGCTCCAGAGTGAATACCCTCAACTGAAGAGCTCAGTTCAGACTTGACTATGGAACAACCAACAACCACCTCAAGAAAACCTAAAGTGGACTTAACCTTGATTCCCCTGAGTACACAAAGTCATAAACGTATATACAAGAAAGCATAGTGACATATCAACAATGGTGTACTGCTTTGTCTAGAAAATCATGGGCACAATAGAGATCTTGCAAACAATATGATTAGTATACTACAGATTGTTAAAAAATTTACAGGAAACATGGAATTTCAGAATGTTAAATAATAATGAGGTGATGATTTCCAATTTGCCTTGCATACTTTAAAAGAAATTGGATTCTACCAATAGCTTTCCATATTTTCTTCAGTAATCAGCAAAATTTACAAGTTATTTCCTATTCAAAATCAAAAGAATATCTATTATCTTATTCTTATTTGCTTGATCCACACACATACAAAAACATGAATTTGCTTGCTGAACAAACAAATCCTATATAAATCACCAATTTAACCCCTTTTATGAAAGAGTTAAATGCATCAGCAGCCCCTGAACTTGTCAAGGGGTGCCATTTAGGCCCACAAACTTTGGAAATGCATTTCTGGGTCCCTAAACTTGTTAAGTGAGGCACCACACATCCTAAACTTGTAAAAAAAATCTCAAAACTAAACTTGTAAAATGGTGCACTGCAGATCTATTTCTAGACCATACCAACCACTGCAGTACACCACTTAATAAGTTTAGAGACCTTAATACGTTTTCAAAGTTCATGGTTCGTGGACCTAAATAGCACACCTTGACAAGTTCAGGGGCATAAATTGCTTCCTCATCAAGGCAGTAAAATGAGGTAAATATTGTTGATGAAGTATTGCTTGAATTAAGTGGTGAACGAGAATCATGACAATCTTCAGTGAGTTTGAAGTTCAGGAGTTGGCAGCAAGACTAACTGTAACTGATATCTAACATTCCTGACGAGGACATACCCAAATAATCCTGAACGAAACAGTACCATGCAATTTAAGCTACTGCACAATTATATCAAAAGAGTCCAAGCATATTTCATAAAAGCTCCTTCCTTGCTCCATAACAATCCAATTCAACTGATGGACTAAACTGCCCACTCATTCTTTCTTAAATTTCTGCACCTTCTGCATGCATTGTATGGCTCTACATCTCTATGCATAATATTTAATTACCTGGAAGATATAACAGTACCAAATAACATAATGTACTGCCCATCGTCTATGGGGCCTTGAGGGTTTTGCAGATCTGCATAAGTCCGAGGAAAATGCTGCAATAATTTGCGGACCTATAAAAGAAGATGGGGTGAGTTTTTTTTTCTGATTTTACCAAAGCAAAAGGACAACAAGAAAGAAGTGACTTGACAGCTGATACCGTATGGAAACCAGCATCCTCTAGCTGGCGATATTGCCTACTAGTTGTTCCAGGCAAGCACCTGATACTTTTATCCAGTATACTGTTGTCAGAGGTTATAGCATCTGACAATGGCTCGGGACAAGACTTCTTATCAACTGCTGGTTCCTGAGAAATATGCTGTGTCATGAGAGGAATATCTTCACTAATTGAAAGATCATCGGCAGTTGTGGGTGTTTGACTCAATGGATGACAGTCATTATGAAATTGATAAGCTGTCTCCAAGTTTCGACCTGAACCTCGGATGAAATTTGTGAGGTTTTCAGAAAGCAAGGTTTCTTTAATCTTCAAGTTAGTAGAATCCTCATACAGTTCAACTGGTGATGCATCACCAATTTTTATGCATGGAAACTTTGCAGCAATTTCTGGAAAATCAATTTCTTTGAAGGCACTAATCAACTCTGCAGCAGATTCCCCAGGGGCTATTTGTTGCTCAACTAAATCTTGTGGATTACTATAACCCATCAAAACAGACACCTGCAGTAGTACATATTTCAGAGTAAGCTCAGTTTTTGCAGAAGGAAAAGTGAAGAGTAAATAGTTTGTTGAGCAGTGGTTTTATGAATTTATGCTTCATCATGAATGAGGGTTGGGCAAATCTTAAAGCAATAATGGGGTTAGAGCTGGAATTGGCCTTTGGAGTGTGCTTTAAAATTTTTGCAACTCTTACAGGTTGAAACATGCCAGAACCTCAGGTGAAAAGCAGAAACAAACAGAAAAATGCACAATCTGCAAAATCAACATAATTAAGTAGTGTAATCCCCTTAGACCTAAAATCAACAAATAAGTTGTTGCTGCTCTGTTCTAAGGATCAAATGATGGGTAGGATATTAGGACTGTGATGTGGGAACAGATGAGTAGACAGACTCAAAGCCATCAATAATGCATGGCAAAAATGAAGGTTAAAATTAACAGTAACAATGACAGCAATAAAGTGTGATCATAACTCATACTTTTTTGAGGAGCTTTGATCTCTCTGACGCTCTGTCTACATCCAACAGCTTCCGGACAGATGTATGGTACTCATGTGAACACCACTGAAAGAGTCTAGAACCGAGAGCATTCCTAAATCTGCAGTGCAAAAGATTCTGTAAACATCCTAGTCACTAGTCTCTACTCATAACTATAAATTTCAATACAGCTTCGAGGATAAGGTACTGAAGAAATCCTAACATCTGAACAAATGTACAAAACAATACCTCATTTTGGAAACGATCCTTCTAGAGCGCCCCCTCCGAAATTCCAAAGAGATTACCCTTGCTACAGGGGAGGAACTAGTGAAGGACATGGGTGTACTGTGTACACATGTACACCCGATAATTAATGATATAATTTCTGCAAGTTCGAAGTTAGAAGGCATCAAACAGTGATAGCTCAACTTAGGGTTTGGGTGCTCGGTTTCCCCCAGCATGAAGGGAAGAGAATAGGTGAGAATACCTGGTGGGTATCGTCGCCGGCGAAGGGACCGACGAAGACCTCGGAACCCGGCGTTGGCGTAGGGAGGCGGCTGTAGCCCTGTCGTCGCTGTCTCGCAGAGATAGAGTTTTTTAGAAAGAAGAAGAGAGAGATTTGGGGAGAGAGCGCACGCGGGCCGCGGGTTGAAGGTGAACGGCTGCGGCTGCGGCCTGCGGCGGACGGCAGTAGCCCAGACTGGGGTTATTAGGCCCAGGTTGTTGGGCCGGGTTTTTTACAAGAAAAAATATTTATTTATTCCCTATTTTACATTTTTTAATTTATTCTCTCCCTGATTTTGTATTTATCCACTCATTGGGACACTGCTAATGGCTAATGTAACATTGATTTCAAATAAATAAAAATAATAATAATAATAATTAGGACACTGCAATTAAGCAAATAAATATTTTTGGTGTTCTATTAAGGTGGAACGTCTTTTTTTCGAATTAAGCTACAAACCTTTTCTTTATTTGAACTTGGAACTTCATGGACCCAAAACATTCTCTCGTGAATCTATAACACTTTATTTTAAAATTATAAACAATTTTCTCATTAACAATTGACAAATTTTGTAATGTTTTTGTCCTAAACAAGGAACAGGTGGAATGTTTTTCTTGAGTTTATTAAATACTATTCACTTGAACTTATAGGCCAGTCTTATTAGATATTGTACAATGTTTTCCTCTCATAATAAATCAGCATCCACCGACTTATTGGTCGCAGAAACAATCATCGAACAGGGCTACGTTATTTACCTCGCTATAGGCTCACGCGCCTTGGAGTTTGCAACCCACTTTGGTGGTGGCGGTACAACATAGCACATAGGTGCTCAGCACGCACTATCTATATTGTCCATGTGCTTCAAGATTCGTGCTACATGTTGTTCCCACCCAGTGTTCAATACTATTTTACTATGTGTCAGCACTCTCTCCTAGTGCATACATCTCGATATGAATTGGGCGATGCAGATAGTGCGTGCTAAGCACATAGAAGCCGATTTGGCCCCCCGTATGTGAGTGCTAGGTCACGAGGCTACAGTTCCTCGTTGCTGCTGGCTGTGTTGAGAGTTGCTATTGCCCCTCTTGATTTGAGCTTGCAAGGGGGAAGCCGAAGCTGCTCGTTGTGAGTCTTGTGACTGCCAGGTGTCATATCTCTTTTGGTGAATTTTGAATTAGCTGATGTCTATTACAGGGAGTCGAAACTAAACAGCCATGACGCATAGCAGATTTCGTATTTTCGTGAGTTGTCCCCAGGTGGTGTAGTGCGTCGGGTTGTCATGCTCGGGTTTTCTTGGCTGGTTTTTTCTTCAATAAATTGTGTTGTCGTAAGTTTTATGGACCCGCTCTTCCTAAAACAGAGATGGATAGACGACCAAATAAAATGAAGGATACTTGCTGGATTGTCCGGTAACGTAGTGTTATGTAAGAAATAATAAGCTCAGAGGAGCTTGATGCAGCGAGTAATCCATTAGTGAGTTACCTGTTAGAGCGCAGTGCTTAATTCATATCTTGTAGCGCAGCTTATTGCAAACAAAACTACCCAAAACTTTTGCATGATTAAGGAAAAAAAAAAAGCTCAGAACACCGAATCAGCCAGACATCAGATGTGAACGGGCGGATGCCTCACAACTCACAAGGTGATCCGGTGATACGTCACACATTCACACGTGCTCAGCTCTAGTTCTCATCGATCGATCCGATGTCGTGCAAGCAGAATTAGAAAAATTTCCATGAGCAAACACAATATATATAATGGACCATATAACGAACTTGAATTAAACTAAATCGCAAAGTGCTACAGCGGGTACACAAAACGGAAGCTTAGAATGGCAAGCAGCACGAGCAGCAGGTGGAAGCAGCGGACACGAGGCGCGTCGCTGGCCCTGCGGACCTGCGCGTACTCGGCCGGCAGGGGCATGTCGTCCACAGGTAGCGAGCACGCCGCGGCTGGCCCCGCGTCTGCCGCCACCGCGACGACACCTGCGGCGGACGCCTCGTCCACGGCCATCAGGGCCTGGACCACGGCCGTGGCCGTCGCTCCGTAGCGCGTGGCGTTGCGCTGCAGCAGCCACATGAGCCCCATGAGCTCGCAGTCCCGGTCAGTCTCGCTCGACCGGCCGCCGGTCTGCTTCTTCTTGCCCGCTGCCTCCGCGCCACCAGCGCCACCGCCGGGATTAGTGGCCTTTATCTGAGATAAAAATGTTAAGAGACTTGCATGAGGTCGATGAACACTAAACACCAATGGCCAATCCAAAAACAGACTTGAAAATTAATGGTACGGGTTAATGCGTTGAGTTTGTCACTGTAAGACGGTAACAAAGGTTTTGCATTGCCAGGATATATATACATGACTGGGCAACGTTAACCCAAAGGAACAAGAACTGAACAAGGTAAAACTTGCCATTTACTTTCCATTAGCGATCGGCATTTAAGTTTATGAATGCAGAGAGGAGACAAGCCCGCGTACTGTTAACACACGTGGATTTATACGCGCCAAAGTATGTTGCGACACAGAAACCTTTGGCAGTAGCAGTACACTAGTGACTAGTGTACTAATCTAGTGATCTTCATGTGGCACTGATGTCACCCCGCGACATGTCTCGGAAACCAAGTTTAACTTGTAGACATGTAAGCCTCGGTTGCTTATAAATTAAAGCAAAGCGAACCGATATCAGTTAGAACGGCCGGATGATCTGTCAACAAAGCCATATGACTCTTCTAATGACACTGAGACCCTTCAGAGAAGGAACAAATTAAGAAGGAATGGAGTTCGTGCTCTGGGGACAAATGCTCAAGCAAAGCAATCAAAGTGGGCAGAGGGAGTGCACACGCATGTTCCAGCAAATCATTCTCCGGACTCGATCCAGGCCCTACCCCACCAGGTCCGGAATTCAGACCTCATGATTTATGGCCACTCAATCACTCACTCACGCAGTCACACCCCAATCATGCTAACAACTAGACACAGGCAACGCCGAGCTTGTAGACCGAGACACTAGCCACTGTTGCCCCGTGGGTGCAGTGCCGATCCGTCCAAATGCTTGCATTCGACGCCATGTCGTTCTCAAAAGCATGTCAGGCAAGCAATAGAATATGGACAGTGCGCTGTGTGTTAGTAGTGTCTGGTGCTGTGATAAGTGAGTGAATGAAGCTTTCCTAGTGTGTCCTACACCTCTACCAACTCCTACACCGAACACCGTATTGCTATTTTGCTAGATCAACAAGGCCTGCAAGGCAAGACGATCGAGAACCCTCCTTGGACCCTGACAGACGATCTGAGCTCGAAATGGAAATGAACCGATCATTTAATGGGTAAGTAGTGACCAGAAAAAAACGTAAATTGTTCGAAGTTTTCTGTGTCCAACCACAGGTTAAAGGTAATGTTCATGCAGGAAGGCTTTGAAGTTCCAGGTGATCAGGTCAGCTATTCGATCTCACCGTGGTAAGAGCAAGAAGGCATTCAGAGCAGCCAGGGACTCCCGGCTGCGCGCAGTCCCTCTCCAGCCTCCTCGCCGCCGGGTCAGCTGGCGACCACAGCCCGCCCTGGGCCGGCGAGGGTCCGCACGTGAGCCGCCTCAGCCTCACCCCGCAGTAGCAGAACGCCACGTCGCACGTCCCGTTGCCGCCAGGGGGGGCGTGGCAACGCCGCTCCCGCCGCACGCAGCGCGCGGTCCGTGGCGCCCGCGCACGCCTCGGAGTCGTCGGGCGGCAACGGCATGTCCACGGCGGCCGCGGCCGGGGACCGCGCGGGGGGCTCCGCGAGCGCGGTTGGCGCGTAGGCGGCGAACAGCCACGCGGCCAGCGCGGGGCAGCAGCGCAGCCTCGGCGGAAGCGCGCCGTCGCCGGCGGCGTCGCAGGAGGACCGCACGGCCGGGAGGAGCGCCGGGGACGGGGCGAGCGGGCACGTGGACGAGGACCCCGCCAGCGAGTCCGACTGCTCCGGGAACGCCGGGATCGTGCCACTAGGGACGGCAGAGGCGGGCTGCACCGGGGTCGCCGAGGGGAAGATCAGTGCCGGGTCGAGTGGCGCCGGGTCCGGCAATGTGTCCGCGGCGGCGCGGTGGATCGGCGCGCACAGCAGCAGGAGGTGGGAGGTGGCCACGTAGTGGAGGAGGAGCAGGATAGAGCGCGCGCGGCCGAGGGGAGGCATCGCTCGTGGCGCGCGCACGCGTGCTCCCGTCCCGTGCACGCGCGTTCTGTTTGGTTTGAGAGAGTGGCCGTGGCCGAGGCCGAGTGAGAGTGATCACTGATCAAAGGTAGGGGGCCTATATGGAGGGCATGATGAGTGGATGCTGTGTGCGCTTTGCGGTTGTTTCTGAGCCAGCCAGAGAAGAGAGCGCGTATGATGACATGGTAGCGTGCTTCTTATAACTGCGTCCCCGGACAGCAAACCAGCTGCAGCCTTATGCAAAGTTCGTTCCAGTTTTCGGTTTCTTTGAGAATTTCCATCGCGTAATTTTCCTTGCATTAACATCGTACACGTATCTTTGGGCTTAAATTTAGCACACGTAAATACTCCTATTATGTAGTAGAGGCCAGCATTTCAACTTGATTTATTTCACTTCTCATTTTAGCATCAGTTAGCACTATCTTGGCTTTTCGTGTTGTTCTTTTGCATCATGTTCGCACTTCAATCTAGAACCCCCTAGTTGTCTCGCTCATTTGTGTGGATCAATACCCAATTTTAATTGTCATGGCTACGTCATTGTTTCGTGAGCAGGTCGCTGTCACGAGCCTTGTACAACTTGACCTCTTTCAACAAGCCTGGAGGCTGTAGACCCTGGACCGGGCTGGATGGGCACGGATTATCATGGGACAGACTATACGGGACAGGAAATGCTTGTGGATAATTAAGTATAAAAAAGAGGATGGTTCAGCAACGCGTGCCTGCAGTATCCATACAAATATACAAGCTGAAGGAAGCTAGAGCAACGCCATCATACGTGCCTCAATGCCTAAAAGCAGACAAAAGGGAGTACTCGAACAGCTCTCATCCAGTCATAATGCTCCCGTCTTTCACTAGTTTGAGTAATAGCCTCTACTAATCATGACACCCATCATGTACTCGTCGTATGGTACATATATATATATATATACTCCGCAAAGCGTATTCACCACGTCAATGAAGATGGCGTTCGTTCGCAAGGACAGTGCAAAGAGCGAGCGACAACAAGAAACAAAACCAACCCGGTCGGCATCGGAGAATTGAAACGCGGCGCCCAAGGCGGGGAACACACGCGGACGCCGGGCGTCGAATCAGCAAGGCAGGCAGGCAGAGGCAGCAGCAAGACGCCGCGAGCAAACGGTGCCCACGCCGCGCGCGCAAACTGCAGCGAACCACGCGGTGGCCTCCGCCGGGCCGGGGACGGGATGGGATACCCGGCCGGGCGGCTGCATGCGGGCGGGTCCGTCTTAAAAGCAACACAAGCCACGTCGCCGGGGATTAATTTTTGTGCGTGGACGCCTGGTGTGGCTGTCGGTCACGGACTCACGGGCGCAGGCACCGGTGCTTCAAGCGAGACGGGCCGACGACGTACGGAATGTTTTGGTGGGTCCTTATTATTTTCCAAAAAATAAATATTTAATAAACTTTAACTAAATATACATCAAAATTATTATTAATATTTTAATATTATGATAAAAAATAGTATTATTAGAAAAAAAATTACAATATATTTTATACTAATGTTTAGATACAAATATTAAAAAAAATTATGAACATAGTGAAATTTAAGCAAATTTGACCCCACACGAATCTTAATATCGGGACCTTGGGGAATACATATCAGTTCGGCTTATTTTCACTCTACTCCCTCTGCTTGGAAAAAAGTTACTACTTCTGTCCCCGAAAGAATGCAACTAAGACTAAGAGTTACGTGTCAGTTTAAGTGACGTTTGACTAAGTTTCTAGTAAATAATATTCACATTTATGGCTCAAAATTAATTTATTATGAAAATACATTTCAGAATTAATGTGATGGTATTTATTTGAAATCTATACTTGGTTAAACTTGACATTAATTCTGAGCCATAAATGTGAATATTATTTACTAGAAACTTAGTCAAACTTGGTTAAACTTGACACACTAAAACATAATAAAGCTTTTCTAGAATTGCATTAATTAGAGCATCTCCAAGAGTATATGTAACTTTAGGTCTCTAAATTGGCTCTCCAAAACTATTTAGACTCTCAAAACATGTACCGTCCGCAGCAGAATCTCTAAATTAGGCTAGTTATTTTTTAAACACATATCAGCACCATGCAGCGGCTTGCTGTTCGTCGCTTGGGCTGTTGGGCATCGGCCGATCACCGTACGTACTGACTGATGAGACATGGCCAGGCCATGGTTGCATTTCAGTGCTATACAGGTTCATCTATAGGGATTCTAAATCGTGTGTATCAACTTCTTCTACATTAATCTCAAGAAGACCAAGGGACGGATTGAAGCAGGACATACGTCCTGTGAGGGATGCGCTACACTGTGGATCGGTTAGTTGACGTCTAATCCCCGTCGAGATGGTAGATTGGGACACAGCTAAGGCCGACATATCGCGACAGATCCAAGGAGGAGGAGCGAGAGCGAGCACGGAAATTCAGAGGCCTACGGAGAAATGCCGGGCCACCCCGGTCCCCAGATGCCGAGCGAGACCAGCTACCTATTCTGCCGAGCGACTTTTGCGGGATAGCCTACGAGCTATTTTAGAAAGGGAGATGACGAAGCTGTTGGACTGCGTTTTGTTTCTGATGTTTCAGTCAAATTTAGCAATAGCGAGTGAGGTAGATATTCTCTTGGAGATGCTCTTAGAACCTTCATGGTGTGTTTCCTCTCTAGTTCAGCCAACCACAAGCTCATCCAACCGTGTGTAGCCGCGTAGAGAGGCCATCCTCTTACTTGGTTTGCATTCCTTCTTCTTCTTTTTTTTATTTCTTTTCTTTCTTCTCTTCTTTATCTCTCTTGTTCTTACTTTCTTCGCCCTTGGAGTGTGAGGGTGAAGTGGAAATGGTGTAATTGAGACACACTGAAATTCTCCATCTCGAGCTAACATGTGGGTCTAGGGGAGAGGATGATGACTAATCTAAATGAATTACGTATAGGTGCTCTGGTGGATAGTCCGTCAGGGCGTCAGACAGTTTGTCATAACCTATTTTAGGAATTTTGGATTTAAGATAAAGAGACTGAAATTGGGGTTCTATTATAGTTCACAAAGGTCTTACGAGTTAGGACTCACTTAAAGCTCAAAGATCATAAAGAGACTGAAATTGGGGTTCTATTATAGTTCACAAAGGTCTTACGAGTTAGGACTCACTTAAAGCTCAAAGATCACTTCTTGTACGATAATGCTAGGGGGTATTAGGGGGAGGGCGGTGTTAATGGCCAAATCTGGGGTCCTTGTCCATTGGGAGTTGAGATCCTGAGATTGTCCACCACAGGATGATGCCCCAAGGAGATTTGCACCAATTGACGAGACTGTCCACCACATGAGGACCAAGAAGGTTAGGTTCTCGGGCCAAGGTTGATAAAAACTCACAATCCAAGCACGTTATGGTATGTAGCAAGAGTTCAGGTTGGAGTCCAAGGGAGGTGTTGGTTAGGGTTCTGAGCTTGGGCGATTTTGATCATAGCATATTGGAATCTAGTATCCGATCCCATACAAAGAAGATGTCATCATATCCATACATACTTGATGTGGGACAGATTCGAAACCATGTGTATTGATTGTCATCATGACCAAATAAATTTGACAAGACAAATCTATACACAACAACATGTGCACTCGCCAAACAATGAAACAAGTGGTCTATAGATCAAACGATGAAACAAGTGGTCTATTTGGATGAACTAGGACCGGTGATTAGCCAACTAGTAATATCACTAGTTCTGATAGTTAGGTTCTATGCACTAGTGAACTAACAACTAGTTGAGTTTTGGATTATTAGTTGTTAGTCCACTCACTAGTCCACCTGTTTGGATCCTCATCGACTAAACATTAGTCAACTACTTGTTAGTTTATAGGATCCAAACAGGCCCCTAGAGTTGTAGAGTTGAACGACTTGTGCTTTAAAACAAAGCAAAGGCAAGTATAGAGCAACCACAAGGAATAGAATGCTTGTTCGGGGTAGATGAGTGGGTGTGGGCTTCTAGTTTTTTTATGTGTTAAGTGGGTCCTATATCTTGATCCATTTTTAGCTACAACATTGTAGCAATGATAATAACTATAGACTATTGTCACAGGTCACACCCATATGGACTATGTGGTCCACAAACATTGTGGTTCCTCCGGTTGGTGTCGGAGACGGGAGCCGCTTGACCGGGACCATCCGGGCAAGTTTTGGTGTCGCATGATCGCATGCACCCACTAACCGGGTGAAGCTTGAAACCCTAGGCAACGCATCTAAACCTGTTGACTGCCACAATTGTTTTAAGGAGATGGCCGACGACCCATGCGACCATGCACCCACCAAAGGAGCCGGGTCAGGTCTGTAATGTGCAAGACACCCACATATTGCAGCCGTTGCGTCGCTCGCTAGGCCCTAGACGAAATGACATAACGGTGCATGCTGCTCCGTGCGCCCCTGCCCACTTTTACAGTTAGTTGCTTACTAGCAATCGTGCCCGTGCGTTGAAATGAGAGAAAAAATATTAAGAAATGATGAGCACCTAGACATTGTCCTCACGGTTCCTGAGTCTTGAGTCTTGACTAGTGCTTGCTCACTGTAATTGTTACTATGGCAATAAAATATAATTGTACATCACATATCACTTGTACATGATCTGTAATGTGCCTCAGTCTTTACTTTCCTTTATTCTATATATAACAGGAACACACAAATAGGTAATATGTAACAAATGAGCAAAAGGATAGATAACATGTAATTACCGTTTTGATTGAACGGGAAAGAGAGTGGAAATCGACGATGTAGGTCAGGTTTGTGACCTGTGGATAGCTGTAGATAGAAGTTGGACCATACACTATTGGGCTAGTTGCTGGCCATCAAACTTGTGTTGCCATGCTCTTCTTTGTCCTATACACCTATTTGCCCTTCATTCAGTTCCTCCGTTCAACCAATGCTATCACGTAGAATAGCAACGCTACCCGTCGATCCAGTCTCATGGTCTTGCCTCCGTCCCCATGTTCCACTAGACTATGTCACCTCCGATTCAAAGTGCCAGTTGTTTTTGTGATTGAACTGTAGATCATGTTTCTTTCACGCGACACCAGTGAAATGGCTTCTACAATTCTAGGGCGATGACCTCATGCCCACTGTACAATTCATAGTAAGATAATTCATCACTGAGCCTTATTATACGCTTTTTGTACAATTCCTTGTCTTCCACCTCTTTCTGTCCTGATTGCCTTAGTTGCTTGTTGTCCAAGTAGCGATCTTTGTATTAATGGAAGAATATGAACATGATCCCAAATATTCAACAAATAATGGTATTGAAAGATATATTTAGTCCATAAAAATGGCACCATAGGTTCAAGGAGGACTATAGCCCAAAGCACACTGAAACTGATGTCGTATTGCTATGCCTAGGTATGGGCTTGACATGTATTGCTACACACCGTGTTCTAACTAATAACTGCTTGCTAGATATGGCCTTGGTGTGTTGCTACACGCTAGTCATGCTGCTGACAAGGGGCTATGCATGACCATAGCATTGCATATTTGCATATATTTATTTTGTTTGTACAGGTAATTACAACAGTTTCAGTCTGTTGATGAAAGTTGGCTTGCTTCGGGTTCTCGCTATTCTCTTTTTTTAGTTCAAATTTTCTTGATGTGTTGTGGTGGTCAGTGACCAGATTTGCCTGTGTAATGTGCAAGTAGAATTTATGACTAGAATTGTCCTCCTTCATTCAGCGATTGAGGTTTGTTTTTCTTTTCAAGATCAATGTCCAATCCGGACAAACGATCAATTTCAACATAGCTCGACACAATGAAGAAGGAGATTCACTACGCCTTGGTTTGATTTGGACTTTTTGAGATTTGATTGGCTAACTATTGTGTAGTCCGATTTGGGAGAGTTCCATCTCTTCCCGTTTGAAACCAGATGTAAACACATGGATTGGTTCCAGAAGGGGTTTAAGTGAAACGCATGGAAGTCCAAGTACAAACCAATCTAGTTGGACTCGAACTCAGTTGTACTCGTTGTCCAAATAAAACCCAGTTGGACTCGTATAGATTGAAGGGTGGATGACGGAAATTTCTTCGCTTTATTAGTAGATATAGATATGCAGCCAACCTCGCAACCTTATGCAAGGGATTCTTTGCAAACTAGCACATTCTGTGTAATGGTTGATACCTTTCAGGGTTGGGCCGAGAGCACTCGTAGTTAAACATAACTACTGGTGGTGCTAGCTAGCAACAATAACGAAAATGTGATACTCACATTGTCATATTGAAGACAACCTTGGATCTTATTTGGCAGTGAACTAAGCTCTGTCATTGGATCTGATCGTGTCTATCATGTACGCTAAAAAGATCCCAGCAGTGCCTATAACCACTATGGGACACGGCCTGCATTTCCGCTTGTGTAGCTGTGATCTCATCAAGATAAAGATAAAGATAAAAATGGGAAATCGGTTACGACTCCTACTTATCTTTGCCATATACGAGTACGAGCACTAGTAGTACGTCTAGCACAACTGCACAAGAGTGGGATCGATGCTAGGTGCTCTAGCTAGCTAGCAGCCGGGAAAACGATGCCTGGCCCGGCCACGCCGCTCGGGTGGGCGGACGCACCGGGCTGCCACGGCTCGCGGCTGGGAACGATCGAGGTACTGAAAGGTGCGAAACGATAGATAGCCGACCATACAAGTGATGCTATATATAAGCCCTACTACAGGCGCGTATGCACTTGGTGGGCAGCGAGAGATACACTCTTTAGTACTAGTAGAGAAGCGGCGGCTGCGCGCGCATCAATCATGATCGGTGACGAAGAGGGACGACGTGGTGGGGTGGTGATCCGGGAGTACAATCCCGACACGGACCGCGACCGCACGGAGGCCGTCGACCCGGCCGTCGGGATGTCGCTGCACGCCGACCTGCTTGGCGACCCTGTCGCGCGCATCCGCCACTCGCCGCACTACCGCATGCTGGTACGTGCGTGTGTATACTTATATGCTAGCTCTCCGATGTGAGCCGCTCTGATTGCTCTTGCATCTTCAAGAATGCGCTCCAGCCTTTAGTTTGATCTGGACATGCATTCATGAACAGGTAGCTGAGACGACGACGTCCGGGCCGGGCCGCCGGATCATCGGTCTCGTCCGGGGAACCGTCAAGTCCGTCGCCTCCGCCAAGAGCCGTCCTGCAGCACCCGCCTTCGCCAAAGTCGGCTACATCCTAGGCCTCCGGCCCTCCGCGTCGCGGCCTCGCACAGGTAGAGTTGCTGTCTCCTATCTACAGGCAGGCTACGATCGCGAGCTGACACTTCCATCATGTCAAGTTGCTTCTATGTTGTCAACAAGTGAAGAACGACTGGTAGTAAAATATATGCTCGGCCTGTGCATGAATGCAGGCGGATGGGCGTCGCGTTGCAGCTGGTGCGGCATCTGGAGCAGTGGTTTGAGCTCATGGCCGCGGAGTACGCGTACATGGCCACCGACAAGTCGAACAAGGCGTCGCTGCGTCTCTTCACCGGCCGCTGCGGCTACACCATGTTCCGGACGCTCTCTCTCCTCGTACACCCAGTGCACTCGCACCGCCTCAAGGTGCCGCGCCGCGCCACGGTGGTTCGCCTTGGCGCCCGCGACGCCGAGCGCCTGTACCGCAGCCGGTTTGCACACCTCGAGTTCTTCCCCGCTGACATCGCCGACGTCCTGCGCAACAAGCTCTCCCACGGCACGTTCCTGGCGATCATCATTCATCGACGACGACGAAGGCTACGAGTGGGGCGGTGACGTCGACCGCTTCCTGGCGTCCCCACCGCCGTCGTGGGCCGTGGCGAGCGCGTGGGACTGCGGCGGCGTGTTCCAGCTCGAGGTGCGCGGCGCGTCGAGCCTGCGCCGCCGCGTCGCTGCGGCCGCTAGCCGCGCGCTGGACCGCGTCGCCAAGTGGCTGCACGTTCCGTCCGTGCCCGATTTGTTCCGTCCGTTCGCGGGATGGTTCGTTTACGGCCTCGCCGGGAGCGGCAGCGACGCCGCGCTGGCCGCGGAGGCGGTGTTCGCGTCGATCGTCAACATGGCGCGCGGCAGGGCGGCAGTCGTGGCAGTGGAGGCCATGGATCCCCTCGGCAGGCGCATCCCGCACTGTCATCGCCTGTCGTGCACCGAGGACTTGTGGTGCATGAAGCGGCTCCGCGGCGGCCGGACGGCTGGGATTGGGCTGCTCGCTCCATTTTCGTGGACCCAAGGGAGGTGTGACTCAGAGACCGGGTAAATACGTAGTAGAGCTCTATCATGTCTGTAGTCTAAAGTCGTCGTGTTCGCGCGGTGCTCTCTCTGCATTATTAGCATAGCATAGAAGTGTACGGGATGCCCGAAGAGCATCAACCAATCGATCATCGATGGATATGCAGAACTGCCAGAACACTTGCTTGCTGCTCACTAATGAACATCTCCAGATGGCTAGGCAGATAGTCCAGCAAAGCTAGGGTCAGATAGAAGGAATCTACGCTCCACCAGGCAAGGCTCGATATGTACCTCAACTCTTAGCTGCTCCTCAGGATGATAAGAAGAGGGCAGCTCCAGAAGGTCCATCCGGACAGGCGAAGCGCTACAGGAAGACTGTAGCCATGGTTGGTTGACGAGAGAGTCATCATTGTTAATGACACTCTTAAGATGGCAATAAAGACGGGCACCACTTAGGCCAAGATAGTTAATAGTACCTCTGAACAAGTTCAGAAGCTCAATGCCCAAGTGAAGACCCTGAGTGAATTTAAATTTGTAAAGCTGATCTGTGAGAGACTCATTATTATGGTGTAAAGGAAGATTTAGAAAATCAGTTAAGGTGCTCTATAAATAGGATATGACAGAATTCGATCTGAAATATGGATGAGACTCTCATGAGAAAGGACCCAAAATTTGAGAGATTGGTTGGATAAGGTTCGAATGTAGGCAACGTTTCATCTCAAGAAGGGTACCATACCGGGTTACCTCAAAAAAAAAAAAAAAAAAAAAGAAGGGTACCATACCGGCTGCCGCTGATCCTATGCGTGACATGTGAAACTAGGTCAGTAGGCGCGCTTCGCTGCGCCCGTGTTCTTTCTCATATATATGAGGCTGTACGGTGGCAAAGTGTCCAGTAGAGCAAAGCTATTCATTAACTTAAACTATAAGCAATAGAGTGAGGTGGTGCTTTATATCAGCTCAAACTCAAATGTACATTGTTAAGTCAGACACTGCCGCACAAATTTACATGCTTTTACAGGAAAGGAAAATAGTTATAAACATTATGGAAAGAGAGGTAGTCATTTTGTTGTGACACGAGCATTCCAAACAGGTATAGAAAAGTACAACTGTAGCAGGAAAAATGGAACCACAACTATTTGTCTATTGCATTCTCTTTTTGCTCTTCCGGTATTTTCTCCACAATACTCTTCCATCAGCATATCAGGGTACACCTGAGAACAGGATTTTGAAACAACCAAACATTTTTTGTTATTCTTTTTTCCATTAGCATATTCAGGTACACCTGAGAATAGGATTTTGAAACAACCAAACATTAATGGTCACTAAAAAGTTGAGATGAACAGCTCAAGCTCGTTGGCAATAATTTCAGTATGTCTGGGATTGATGATAACAGTAGAGGAATTCTCGTCATCAACAGGGTCGATCAAACTATTACATCATGAAACATCTTAATAAGAATAAGAATGAATTAATCTATCACTTAATAGAGGAGATCAAGTATCTGCCTATTGTTTTCGTTGAAAGAAAAAAAGGATCTGCTTATTGTGTACCAAGCATATTTAGATGGGAGCTTATATTGCCCAAACAAAAAGTATCTCAAGAGAGCTGTGTGAGTAGTTAATTATTTCCCCTTATGATGAGTAGTAGGGCAATGGATTCATGTTCAAACAGGAGTATCATTACTATATATAGAATTCATCAATCTCTAGGTGTGTTAGCTACGAACACTGGACAATGGCAAAGCCTCCATAGAAGCACTGACTAAAGCTAAAATGGGAAGGGAAAAAAAAGCAGCACACATGCATGTAGGACAAAGATGAATAGTGATCTTCATCAGTTCTAAGTGTTGTTCAGCTGAGTACCTAGTGACAACAGGACCACCTTAGCCTCATGCGTATTTGCTATAGTCTGCAAAAGATGATTCATCTAAAAATCCTGTAAGGCTGTAAGAATTTATATCCTTGACTGTTACATAGTTGGATACAGATATATCCTGAAAATATTAATAGCAAGTAAACAACGAATTGCGCCATCAAAAATAATGGCACATAGAATTTCTCAGTACATAAGGATAAATCAATATTACATGTACCTTAATATGAGACATTGTACATGTACTATCATGCAAATGAGCTTACACATGGTGATAGGATTATGGACCTATGCTTGGAAACCTACTTTTCAATGTAATCCTCATGCACACCTAAGTATTTTTATTTTTATTTTTTGCTTTGATGTTTCATTCACTTGGTTCATCAGCCAATTTATTAGGACTACATGCAGTTGGGACTCTATCACAACCTTAACACACAAGAATACTAAAATTCATAGCAAAAACTTGAGAAGTGAAAGGGCCTAACCATATGAGGTAGGAGTATATAGAAAGCTCAGCATCAACATTAGCAATTCGTTGGGCCATTGGGTCCTGGAAAAGATCGGTTAGCAATGTTTGGTATGAACTCAAAATATGCACAGACCAACAGTGACACCATGTTTGAACCTTAAGGCCAAAGGCATTGAAATCAGGATCCCTGCATACAACCATGAAGTGATGGTATCGCAACTACTCACATGAAATGGTTCTGACAGTCCGCAAATGGAGTTTTCCTTGACCGCAATGGCACCAGCATGTAACATTGCTTGAACATGACAGATATTTGTCAGTTTGAGTGTTCAATCCAGGATTTATAGAGGCAGTCTAGGTGACAGAACCTGGTAATCTGAAGCTAAACCGAACCACAAGTTCATGATAAAAGAAAGTCGTGCATCCTGAACATAAATCTTCTAGTTCAATCATTTGCCAGCATTCCCACGTTTGAGATTTGTTCGGACCTCTCTACGATTGAACCTGAAAGGAGTAATGAAGCCGTCAATTCCTTGCATGCAAAATGACACGCGAGAACCTAACCTAAGTCCTGATCTCTCGTTTATGTGATTTTGCGGTCACGTAACACACGCTGCACCCTCCATTAGTAATGTGAATTAGCTATTTACACAAAGGAAGCCATAGTAATGTGCTGCATAAAAAAATGGCAATGATGATGAATTATTGCTAAAAACAGGATACAGAATGTGCAAAAAGAAAAAAAGTGAGCTCTGGTCTTAGGCCACGCATTCCATTCTGCAGATCCTATTGAAGCAAAATACTATTGGACCAAGGTTATTGGCAAATCTCCAAACTGATGAATGTTTGGCCTAATAATAAGGCTATAACTTATAATAGCCTATCACATAAGAAAGTCACCTTCTTGGAGAGAACCGGGAGGCCTCACTGCCAACAGTAGGAGCAGGAGCAGGCGAGCTGCAATCCTAAAAATGGAGACAATAGCATTGTATGGACAAATTTTCAGGAAGAAATCTACTAAAATGCACTGCACGTAGTGGAATCAAGAAGGATGCTAATTAATTCTCACATGACTGAGTCATTCCACGCCTGGAATTTCTATTTCGTAGGGATTTTACTGATTATATAATTCCATGAGTCTTTGGTTGTTCGAAAGCACATACCAAATGGCGAGGGTTCTCGCAGGGAAGGACGCGGCCAAGGCCAGCGCTGGTTCGTGCCTGCTGTTGTAGGCAGCGTGGTTCGTGGAGAAGTCATGGACGGAGGTCTCCATGGTCGAAGGAGACATATGAAGGGTACGAAAAGACGACTGCTGAAGGTCGTAGGATAAGAGACCATGAGGCAACCTTCATAGTGCGTAGGACCAAAAAAAATTTGCAGATCAGCCTGAGCGCGTTATATGGAATTGAAGATCAGAGCAGAGGACAGAAAGAATGGCGGAGGCCGTGCACAACACATGGGATCCAATAGACAGCAGGATAGGGAACCGAGAACAGGAAGAAGACGGGGATGAACCATGGGCGCGAGGGAGTGACGAACCTAGGCACTAAGTGCCACAAACCGGAGCAAAAAGACCGGAGGTAGAAGAACCGAGGACGTAGAGGCACCTAGAGCGGCGGCATGACACCGGGACAACCAAAAACGGCACGCCGGCGGTCCAGATCTGCGCAAAAGCGAGCGAGCGCTAAGCAGTAGGGAGGAACAGATCGGTGGCGTCGCTCACCATGGTTGCAAGCTCGGGGTGGGAAGGCGCCGAAGCAGTCCACGCGTGCAGCCTCCGTGAAAGAAGGATGCCGCATCGCCGGCCGTCGCCGCGTCCGCCGCCGCGTCCGCTAGGGGAAACGAAGCACCGCAGCTACGGGAGAGGAAGAGGAAGAAGAAGCTCTGACGGAGACGGCGAGGCGCGAGGCCGGGTGAGGAATTTTCCTTTTTTTTTTTTTTTGACGAAAATTTTCCTTTTTACTTTGACGGACGGAGAGAGCGAGGGGTAGCAGGAGGGCCCAATCAAATGAAGCGACGCGAAACTGAGGCTGGCACACGCACGAGGGCACGTGGCGGCGTCGGATTGGCGAACAGGATATGCACAGTAATTTGAGGGCTTCTCCGTGCGCGGAATCTACGCGTATGGATTTTATATATATATATATATATATATATATATATATATATTATATATATATATATATATTCATATATTCCCATATGGTCCTTCCCTCGCGCCGCCCGCCCCATCGCCCGCGCCGCAATCCCGCCCACCCCCATCGCGCCAGCTCCCGGGACCTCCCACGGCGGTTGCCGAGCCATGGCCGATCCCACCAGCCGCTCTCCTCCCGGCACAGAGCTCACCTTGCCGATCCGAAAAACTTGCCGAACCATAGAAAATGGCTTTTCGGTTTCCTGCTTCACTCTCGCCGCCGGCACCGGCAGAAGACGCAGTGCGCCACACCGGCCGGACGTTCTCGGCCGCCCTTCCCCAACCTCCGTTGCCGCCGCTGGTCCCCCGTGCTGTGCGGGCGCAGACGCATCGCCTACCCCTTCTTGGTGTTTTCGGCTGGTCTGCACCAACGTCTGGTCCCCCGCTCTTCCTTAAGGCATCTCGATAAATCCAGGTGCCCCTCCGCCCGCTCCAGTCCCCAGCTCGTTTGGTTTACCTCCTCCCTCCTCCGTCTCAATTGGATGTGATGATTCTGATGCCGTCGTTGGTCGCTGCCAGGAGCTTCATTTCAATTGCAGATAGGTCACCATTCTATCTTTGTTCTTATTTGTTTATTCCTACTACTAAATTTCTGCAATTAAAAATGCTCAACTTGGCCCAGCTATCTAAAGTTAAAGTTTATTTGTTTGAAGATCCAGCTATCCAACTATCCAGTGTGTCAGAATTATTTATTTAACGTTTCGTAGACAATGGCTACAAGTGCCGTATTCATTAGTGCCATCAGTTTTATATGCTCCCAATCAATAGCTGAAAATGTGTTTTATATTGCTTTCAGCCAAAGATTTATAAATACTTGCAGAAAGTTAGTTGTAATGTTACTCAAACCTATTTGAGATCAGAGGTATAGAAGATAGTAATTTTTCTCCCTATTTTCATCTTTGTATGTTCAGCTTAAATTTTATTCTAAGGATAGGGATCACAGCAGTATCTTTTAAGTAATCTTTTTTCTCCCTGAATGCCTAGCATGAGATTATTTCTTTGGGCTTTCTTCTAGTTAGTGCTATTTCATATTTGTGAATCTGCTCATGATCTGTGATCTATGATGTTATCATTGGTAAATAAACTATAAAAGTAAAACTGATCCTTTTACTCGAATGTCGTTTTCAGATAGCTCCTTGATTTCTGAGCACACACGTTTTGGCCGAGACTGCATCATTTTGGATGGAGCCGCTTGGCCCCTCAGGTTAGCTTTTTTTCCTCATTATTAATCTATTAAGGCAGTGTCAAAGTGTTTTCACAATCAGATTCCCTGATACTAAAGAAGGATATTTGTTCAACTGTCTGACATAGAACCATAATATTCAGATAGATGGGTATGTTGTTGAGAATACTGCATGTGTGAACATGTTATCAGACATAAATAAAGTTTTCTTGTTTAAAGTTTGGCATGGCACTTCGTTATGGCTATCCAGTAAACCTTACATGTTTAGTGCCGTGATGGTTCCGAGATTAATGTTTATTTTAATCCATCATCGATCCAACAATGGCCAGCTGACCCTGCACCAAACGTAATGGGTTGCCAAAAGAAGCTGTTCGAGGGGAGGAACACAATTCTAAAGGAGTTCTGACTGAATTGGCAGCAGCATCACAGTCAAAGCCCACGACTGATGCTGGTTCAGGCCAAGGTAACGATGGAAAAGCTGGTTGACAAATGACAAACTGAGAATGAACCGCAATGGCATCTATACAGCCGACGAAATTGCTACACCAGAAAAAGAAAAGAAGTACACCCATGTAAGTGGCTTGTTTGTGACATACTGTTTAAATTGCTACTTCAGATTTCCATACTAAACTGCGAAATTGTTTGTATGCAGAGTGAACATTGACCCTGCCCTCATCCCTAAGCCTGGAATGTGTTGGAACCGAGAAGGCCAGGGCTTTCTACACGCAAAAAAGGCTGGTTTCACTGAAGGAAACAGTAAACCATATTCATATATTATTCAGAGCAGCAATGAGGGGTTTTCATGAGTACTATAAGAAAGATGAGGCACTGCGTAGAAGGAACAATACCTCTAAGAAGACACACTGCATGTCGAAGATGAAGCTAAAAAGGGTTTATGATGACAACAAGAATGAAATATCAGTAGTGATTGGTGGATCTAATGCATAACCATCCAATGAAAGAAAAAAGAAGAAGAAACAGTAAATATGTTCACACAAGGAAAAGGATCCGGTTTTCCTTGAGATGGTTGATGGCCTAGCGGATGTCCCACATAGTAGTATACAGAACTATGTTAGAGACATGCATGGGGAGGTGACAATGTTATTTAAATGGAATATTTTTTATTTCAGCTATCTTGATTAAAAGCCCAGCGAGACCGCTTCTTAGGCAAAGCAGTGATGTTTTTGTTTTTGTTCGGGAAGCATGATTGCCTCTTTGGCATGGTTGGCCTATGGTCGTGTTTGGTACAATTTTCTCTTACAGGAGAATATGGAGCTGTTGTACGCATGCCCAGTACTACTGAATTTGCCTGGGTGTTTTAGTTCTTTATCGGGCTTGGATCTTGTATTTGTTAGTTTTAACTCGCATAACTAAAAATTGGTCCATTTTATATATTCAAATAAAAAGGCTTGCAAGCTAGAAGTACCTAGTGATATAACCAAAATGATATTTAAAAACTGGCATTAGAAGCTAAAGAGGATTTTTGAACATTGGATGCCCCAATTTTGGTCCCTTTTACTGTTGGGAATGGGGACTACTGATTTATTTGTAATGTGACTTTCCCTATTTAGATCCAAGACCCTAAAGAGGATTTTCTGATTCTGATCTTTTTGCTCAGGGATCTGGAATTTGCAAAGATGCAAGTTGAGGTGTTTTTCAGGTCATGTGTTTTTTAAAGTATATATGCACATAGCAACTTTTGTTATTAATTTCCTTCCTTACATTGTTCTCGTGCAAACCAGCTTACAACACTGCTGCAGCAACATTACATGATCTCATCTGCCATCAAAATGGATCTATGATGTAGAGTTTGTTGTGCAACGTGAGGTGCTTGTAGAGTTGCAGGAAACCGAATCCACTGAATCTTTGCATCATGTGATGAACTTGTGCTTAATATCCGTCTTTCCGAAAGCTCAAAGAGTTTGTCTAGATCTGTTCTCTAGATTGATTAGATGACTCATTGAACTCCATTTGCTAATATTTTGTTGTACAGGCCAGCTCTTTCTTCAGATGTATTGAAACCAAAAAAGAAGTGGTGTAAGGCTGGAAGACCTCTGTCACCATTCAAATACAAAGCTATGCATTACTAAACTTGGTAAGGCTCATTTTTCTCTGATACAGTGAAATACTCATTTCTATTGGATGTTGATTGGACCAAAGTTACTTCATGCATATCTGGCTCTATGTCAGTCCAATCTTAAAACTGTGGATCTGTACTATTATGTATTATTACTGATATAATGCTTTACAACAAGTGAGCCTATTATTCTCCATTTGATGTTTTAAATAATCAATTCTCTTCGCCCTTGTATCAACTTTTTTTTAGGTATGCTCTCCCAAATTTACTGATTCAGTGGCACACATGTATTTTAGAAATCTTGATAATATTCTTATATACTAATGAAAAGCATCGATCCCTGCCCAAAATTATGTTAGCCTCAGTGTGTAAAATAGTTTTTTCACATTATCCTACCTTAATGACAAAATGAATGGCTGGACCACCAAGTTCTATGCAACCCTCTTTTTTTTTGAAAATTTATTTTGCAATTTATTGTGTTGAAATTTGATATGTGCTGCTAAACTGTACGTCCGTGAAGATACCAATAAATAGTATGGTAGTGAAAAGTCAACCTATTTTCTATTTGTTTTGCTGAAATAATGCTCATCTCAATCCTTGCATTCTGAGGCTAAGTTTTTTCTTAAAAAATCATTGAGATTTGCTATCTAATCGGTGCTTTCTTCTATGTTATTTTCAGTTTGGCAACAACTCAAACACTTGAATTCTTTTGTTTTTCAAGGCATACTATATGATGCTAATGCTTAAGAATCAAATAATGGTCTTCAACAACCCTTTTTAGGATCAATATGTGATTATGAAGAGTTTTCTTCAGGTATCCTTTCTATGGTTCTTCCTAATGCTCAAACTAACATATGTATCTTTGTTTCCAGTCTTATGATGGATTGCTTGTCAGGGATAAGCAGGAGAAGCACGTGAGCAATAAACGTCGTTTTTGGTCAATGATGAATTAACCTAATGCCAAACAAAGCTATAGGGATGCATCAGGTACAATTTGATGACATCTTATTAGCCATTTTAAATGGATTTAGTGAAAAGTAGTCAAGAACCTATGAACAATTTTTGACAATACTATAGTCTGAATTCTTGCAGTTTACACATCCCTTAGGCTGGAGTTTTATGATACATGAATGCCTTTTATGTGTGTTTTCCAATTCATTAGTATTGCATAACATGGTTTTTGTTGTAGGTGTGGATGATTTTTGTTGCAATTGTGATAAAAAATAGCCTCTGTGGACTGTGGCACTAATTTATTATTTATGGGATCTCTTCCAAACAACGAAAGTATATGAGAACCATGTTGACAACATCGATGGCTAGTCCATCCTGAAACTCAGCCCCAACCCAAATCCATAGACAAATCTAAATGCTGTATCGGTGATCAGTGAGCTATTTTTTCAGAACTGAGATGCCAACTTTTATTAGAAATGTATCCCAAATCCTTTGATTTGAGTAGTGAACTAGTCATATACCTTTTCTTTTCAAGATTTATTTTAGTTATAAACTTTTCTTTTCAAGATCACTAAAAACTGAATAATTATTATGATTGAGCTCCTGCAATACTTGACTTTCCATCAAGATAATGAGGCTGACAAGTTTTTTCAACTGTTTTTTGATCATGATCTAATTACAGTCAACCTGGGGCAAATGCACCATTTGGAGTCGGCACCATTCCAAAATCTTCGGTACTAATCACTTCAAGTGCTAGAAGAACTAATTAGAAATGAAACAGCAACCACTGTGCAACACAGCATGCTTGGAGTCATGCGTTCTATGATCTATTATGACATTATCAGTACATGTATTTTTCCCCAAACTAACGCTACCTGCTTTTTAATCCCAAATGTCACTGGTTATATTTATTGCTTGTAATATGTATTGTCGTCTATATGAAAAAACACAAAGGGAAGAGAAAAAAATAATCTTGATCGCAAAAAGCCGGATATTTGCAAAACTTGTTTTATCTACACAGACAACAAAAAACCTGTTTGTAAAAAAATCGAAACAGATTAATTGTAAAAATTCGTTCGTCTAAAGAACAGAAAAGTTCAGAACGTGTAAAAATATGGAAAAAACAAGACGGAACAAATGAAAAATGAGATGGAGAAAAACAATGAAAAGATAGAAATAGGTGGTAGCAAACGCCGATGGCCTGGAAATAAAAATGGTCGACGATTCAAAATTGGTAGCGTGACGGTGTCATGGGAGGAATAACTAGCAATAGCAAACGCCGATGGCCTGGAAATAAAAATAGAAAAAAAACCGTCGACGATTCAAAATTGGTAGCGTGACGGTGTCAGACTCGAGCGCAATGTGATGCATGGATTTAGCCATCAGTCGCTCTCCACGCACAGAGCTACCAGCAACTTCCGTAGTAGAAAATGGCATTGGCACCCACGCTTGCCCCGACGAGTGACGACGCTTGCTTCTGATGGCCGCTGGAAGTCCGGCCTCGTGGGTGATTTTTGCTGGTCCGCTAAACGATAAACGGAGTATCCCAAATATAAATTATGACATAGGTAACAAGACATACACCATTCTAATAGTACTTAAATAAAAAATGCACTTCCTTAAAATAAATCTATTTACGACAATAGTTCAATAAAATATTATTATTAAAAAAAGTTACCATTCATTAAATTAAATGAAATAAGAAAGGAGAGAAACAAAATACTTCACAACTTGAAGGATTTTCAAACATATAGGCTCGGAGCATTTTATAGTTCTACAAAGTCTTTTCATAGGGTCCCTATATATATAGGGAGAAAATCTTTTATCTTCGTATGGACTAGCAATATGGTACTAAAGATTGTTGCAAAGTGTTATTATGTTATAAACCCCGACTAATAAGTTTTGGGCCCAATTATACAGTTTAGGGGTTAGTCATGTGATGTTTAGGCCCATTTATAGCTTATAATGAGAATATTTTTAGTACCAGCCTTGTTTAGGTAATAAAGTGTTTGCAGGATCAAAAAAGAGTGTTACATTTACTGCAGGCAGCCCGAATCACTTGCAGAGATTACAAAAAACTGGTTGGTTGACAATAGTGAACCTCATCTATTATTGGACGTACGACCCACACATCACTTCCAAGTAGCTTCGATTTCTGCATCTCTGAACATCCCGATCTCCATGTTGGAAGAGAAGCTATCTACACTTAAAACCTCACTGAAGGAAATAGGAGAGGTATCAACCTTGGAAGTAACAATTAAAACTTCCGTCAAGCTTCTCCGTGAGAAGGGATTTGATATCATCGGTGGGCTGCAGGCCTGGGGACGAGATGTTGATCCTGATTTCCCTGTGTACTAGCGAAATGGATGTAACAATTATATGCCTCCTAATAGGATTGACGATCAAGGTCAAACATTTACATAGGACAGAGCTTGTGCGAGTGAGTTTAATTCCACCCAATTAGCTATGTTCTCGGCTGAGGAATGATGAATAAACGCAGTACTTGTTTGAGTTGCTGTAATGGATGTAATAGTTTGAATGCTGCCTGAGTTGCTGTTGTTGCAAGAACGAGAACTCTGATACTTATTTGAGTGCTAATTTTACAATACCGTGTACTTGCAGCACACACACAAAAAACAAAAAAAGATGGAAGACTTATATGTTAAATCCGTGATGGCTCATGCCATGGACAAAATAGGATTTGAAGCTGCCAAAGTTGCTTTGTTCAATCAAACCGATAAAAAAAACAGTAACGTGAAGTCTTGCACACACACACAAAAACAAAAAAGACCAGGTCATTGAGATTTCTGCCGCGTATTGATTTCTTTACAAAACTTGAAGTAACTATATTCTACCAAAGAACACAAAGTCGCGCATTCAAAAAACATACAAGTCTGTTGGGACTTGGGCTCAAGCGCACTGGATGGTGTGAAATTGGGCAACAGAAAAATAAAAAGATTGCTGAAGATTTAACCGAAAAAAAGGATACGGGAAGGAACTTAAAGCAACTATTTCTACCAAAGAACACAAAGTCGCGCATTCAAGTTACAAGGGTTCTGTTGGGACTTGGGCTCAAGCGCATTGGATGGTGTGATATTGGGCAACAGATGTATAAGATTGCTGCAGACTTAAACAAAAAAAATGGGATAAGGGAAGAAACTTAAAGCAAGATTTGTGAAGTAGTACAAAATAGCCTAAAAGAGAGAATCTAGATGTTGGTCTAGTCTAGTGGACTACTATCCAAGTCATTTTTACAACCGAGCTGTTAGGTCAATCTGAAAAGATGAAGGCATCGATGGCCTCCACGTGAAACTCAGCCGGCATAGTAACACAAATCTAAATGCTTGATACATACAGCGTATCTCCCGTTTTTTCAAACTTTGATAAGCAATATAACAAGTTTTATTGTTAACCACAAATTCAGAAATTACAAAAGCTGGTGATCCACGAGTCACATTCCTGCTGAGCAATTAGAGCAGTAGCAACATCTTGTGAGGACTTCAGTTCTGAATTGGCTGCTGCGGAGCTGGAGGGCCATGAGGCAGATGCTGTCCTGCACCTGCTTGCGGTGGTTGCTGAGATGAACTAGCCTGTGCCTGTGCTGATTGTGCTAGCATCGGCTGGTAAGGTGGATATTGTGGTGGGTAGGGCATGCGCGGTGGAGGCATATAGCCACCATATGGTGGTGGAGGCGGATAGTATGGTGGATACTGACCATGGTAGTATGGCGGTGGTGCAGAATAGCCACCCTGTGCTGAGCTGCTTGATGGCTGAGCTTGCCCGGCTTGCTGTGGCCCTGGTTTGCCTTCACCGTCCTGTGATTTTACTATAGCACCCATCCTCTGTGGATCCATGGATGGGTACAGAGTCCGCTCCGCTGCTGGTGGTGCTGGAATGTTGAAGTAGTACGAAGCTGGTGCAGCCTGTTGCTGTTGGCCCTCCATCCCAGGGGGTTGAGGTTGGTCACCGCTCTGCTGCTGAGATATGACAGCCCTAGGGAGCAGTCCTCCATGGGAAACCTGTCCCTGCCTCCCAGACTCATCCTCCTCAGGTTTTGGAGCCTGAGGCTTACCCCACATCAGCTTCAGGCGCACACCCTTGATGACTAGCTTGTTGGCAAGCTCCTCTGCAGCCTTCTCTGCGCCTTCTCTTGTAGTATATGTCACAAATGCGATTGCACGTTGAAGTACCATCCTTATGGACTCAATCTCACCATAGGCATAAAATTGATCCCTCAAATCCTGCTCAGTTATTCTGCTATCGAGTCCACCAATGTAGAGGGTCCTTATAGACTCATCATCTGGCGGTGTCAGGGATGGCATCTCACCTGCCTTGTTCAAAAGTTTCAGTGCAACTGGGTCATTAACTCTGCAGGGAGCAAGAGATAGTCAGAAACCAAGGCAGAGGAGAGAATAGACATGGAAAATTTGGAAAAGTGAATAGATACATTCACCTAAAGATTTTTAATAACGAATAATTTAGTTGAACTCATTAACTTAACCTAAAAAAACATCAATATTTGGCATATCTAGAGCACAATCTTGGTTGGGATAAAGGTTTCCAAGATACAGCTACAAGTTCAACTCTTCAACCAAGGATAGTTTCATGACCAAACAGAATCTGGAGACACCTTTTGTCTGTACATCTGTGCATGTAAGCCTTTTTATTATCTAAAAAACATCTGTAAATGTAGGCAATGCAATTTTTACCTAGGTGTGGGTTCACTGTACAGATGCTAATATCAATAGCCAGTAACAAGAAAGACTTAATTTTGGTCTTACCACCTTAAAATTAAGAATTAGGGGAAATATGGATCTTCAAATACGTTGTCTAAAGTCTAAGTCATAAAGGAAAAGCATTGTTTAATAGGTTTCTGCTATATGCTCCAGAAAGAACTAGATGAACTACATGAACACAGGAATGGCAACATAGTGTTCTCGTGATGCGACGCAAAAGAGTTGAATGAAAAGTATCAAATCCTCCAGACAACGCAATGTTGACAAGCAGAGTCAAGAAAAGAAGGCTATCTGATTCATTGTTCATATGATGAAATTATGAATGCCGGTTTTACATTGCACATGCTAATCAACAACAGTGATTGCTGAAATGAAGCCTACAATACATGCAAAGAAGTGAAAGAACCAAAAAAAAAAAGCATGTAACCAAAAAAATGAGTGCATAAGCACAGCAACATACCCATAGTAGCGATCTTTAATGTTCTGCTGAGATAACTCCCCAGTTTCAGGCATCTCATGACGATAAGGACACTCAGCTCCTCTTGTACATTCACCACGCACAAAGAAACTACAAACATGAGCTCTGTTCCTCTTGTAATATGGTGATGTCCTCTGAAGCTTCAGAATGGTATCATTTGGACGAGCCTTCCCATAGGAAGAATCATAGTCTATGCCAGCTCTGGCCTACATATATGAACCATAAACTCTCATTAGGAACAACCAAACAAATATTCTCTTAGGTCAAATGGAAGTATGGAACAAACAAGAATAAGTGCAATTCATATAAACCATAGCAGATAAAGATAAATTACATCTAAAAAGAAGGCATTTTTTGTTGTTGTCATACTTCAAGTGTATCCAACACTATGATGTTTACAGTAGCATCAGAGAAACAGTACATTATATGCTCATTTTCAGATTTCAAATGAACAAAACAACCTGAGAAAAATACAGTCTGTCTTTGCTCAAAAAAAAATACACAGTTTGTCTTAGATTTCGGGTAATATGAAAGAAATTAACAGAATCATCAAGATTCAATATTGGAAGAGAAACGTACCCTCCTATCATGCTCTTCTGCAAAATATTCGCGATTGACATCACTCCTTGGAATTGCATCATTAGAATTGATGGCGAGTGCTGTATCCCTGACCTGAACAGGCAGACCATATTCAAGATCCAGCAGGCAGACCTGGCAGACGTTCTTTAGCTTGCAACATGTCTGGCAAATCTCAGTCTTCTTGTACCTCGCATCTCGACCAGGCCGCCACCGAAAGACAGTAAAAGGACGTGCACAAATTTTGCACTCCTTGTCATACTCAGCTCTTAACTGCAAAAGAAAAAACAAGAGCCAATAAGCCATAACATCGGATTAACATGCAAAATAAAACAAGGATAGCAAATGGAAAAAATATAACACCTAACTAGTACTACATGATGTGTATAGCAAATGGCAAAACCAATTGGTTAGCTAGTATAATCTGCTAGCAAACTAATTTATCCTGGTTTTGCTAGCTAGTATAACTGGCTTAAATACAATTCCCATCTTGTTAAACAACACTATGCATATGGCAAAACCACCATGCCGCACTACTGCTCTTGCATAACCATCAACAGTACAAGCAATGTTTTTCAAAGAGTGCTCTTGGGGTGAAATAATTGAAACTAGGGAAGATCATTTCTGAAGCAGGGATTGGCAAGGGATTGCCTCCGAAACAAGCATCAGACTTCCTCAACGATCTAATCCCAAGTTCAAAAGCACATCTATCATAGTTAGTTACACAGAGCAACGACAACATCACAAAAAAAGCCATTACTATGTAAACCAACTGATGACATGCGCACAAAATTCGACACCTAAGAAGAAACGTAACCTAGGCCCGGATCCATCGCGCACAAGTAAGAAATGACAAGTGAAAACCAAATCAAGCGGGCCACCGCGGTGCAAACAGCATCACAGCGCCAAGGAGAAGCTCACAAATCATTCAGGTAGGTAGGGTTAGGGTTTGATGCGTTACCATCCGGACGTAGGGGTTGTCGCCGAGGCATGACTCGCAGATGATGGGGAAGTCCGACCGCTCCCACCCGTCCGCCTGCGCGTCCCGCAGAAGCCGATGCGCCATCCCCTCCTCCTCCTCCTCCTCTCCGCCGCCGCCGAGAAGCAGAGAGAACGGAGCCAAGGAGCCGAATTCAGAAGGAAATAAACGAGACCCCAAGTCCCGACCGAATTCAGTCGGAGCAGAGGAAAGGGCGACGGCGGGAAGCACGAACGGAGCCAACCTCCACCGAACGGACAGATGCGGTCGCCTCCGGGGAAGATGACCGGCGAGAGGGCTAGCAACCGAGCAAACAGGGAGCGGGGGAGCGGCGAGCCGCGCCGGCGAGCGAACAGGGACGAGCACGACCTGAGGCGGCGAGCGGACAGCGAGGGGCGCCCGAGACTGTTCAGGCCCAGAAAGAAGGACCCCTAGACCTGTTCTATTTCTCTTTGGAATTCCTTTCTCTTTTGGATTCCTTCTCTTTTCTCGGCTCGGCAGAAATATTCTTGGGCCTGGTGTCGACCTCCTTTAAGTACAAGGAAAGCATAAAGCCCATCACAGGCCCGTATACGGAACCAATGCACATACTCCATCCCCATCATACGCCAAAGGAAACCCGTCTGTTTTCAACCTATATAAAAGCTGGGCCAAAAGCTGGTAGTGTTTAATCTCAAAAAAAAAAAAGGTAGTGTTACGTCGGAGCATACGTCAGCAAGCAATTGAGACTCTCATCACGCATCGCATGAATCAGAGTCAATTCCAGTCGTCATCCAACCTTGCGACGTTCCAGTGGAAAAGTACTGTGGTAGGTTGTGCACTTTCCTTCCCCTGCTGCCCTGCTTCTGGAAAGGGAACCCGACAGGAAACACAGTGCTCCGGCTCAGGGCGCTCCGCTAGTAGTGGCCGTCAATCTCGGCACCCGTCGGCTGCCAAACCGGGGCTTGCGATTTCAACCAGCAATCATGTGGCCGCCCCTGCCACGCCACTCTCAAGGCAAAGCAATCTTGTGCTTATAACCATTTGTGGGGGGCTTGCGATTTCAACCAGCAATTCATGTGGCCGCCCTCTCTCCTCCACATCCAACGCCACTAAGACTCAAGGCAGGGAGTCGGTAGATCGTGTCCTTCAGTGAACCAGAATTAAAACTTTTGAAGGTGCAGATGGTGTACCCATGCTGCCAGTGCTGTAACTGAATACTTATCTGTTGGCCAAAGTTAATAGACGGGGGCAAGTCCCTTTTACTCTAAAAAATATTGGGGGGCGTGTGATTGGCGAGGGCACGCACACCAACATATAATTAATTATCCATGATCCGGCGATCACTGACGATCGCACAGGACGACGACAGGGCTGGGTAGGTGTACGGGCGGCCAAACTGTCCTTGACGTTCCTATCATGGTTTCCCCGGTTCCGCTCGCATGCCTCAGTGGCACGCCGTTGCTCGTGCCCGGCTTGCCCAGAACCAGCTGCTGCATTATCTGAATCTGAATTTCTGATCCATGAATGAAAGTTTTAGGCACCGCTTGGAATTCAGTTCAGAATCAGAGCTGTCCGCCCACCCAACTAATTCAGAATCGGGGATGGAGTTCAGTTCAGAGCTGTTCACTACGAAGGCGAAGCGGGACTTTTAATGCCGGCGCACGCACATGACAGGGGAAGAGAACATGCGATGCGAGGTCCCTTTCTGCGCGTCGGGATCGATCGGACAATCAGCGGGCGGGTGCGGAACGGATCGGCAGGCCTGCTGACCGATGAAACTTCCACCCACACGGCCGCGACATACTCCTATGATGTGAGCCCTGGATGACCAAGACGAACGAACTCGCAGGTCGCCGCCACAGGTCGATCGGAGCGAGCACGAGCAGAGAGGATGGCGCCGCTGATGACTCGGGTCGCCGTCACCCGCACGCGCGGCCAAGGAGATGCCGACGACGACGACGCCATGGCTGAAACCGGCAACAGATTTTTATCTACCCTTGCGCAGTGCGCGCGCGCGCGCGGAGTGTGGACGGACGGGCGGGCGGCTGGTTGGGGTAGGTAGGTGAGGTGCGTGGTGGCCGCGATCGCGACGGTGGCGTCATGGGGGCGTTGGTTAGACGTACGACGTGAGGTGAGCCTCTTGTGGGGGGCGCGTGCTTGGATGCTTGCGGATTTTTGTTTGACAATGTGCGAGAAAACAAGGCCAAGTCGGCACCGGTAACTTCCCCTTTCATCTTTTTTTTAGTAGTGGTATAAAGGTGTGAAGAATCGAAGGTTCCATTGAAAGTTCAGAAAGGCTATGTGTTGTCACGTCGCCTTGGCCGTGGAATGTGATGCTCTTCTTTCTATTTTCAAAGCATTTTCTCGATGCACATGTCATGGTTGCAAAATTTTTCCTGCGATGAAATTAAAGGCTGGAAGTTTTTCATGTGCGATTACAGCTCCAAAGATCACACACAATGTATTTACAAAAAGTGTGTGTTGCCATTGCTCAAAGAATGAAACAATCTCGCTTGCCAGCTGCCCCATGCATGTAAAGGATTTCTCATGTGGATGGGATGGATGCTGGTACGATCCTGCGCTTGTGTGTGTAAACATCTCGATTTCCACCTTTAATAGCTACGGAGTACTACTTATATATAAGGAGTTCAAAAAAAAAAAAAAAAAACGGCCGGGCCGGGGGGATCATCTCATGACTCATCGTGGCTCCATCATGGAGATGGACACTTCATTGACGGACTGCGTCTTGGTGGTCTCCGTCCTGATGGCCAGCGAGAAATCGGACACGGACGCCTTGTTGCTGGGCCTGCAGGCGGCGAACAGCGGCGGCTGCGCGGGCGCCGGCATCTGCGTCTGGTCGCTGATGAGCATGAGCACCACGTTGGACATGGTGGGCCGGAGGTCCGGGTTCTCCTGCACGCACAGCAGCCCGACGTGGAAGCACCGCCACGCCTCCTCCCGGGAGTAGGACCCCGCCAGCGACGCGTCCATGAAATCCGCCGCCCTGTCCTCGTTCCACAGCTTCCAGGCCTGCATGCCGTGACAGTCGTTGATCATCACTCATCAGACACAAATTTTAATTTGCCGTCGTCGTCATCAGTATTAATATTAATAAATAAAAACACAGAGCGAGATGAAATTTTATTACATCTTGGATCAGGGTGTGCTGGTGCTCCTGGAGGTACATGGAGCCGTTCCGCTGCCCGCTGAGGATCTCAAGCACCAGGACACCGAAGCTGAAAACGTCTGATTTCACCGAGAAAACGCCCTCCATGGCGTATTCCGGAGCCATGTACCCGCTGCAATTTTAGTTTGGAACTTCAGGTTAGCACCTAACTACCACTTACTACTCGGCGAATTATGTAATGTAAATGTGTGGCATTGCATTGCACTTACTAGGTGCCAACCACACGGCCCGTGTTAACCTCGTTGCCCTCCTCCTCGAAGATTTTGGCCATGCCGAAGTCGGAGATCTTAGGGTTCATCTTGTTGTCCAGGAGCACGTTGCTGGCCTTGAGGTCCCTGTGGATCACCTTGAGGCACGAGTCCTCGTGCAGGTACAGCATGCCGCGGGCGATCCCCAGGATGATGCTCTGCCTCGTCTTCCAGTCCAATTGCCCACTCTTCCTAGTATCTGACACAACAAAGCTGCATCAAATTAGCTCACCAGATTCAAATCGCTTCACAGCTTCGGTCTCAGCCAGGATTCTCAATTAGGCGGCCAACTAAAACCTCTTTATTCGATCCATCCATCAATCGCCAACCGTTTATAATTCTGACCAAGATTACACGCGTGACGCACATGAGGCTACACGATTTCTCATGCTGCTACTTGCTTTCCCATTGACCTATTTCGATTTCGCATCGATCTAGTAGCTTGATACGACCTAATTGACTCGGATTCAGTAAACTATATGCAGAGCTCAGAGGCCCATGAGCTAAACATCTGGGTGTAGCCATGTGCATCTCCTATACCAGATATTCAGATTCAAACCAAAGCGTCAACCAAATCTGACAGTCTGTACATCATTCTGCAAAACCGATGGTCAAGCTAATCTCAACCGTATTCGTTCGTGCTCCACGACTCCAGACGCACAATATGACACGAGAAAAGAAATTCACGCAGGAACGAACATAATTGTCGAAAAGAAGAATATCCCAGTCTCAGAAGAGTGACGACTAACCGAAGAGGAACGAGTCGAGGCTTCGGTTGGGGAGGTACTCGTAGACGAGCATCTTCTCGTCCCTCTCGACGCAGCAGCCCAGCAACCGGACCAGGTTCCGGTGCTGCAGCTTGGCGATCAGCTCCACCTCGTTCCGGAACTCCGCCGCGCCCTGCCGCGACCTCGCCGACAGCCGCTTCACCGCGATCTCCGCGCCGCCGCCCATCACACCCTATTTCAAATCCAAGAAACTTAAACTTATTCAGTCGATCGATTGAAAGAACAGTTGGTTTTACTGCAAACAGACTAGAAATTGACAGTGCTGCCATTTAGTTACCCGATAGACGGGCCCGAAACCGCCTTCGCCGAGCTTGTTCTCCTTGGAGAAGCTGTTGGTGGCCTCATGGATGGAGGACAGGTCCATGAGCGGCAGGTCTGAGTTGGACATCGGCCTCAGCCTCTCTATCTGAGCTCTCCTGACAGCTGCAGCAAGGACCATATCATGAGACGACGCTCTCGCCATAACTAGGATAATTCTCGCGTGACAACAACCGGCGGTACAGCTGTAGGTGCATGCGATGCGAGTGGCAAACTGGCAATGCAACGATTGCGCCATGTTCGACGAACTGGAAAGTCTGAAAGATAGCTCACCGTTGCGCTTCCTCCATCTCCAGCAGTAGACGCAGTAGAAGAGAGTGCAGACGATGACCACCACCAGAATCGACACCATGATGGGCATCCCATTGGAGCCGGAATGCCCTGGCACAGCAAGAACACCCTCAGCAACTGATTCACCCCAATTCCAGCCTTAACTGAACAACACTGTCGTTTCGATTGCCAACTAGCAAGAACTCTGGGATGTACTACGTGTACGGTACCTGAATCGCTTGCGCTTGCTGGTGCTATGTCCATCAGCCGGCGATGTCGGAGGGGGTAGTACAGCGGCCCAGCCATATGTCCTCCTTCGTCCTCCATCGATCTTGGAGCTCTATGACGGAGAAATAATGGCAGCGCTCAGCTCAGCTCAGCTCTGCTCTGCATATGCGGATGGATATCTAGCTCTGTCCTTTGGGCGGGGTCGTTGGAGAAGTAGTGCTGTAGCTAGACTTTTGGGATTTGTTGTTAGTGCTAGTGTTGTGGTGGGTCTCAAGCTGAAATATGCATCGAGGCATATATGTAGTGTAGCTCTCTCTGTGCAGGTTGTTGAAAGAGGAAGGAATAAGATGGGAACGGAGAGGGAGGGGTGCCTGCAGCCTGCCCCTGATGGCTCCTGGATGAGCTGGTTTTTAATCATTTCAAAAAAGGTTCCTGCCAATATTTCATCTTTGTCCTAGAAGGACTGCCAAATGCTGGGGGTTGACCACGGGCCATAAAAACGTCTAAAAACATCCCTTTTTTCATATGGATGTGGGGGGACTTCTCTTTTGTTTTGTGACACCGGACGGCAGTGGATTACCGCATAGTGGTTCCTCTTTTGTCCTTGGCTTTTGTTCCTATACAGAACACTTGGTTTTCAACCCGGTTTCTTCCAACAGATTTCTGATCCGGCTCCATAGTTAAATGACGCACTTGGTGTGTGTGATGTGAACCAGTATCATTGTTAAATCAATCCCCACTCGCCACTAAAAATCAAAAAAACACATGAACTTGCTCGTAATTTGTCATGATCTAGGAGGTGTTATATGCAACTGAGCAGGAACGCAACCCACAGCATTATTATTATTATTTTTTTCCCCAGGCCACGGCCATGTTGTGAGACGTGCCTGTGTGAACTCGTTACGCTGGAACGTGAAAGCTGGGCGAGGTTTGTGTATCGAGTAAAGGCATGGGAGTGTGTTTGTCCCTTTTGACGAAACAGGCAGATGCTACAGCTAGCGCGGCATATGATATGATGGTGGTGTTGGTCAGTTGGTGTGTAGTTACGCGATGAACAGGGCCCCCATGGGGACCATCTCGAATCGAAAGGTGAAAGCCACGGCTTGGGTACAGAGCTTGGAGCCTTGTGTGCGTCAAATGGTCAAACAACTTGGCGTTTGTATGCGTGGGTTCCGACTGGTGGTGTGGCTGTGGTGTGGTGGTGCGCACTGCTGCGCGTCAGCAGCCGAGTAGAAAACGGGACTGCTCCATCTGACCGTCTCAACTGTTATCGCCCCGGTCTCGTCGCCACTGACACGTGGGCCCGAGCGTACTGTATACAGCCGGTGTAGCCCAAGCGTCAGTAAGATGATTAGACGGCGGTCAAAAAGACGGATTAGAAAACTACTCCTACTACGGAGTACAGAGCCATTAACACGTCGCTGATCATGGGCTTTGATTATTTAATTAACGGCTTGCGTTTGGATGAAGCGTTTTGGTTTTGGTAAGCAACGCGCAGCGGCCTTGGTCAAGCGTGAGGTTCCCCATCACCGTGCCCGTGGTGGTCCATGCAAGTCGCGCGGAGTAAACTAGTGCAAGCCGAGAGTGGAACGGAAATGCTTTTCCCATACGGCATACCCGGCCCGTACGGAGTAGTAGATCAGAGCAGTTTAACTGGACTTAGCATTTGGTTCATGTGACAGAGCAGAGCAAATGGATTGGTTGGTCCTTGGACGAAACTATTTCTCTGATGACCGTTCCCAAAATCCTTTTTTAAAAAAAAAAACAGTAGAGATTTTTGCTGAGCGATTTTGTTAGGATGAAAAGGTACTGCACGCAAAGGAACAACAAGAACACAAACGAAATAACAAGGAAAAGGAAATGACAGTAATAGCTACAGATTAGGTGAATAATAATGGGTAGAGTTGCAAATTTCTGCGCAGAAAACTAACTAGACACATCTATAGCCGATTAGCAAAAGTATGTTTTTTTTTTAGTAACCCATCATGGCATGGGCTGTAGCGGACCTCAAATCGGCTTGGTCATGGCCCAAGGAAACCAAAGGCATTAGTTGCGCCTTCGAAAAAAATAAAAGGTGGTGCCTAATAAGCCAAAAGGAAAATACAGTTTCACTGTTTTCATACAAAGGGGCCGGGGCCCCAACTGTTTCCAATCCAATCAATAAAAATGGATCCTCAGGCTCCTGGCTCCAATATGTACATGTTATATAGGAGTACATTGCTAGGTTGGATTGTAAATTCTCTTACAATCTTCTGCCTAAATTCAGATAATCTCTACTAACTACTACATATGACTGGGTGTACACGCAGCAAGTTCAATTTGCTTGCTGTGAATAATAACTACTACTACTTGTGGTGGAGAAGGATCCAATGATGTCAACAATAGCATCGTCATCGGCTACACTAGCACTAGCTTGGTGGTCCTGAGCTTGTTGTTGGCTGTCCTTGTTCCATGTCTTCATCTTGCTCTGCTTGTTATGCTGCTGCATCACCAGAACGGAACCACAACCTACCAAGTCGTCCGAGGACAGGAGCTCACCAACGGGGCCAAGGTCCTGGCACTCTTCATCCCAGTCCCCCATGTCGCTCGTCATCACGCCTCTGTTGCCATGGGCCTTATCATCACCCTTCCCCACGATGAAGAGTGAGCATGTACCCACCATGGAGCTCAGCGCGTTCACCGTCTCCGCCCCATTGCTCACGTACTTCTCCATGTATGACACTTGGCCTGGTGCCACAAACCTCGCGTATAGGTCTGCCATGAACTCCTCGTCTTCCATGGCCTCCTCCATCACCTTGGGGTTGCCCGATAAGCCCCTTCCGCTTGGGCTTGGCAGAAGGAACCTGCACACGGTCACCGTCACCGACGGCTGCACCGCCAGCCGTATTGCATATGACACTGCCTCCCTGTCATCGGCGCCGCCAAAGAACAACGCCAGCACCTGATGGTTCTCTCCCGTGACCTCATTCGCAAAGCAGCGCTCCACAAGGATCCCCACCGTGCAAGGAGCCCTATGCAGGACCCGCTGGTTCAGTTGCCGCCGCCCCTCGTGCCGGCACACCATGCGCCCATCGTAGCGTTGCTCCTTGTGGAACGGCATGATGAGTAGCGACGCACGCGCATCCTCCGCAGAGTTGCGCACATCTGTATCCATGGAACCCAGGTTGGATATCGCCGTCATCTGCCGCACGGGGATGGCGCTGTCATAGGTGAAGGTGGCCACGGCGGCGGCCACCTGCTCGATCTCACGCGCGTAGCCCCACTCGTCCTCATCCTGCCCACCGTCTCGGGCATGGTACAGCTGCTGCGTGATGGCGTACTTGTGCGACGTCACGAGCTCGACAAGGTGCAGCAGGTACACGCCGCCGGCCACCGGTGCCCTGCCCTTGGAGAGGTCGCTGAGCGTGAGCATCGAGTAGACGCTCGTGGCGCCGTGGACGCATACGAGCATGCGGAGCTCGTGGTCCACGCTAAGGTCCTCGAGGCAGCGCGAGCGGTAGCGGGAGGCGCCGCGCTGCTGGCGGACGATGGCGGCGGACGCAGGCCCGGCCATGAATGTGTTGACGATGGACGATATGAGAAGCACCACCTGCATTGTCTCGCCCCATATGTTGACCTTGTTCCCAAAGTTGATGGCGATGATGTCCGAGTAGCCCTTGACGTTGAGCAGTGCACCCAGCACGACGGCCTCTCGGGTGGCGATGCCCAGCGCCCGCCCCGCCAGCACGGTGCCGGCCACCTTCCCCACCGTGCTCAGCAGCGTGGTGAACGTAACGGCCACGGCGAGCTGGACCACCGTGAAGTTGCCAATCTTGGCGAAGTCGAGGCGAGCACCGATGGCACCGAAGCAGAGTGGCATGAAGACCTGGTGCACAGGGTAGGCGAGGCGGTCCATCAACGTCCGCGCGGTCGGGCCCTCGCGTGGCATGCCGAGGCCGATGAGGAAGGCCGTCATGGTGGCGCTGTAGCCCGCGATCTGCTCGAGCATCGAGAGGCCCACGACAAGGAGCAGGATACCACACAGCTCGTACTTGCTGATGTACTGCCTCCCGCGCTTGAGCCGGTTGAGCATGCGCGCCACAAACGCCGCGAGGTTGACGGCCAACCACACCGTCAGCGCCATCCACGCCACCGCCGCGGCCTTGGCCGTCGACGAGGACTCCTTCTCCTCCTCCTTGGGCGCCTTGCCGTACAGGGTGTGGGTGACAATGATGACGCTTAGAGCGGTGAGGCTGGCCATGTCGTTGGCGAAGGCGGCGCCGATGGCGATCTGGCCGGTCTCGGAGCCCGTGAGCTTGAGCTCGGTGACGATGCGGATGAGGACGGGTGAGGCGGTGCTGGTGAGCACGATCGCGAAGAGCGCGGTGGAGGCGTAGATGTTGCTGGGCTGGAAGCGGCCCTGCCCCGGGTGCAGGAAGCCGTACGAGAAGGGCCCGGCCAGGACGGCGAGGACGAGGCAGACCCCGGAGCCGCCGCAGGCCACGACTAGCGAGCGACGCAGGTTGCGGCGCAGGTAGCGCAGGTCCAACTCGAGGCCGATGAAGAACATGAACACCATGCGGACGAAGCGAATTGTGCCGCCAAGCGCGTCGCCGGCGTCGCGCATGCCCAGCTGGCGGAGGTTTATGTGCCGGCCGAGCACCGTCGGGCCAACCACGATGCCTGCCTGCCCATATGGTCATTATTATCAAGAAAATGATGGTGAGCATAAGGATCGATTTTAACCAGCAATCAACGTAAATAAATACGCGCGCGCGCACCAGGATGTGGGAGATAACGCTGGGCTGCCCGAGACGTCGAAGCACAGAATGGAAGATGCCGGAGAGCACGAGGACGGTGACCATGATGCCGGAGACGGCCATGATGCTGGCCATGATGTAGGCGCCCTCGGCGACATCGACGGAGCATTTGGCTTCGCCATTGCCATCCATCTCATCCGATTAACCGACGATGGATCGCCGGGCTCCGGCCGGCCAGGCCTTCCGCGTCTGCCCCCTAGCATGCAATCTACCTATATTTGCTCAACCCATGATCGCGTTGGGGTTAGCTGTGTTGTGCATGCTCTTACAAACTTGTGGCTGCAAGTTCATCTGTAGTTCTGTACCAGCTAAATATATACATAGCGTTGTCCATGCATCATGCAATGGGATGCGGTGCGAGTTCAATTTGGCTGCGTCGAATATTAGTACCCGCATTAGTTGGGTTAGAGGATGACAAAACCAACTACTCCACACATAGTGCTTCTGATCGAGCGAAAGAAACTAGCAAAATCTGGAGAATTTCCGTGCATCGCCGAGCATTTGTCTTCTCTAGTTTTTAGTACAAGCTAGTATGTTAAAGCGTTACCTGTATGGTGTTTAGCGAAACTGAAAGTCAAAGCTTTTTCATCAACTAGTAGCACGCCCGTGCGTTGCTACGGGATAACTAACTTTTATACTAAAAACATTGATCGCACGATAAGATTACAATACTATGTAATTAAATACTGAAATTAAAATGACATTTAATAAAAAAAATAAAGTTTATAAAATTAATACAGTCTAGTAACCACGCAACATCGCAGGCTTACACACACTACACATTTAGACTTTTCCGTGATAGTTAAATATCCGTGCGTTGCTACGAAATTAAACAATGATATTAAAGTGACATTTAATCAAACAAGTTTTGTGAAAGTAACACAATGAACTTGAGTACTCATTGATTTGCAGGAACAAAAAAATTGACAACAATCAATTTAATGTCACCCGTTATAAATTTTTTAAGGCATCTATTTAAGAAATTTGCAATCTAGTATGGCATCAAAAAGGTTCTTTCCTGCTCTTTGCAATGATTGTTATTCGTGACTATATGGTGTTAATAATTGGCTTGGATGAGGTGCTGCTACAAAAATCTAAATCATAATTGATGAAAACCAAAGTTAGTAAATACTTCTAGCGTGATTCGACCAATCTAACGGGATGGCTGCAAGCGGAGACATGGCTCCGAGCACGGAGAGGCCGTGTAGTAGGCTCATGAGCAATGCACCTTGTAGTTGGATTTAGATGTGGAGACGAGTGCGTAGTAGGGCAACGATGTTGATAGCCTGTATGGTGTTTAGGAGCTGATTTGAGCCCGGCCGCTCAAAGCGTCTTCCGTTCTCCAGCGTCCTCCGGGCGCCCGAGGATGGCGGCGGCGGCGGCAGTGATGTTGAGAAGGTAGCAGCCGTCGTTGTGCGGGGGAGGCGTCGGAAGCGATCAGAGATGAAGCGCGTCGTCGTCGCTGTTGACGTGGAAAATCCCTTCTCTCCGAGGTGTAGGTTGTGATAAGCGGAAATGCCTTCCTTTCTGGGCGGGCGTGTAGGTGCATATCAGTACAAATGCCTTCCTTTCTTGGTAAATTCTTGCGTGCATATATGTATGGTTAAATTCTTTCTTTTTATTGCATGGTTAATTCCTTCCTTTTATTGCATGGTTAATTCCTTCCTTTATTGCGTGGTTAATTCCTCCTTTTTTTATTGGGTATTCCTTCCTTTATTGCGTGGTTAATTCCTTCTTTTTTATTGCGTGGGTAATTCCTTCCTTTTGTTGCATGGTTAATTCCTTCCTTTATTGCGTGGATAATTTCTTTCTTTATCGGTCGTATGGACGATTTGTTTCCCTTTTCTCCCATCGGGTTCGCATGGGGTGGCGGATGGGCAGACTCAAATCGAATGTCGCACCAAAAAAAATGTCTCCTTTTTATTCTTTTTATGTTGTAGAGAAATGCGTCATACAAGTTGGAAGGAGGGAGTCTATAAAAAACAATCATCCAAGCCCAATGGTACCTGTACTTAGCCCCTACTAAGGATCCAGGTGATGAAGAAGGGGGAACTTATATACGGATTAAAATAGCGGGGCATTATGCTTTGACTGTTAATCCCGTGGCTTCAATGCTGGACAATGTGCTTCCGACAGTATTAATTCCTGGCCTTGAGATGCTGGGAAATCAAACCAGGGCCTTGTTTAGATGACTAAAATTTTGCCAAAAACTTACAAATTTTTAGACACTCTCTCCATCACATCACATTAAATACATCAAAAGACATATGTGAGGAGCAGTAAATTTAAAAATAACTACTTATACAGTGTTGTTGTAAATCACGAGACAAATCTTTTGAGCCTAGTTAGTCCATAATTGGACAGTGTTTACCAAATACAAACGAAAGTGCTACAAGAGTTAGAACAATGCTTTTGACAAATATTTTGCCATCTAAACGAGGCGCAGAGGCAACTCCCGGTCGTTATTGAGCCGTCTGTTCCTTGCTTAATTGTCTGTAGGATCAGAAACTCGATGCTCCCCTTCTTTTTTTACTACATGCGCACGGTGTGATTAATGCAGCATCCATGCGACCATGTTTGCCATTAATGTCGTTGACAGTCCAGAATTCCCCACCACCCTTTCTCTCAGAGTCCGATCTGAGAGCAACTAGCAGCTAAGGGCACGTACAACCCACGGACGAGTTGCTTTTCTACGGAGCCTCAAATCTATCGTATAAACTTGTATAAAACTATTTAATGCACGCACATGCTGGACTAATGGTGAAGGCGCTTCAAGTTGACAACTCCTGTACATGCTCCTTGTACAGTTTGTTAGGTTATAGCAATTGTGAGTGTTAGGTTCTGTTTTCCCAATGTCTCTTTGATGCCAGGGACTATTAGCATTGCTGAATCTCAGGCACATTTTTTTGGGTATCAACAGAAAGAAATGTGGTACAAATTTCTAGACAGATTTGGCACAAAAACAATGGCACATGTTGGTACTGTATAACGACATAACACAGAGGTTGTACACATGAAGTTCATGCTAATTGTATAATGCTAATGATCAGTTGGGAAGAGAAGATCGAAGCTAGTAGCAGTAGCACTAATAATAATATATTGATTTGCCTCCTTATTTATCTTCGAACGAGGAGTTCGTTATTCTAAAAGTTTCTTTTGAGTCATTATGCGTTTGATCCAGAGCTATATGTTCTCTTGTAGCTAATTCAGCTGCCCCCTCTGCGACGCCGACGACAAGATGGCGTCGAGCGCCTCCCTCACTTGGGAGATCTCCGGCGCCTTCCCTCCCTGCGCCGGCCAGAATTCGTCTGTTGCAAGAACCTGCAATTGGTCGATCAATTCGAGTAGCACCAGTTAGTTACCACACTTCCATTCCATATGTAAATTGCTCATACAATATGCATGTATGTGGATGCGTTACCTTGACTTGCAACTGGAGGAACTTGACGTAGCTGATGGCCTTCTCGAGCATGGTGACCAGGTCGACCTTGGTGCCGTTGGGCACCAGCTCCTGCAGCGTCCGCAGCCGCTCGCTGATCCGCTCGCGCCGATTCTGCAGCAAGAACGGGCTCAGATTACCGGAACAAAATGCGAAGAATTGAAGCGCTGGCCTCGATGATCACCAAACAAAAACTTACCTTGGCCGCGAGGCTCTGTGGGTCCTTGGTTGGGCTTGTGGACGCCGCCGCCGCCGCCTTGGCCTTGCTCGCCTTCCTGCCCGCGCCGCAGTGCTTCTTGGGGCTCACGGCCTGCAGCTCCGCACTCTGCACGCAGTCGTTACAAATTCTGGGTTAGTCGACGTGTCCAGTCCAGACTCGGCAGAGCGAAATGTGTTGGCGCGGCACATACCACGTAGGTCCGTTTCTGCGGGGCGCGCACCGGCGCCGCCGTGCGCTCGGTCGTGCCGCCCCCCGGCCGACGACGTGCTCGGGAACAGCAGCCCGAACGGGCGGTTCGCTCCCCCTGACGACGAGGACGCCCGCTCCGTCAGGGTGAAGCACCCTGTGGAGGCGTCGAAACCCACGGAGGCCGTGAGCGCGTGGCGCACCTCTGGCACCGCGGCGCCGGCGCCGCGGTCGTAGCTCTGGTCCATGGCGTCGATCCACGCGTCGCTCTCCTCCTCCTCCTCTTCCTCCTCAACCACAGCCGCCGCCGCTGCTGCCGTGGCGCGGTTGAACGCCAGGACGGCCGACGCCCCGGCACCCGTCCAGGTGTTGTCCACGGCGTCCGACACATAAGCGGATGCCCCTTCTCCGAACAGCGCCGCCGACGCGTCAAAGCCCAGCAGCGCACCGTGGCCGTGGCCGTGGCCGTAGCCGTAGCCGAGCGCGTCGAAGGCCGCCGCCTCGGCGCTGTCGAAGCCTCCGTACCCACCGTGCTCCCTTACCAGCGCCATGATCGATCACCTCTGCTAGTTGGAGACGAAGAAAGTGGCTACTCTGCACTACGAGCTGTGTGTACTCCCCTGCGCGCCAACAGACGGCTGCTTTGTGTGTTCGTTCTGGAGGTGTGTGTGTTTGGTTGGCGCCATGGTGTGTGGCTTATATACGCGCCATGGTGACGCAGTGCACATGGGGCCATGGAAGGATTTGCACAGCTGCATTAAATGCGCGAGGAAGTTAGTTAGGTGGTCGAGGGTGCAGATCAGATTAGGGATCCTGTTAAGTGCTTAACCCGGGATTAAAGTAGCGGGACAATGTGCTTCGGATACTGTTAATTCCTGGCTGACGACGGGGGCAATTCCCTGCTGTTCTTCAGCAGCCTGTTCGGAGCTTGTCTGTAGGATTAGAAACACGATGATGCACTGCTCTATTTTTAAGTACAATTAATGCAGCATCCATGCGTGTCATTAAATGCCGTTGATAGTGTTCCCCTACCGGACTTCTCTGATCGATCTGAGAGCAACTAGAAGCTCTCCTCCCTTAATGCGAGTCAAGAGTAGCTACAGGCGGGCGGCGTGCATGCACGTCGACGTGTGGAGTGTGAGGCTGAGAGCTCGATCGATCAATCTCCTCGATCATGGCTTGCTATAGGGCAATGCACTGATTCACAGTCAAGTTAAGCGAATATGATCCATCTCCATCTGACTCTGTGTTGATTTTGCGTTAAAAAATGTGTTACATGGCATCCCGTTTCTAACCTCTCTTTTCCATCCGACTTCAGTAGTACTCATATAGAGGGTGCGTAAACATTTCCAATTTAGATTCTCTCATGATATGTTTCTATGATTAATCATGATCGTTTGATAAAATCATTTGGCTGTTAGGTATGGCGTAGGCCTAGGCCCAGCCCACGCTTATGTGATTAGGGTTGTTGTATTGTGCACGACCTCGGTTGAGCATTCAGTTAGATATGGCGATCATATCATAGGACTACTTTTGCAAGCATAATTGTACAATTCTGTTTTTTCTTAAGATCCGGCAAGCCGTCTTTAATTGATGATAAGAAATGAGTAGCATACAACATTGGCAGTTGAGCACGCCCACCCCTCAACCCAACCTAGACTAAATTGAGGGCATAGTTACAAAGTTGATTTCTCACTTACATTATTGACAACAAATAAAAACCTAAAAGCCTTATTACATATAAAAATTGCACAATTCTAGAAATTGTAGCACTGTGAGAGATGTTCATTAAACTCATTTGAAAACTTATATTTTGTTTTGCACTTATATAGTCTTTGTGTTTGTTTACAGGTTCTATTGCCATATTTTTGAGACAGGAACTATATATATTTTATACATATTTGATATGTGTAACAAAATTGTGCATATTATGGATCCGAATTCTCCAAATTTGTGGTACATGGGTGTAGATCCAACCATGCCATATACACATACACATGCATTAGAGATGGTTTTGAATAATTTCAATCTTCCCATGACATTGGTCAATCGTGCATGGAACGAGAATATTTTTTGTGGTGTCATGAATTTAAAATTATTACTCACCCAAAAACTCTAAATTGGTAACACCTTATATTGTGTTTTATCTTATTGTTAAACATGTAGTCATTTAATTTAACTACAACAAATAAACACTTGCTCTCAACTCCTCTAGAAAATTGGCAGGCTTCCTTCTCTACAACTTCTAAATTTGTGGAATGGCAAAAGATCTTGTCGCATATCAACATAGCAAGCATACAAACTTTCTATGTATATTTTATAGGTTATATAGCAAATTAGAGTAAGTTATGTATATTTTTTTACTATTGAAAAATGTCGTTGTTTGATTATTTACATGTGATTGCGAGAACAAAACCGTTGCATTAGCACGGCATTATACTAGTAACCATAGAATGAGGGACAAAACCGTTGCATTAGCATTGCGAGTATTATACTAGTAACCATAGAATGAGGGATGAATCCCCAACGGACGACAAAACAGTAGGGCATTTTTGGGGCCACTTAAGAAGAAACTTCACGTCACATATATTAAGGGATAGATTCTGATTCCTAAAGAAATCAATATTTTATATAATATTAAAAGGTATTTATGCTCATAAATATGTATTTCTTATGGATAAAGAACAACTGAATTATTACTCATTTAATTTGTTACACTTAAAAGGAATATAAGTGAAAAAAATATATTGCTAGTGCAAAGCAACGAAATAGAATCTGACGAAACTGCTAGTAGACCGTTTCACATGTAGCATAAAAAGGAGGAAATGTTTCTCTGATTTCTAGATGGAAATAATGCTATTTCTTATCTTCGGTTGCAATGGCACATATTCTTGTGTTTTGAAGTAGAATCGGAACGATTCTATCAAGCCAAACAGGCCCTCAATCATGCCATGGGAGTATAAACCGAAGCTTGAGTAGGGAAATTGTATGGCGACGGTCCTTATAAAAAAAAACTACAGGAGCATCCACCGTTGATTTGTGACACATGTCTATGTTTATGTATCCAACGTATGTAACTGTTGCTTTGAGGACTGTGTGCATCCACTGTTGCTTTGTGACACTGGTATTATATAATAGAAGTACTATATATATTTAACGATCAACTAATGATACTTGTTACATATCATAAACATTAGTACATTTTATTATTTAGATAAATTTTAAAAGTATGACTCCTAGATAAACTATATACACGATTATTTTGAGACGGATGGAGTACAAAAGTTAAAAAAAAAACAACTTAAGCTACTAACAAAACCGTGGCTGGTTGAGGACTGTGTGCGTGCGTGTATAGTTCGGGCTAGTGCAACTACTAATTCTTTTGCATTGTTATTACTCCAGTTTGGTCGTTAAGGCTGCTATTATACCAGTGAAAACTCTGTTACTGCTAAATCTAGAGTTGGAAATGACTTTTACTGGTCAACTAGTAGATAAATATATCCACCTCAAATTGACAAATGCTAGCCAATGTGTGGGAGGATTAGGCAATTAATGCGGCAAGATTACGGCATTAATGGCGCCCGTGCCAGCCAGCAATCAATTAATAATCCAGTCATGTGGAGTTCATTAATGAAGGCAACTTGCTTACTTCTTGATGACCAACTAAACTCCAGCTGCCTCACTTGGGAGTTGACGTGAAATCTTCCTGGTCCTACCTGTGTGTGTCCTGCATGCAGGTGCAAGTGCAACAACTGCAGCTCGTCCATCCATCTCGGATTCCACTGCAATGGCGCATGCAGCAATGACCAGACGAAGGGAGAAATGAACCGACCAGCAGCAGACATAGAACTAACCGTGCAGCTCGCTATGCTATTCATGGAGCGTGCGGCATGCGGCCAGTGATCTGCCTGCCTCAGGGGGTACGGGATGTGCAAGTTGGTATACAACTGCAGCTCGCGTACGTGATCCATCCATCTCTCGGGATTCCACTGTGTCCTCAATTTGCGCATTTTTTTTTTTGCACAAGGTATATAAAAATTTGCACTGAAACTTTGATGCTAAGAATGAAGAAGAAATGAACCGACCAGCAGCTAGACATGAGAACTAACCGTGCAGCTACTAAATGTTATTCATGGGCGTGCGGCTTATGGCTGACCAGAAATTGATTGGATTTCATAGGCTCTGGTGTTACGGGATGCACCATTGGTCTTGTAAAATAAAATGTGGATTTTTCAAATCGCAGGTTTGAGGCTAACTTGTTAGTTGCTGCATTATTACAAATCAAGACGCGGATGAACGATCTAGAAGGTTTTTCCATTTTGCAAAAAAAAGTACAAGGTTCGTACGGTAAGTAACTGTCCATTGCCACTAAATCTTAATTAGGAATTTCCTGTTTGTAAACAAAAGGTATAATCATTAGCCAGCAAGTTGGTATAGCTGCTATTGTAATGCTCTGCACCCTGAAGTAATGTTCACAAATTCAGCTCGTAGTGATCGAATTTCATGTCTTGCAAGGTCGGCGGATCAGAAGTTAATGTGCGTAGTTATGCACAGTGAACGACAAAGTGCACATCAGTTTTGCACTGAAAAGGTATATAAAAATGCTTGCACTGAAACATCTACACAGGAAACAGGGATTGCCATAAGTTTTCTTTCAGGAAGAAGAAAAAGGACGCCGCTGTAGCTGGTGCGCGGGAAGCGGCTGCCCGGGCTGAATCTGCTTTCGTGTGGGTGAGAAATTTCATGTTATAAAACCCAAATTCCACTAAACTTACTTGCGTGCATGTATGTGTTTCTTTTTCTTTCCTTTATTGCATGGTCAATTCTTTCTTTTATTGCCGATGCTGAAAAACGCGCAACAGCGTGGCTTACTGCAAAAAGCAAAAAAAAATTGCCGATGCTGGTGCAGCTGCAGGTGCCCGGCAGTGAAACCGCCCGGGATCGGACGTACGTGTGCTCTACTACCTTCCGGTCAACAATTACGGCTAGTTACACAAGCTTGTGTTATTAATCCTGAATAGGAGAGGAGATCGTGATCACTCCATTACCATTAGAGAAGTACATAAATCCTTTCGCAAAAACAAAAAGAGAGAAGTACATAATGAACATTGATTCATTTGTCGATTAGGGCCGGGGAAAGTACAAACTGGCATTTGATCGCAGTCTTTCATGTAGTGCTTAAAAGAAGATTAGGAAGCGTTGAACAACGAGTAGGCGCTTTTGTTTAAAAGAGCGTCGAATTAACAGCATCATCACGCGTGGCTTACATGATAAGATCACGCATCTAGTTGTTATATGGACAAACAACCCAAACTAGCTAACTTTAACTAATCCACCAAACTATACCTAGGGGCCTAGGGTTACAACAACCGGCCATACCAACACGTGCAAGATTTTGGACTCATATACATTGAGTAAGATAGAGTTGTCGTGTGCACTCGAGATGTATGTGGGAACCTTCTACTTCATCCATTGCATTCTTCTCTGGTACAATTATTAACTGGAGTCAGCCGAATAGCTAGACGATCGTAGAGTGTTCTGAACTTCTACTGCCGGCCTCGCTGTAAACGAGTGTGTGGTTACATTTTACAGGTATAGATTATAGTGATGCACGACAGAAATGACTGTAATATATATAATGCATGGTAACAATAACTTATGGTGATACGAAAGTGTTATTAGTAGAGCTTAGGTAACTATTCCGCGTTCAGTATTAGAGGCAAACAATAGAGTCATTGATCATCGATCAAAGGCTTCAGATGACAGAGCCATTATTAAGGATGGAAATGTCACGTGAAATGGTATTATACGGAAAATAGAACAATCAAAGAGAGTTTATAAGCTCCACTAATTATACAGTTCCATGGATTACCCTTTATCGGTTAGCACTTTGTATATATGCGCATGGAGCACGCGTCCAGTCTGGAGCCAAGGTACGAGATACCCCCCTTTAAATGCAGATTCCATGTGATGATCGACGAATATACAGGATATTCAGATGCACAGCTAGCGAAGCGATCATTTCCTGAGCACTTCGAACTTCAAGCAATGCAAGAGATATTGCAATTTAATTAGCTTTGTACGTATATATAAAAACATCCCAAAGTTAAGTACTACGTACTAATTAGTTGACTGACGTATCATTGCCAAGTGGCTTTTCTCTGCAGGTACAGGAGGTAGGTTCCAGTTAGAAAGGAAAAAGACAACTATATCATCTCCCTGATTAGCTCTTTGGCTGAGGAAGAAAAGGAAGCGACCATCTGATTCAGTAATTTGTGTTCAATCTGACTGTGCTGTGCGATCTGCTTAAGTTAATCTGCTCCCCTGCTGTCAGCAAGTAATAAGTATTTTCTCAGTTCCAAATTATAAGTTGTTTTCACTTTTTTGGTATATCCATTTAAATTTTGCTATATCCAGATGCATTGAAAAATAAGTATACCAAAAAGTTAAAAAGATGGTGCTAGTGGACCCCCTTCACCTAAGTCCATGGTACAGCTCAGCTTCGCGGATGTTGAGGCGTCAGAGAAGGCCGGTGAGGTCACCACGACGGTGGGCACTCCGTCGAGGTCCACAAACAACGCGACTATCGCCGAGCAGATTCGGGAACGGGTGTGCATCCCGTTGGACTCCCGCTGATCAAGGGGGGGGAGATTGCGCGAACTTCCGCATGCTTGCTGTCGTTCGTCGGAGCTCCCGAAATTGGCGAGTCGCGGCGCTTCATGCGGTATTGATGCAGAATATGGGCTTAACGCATCCCGTGTCGGTGACTTGGATGCCGCTCAGATGTTGGCCTCTTTTCGGGTCAGTGACGCCAAACAAGGAAGAGGTTATGCAGGTGCTCTTCGGTGATAGCTTCGACCCGGTGGCCTGGAACCTGAATCTGGCCAACCTGGATGAGGAGGGGCAGTGAGGCCTTCCTCATTTCCTCGTAGTCTGTCGTCTAGTTTACTTGTAATCACAATCTCTTGTTGTCTGTGGGCCGTCGTTCACTAATCCAAGGATTACTGATGTTTGTGTTTTTATTGTAACTTAAAACTCTCTTCTTCTTAATAAAATCCGTGCAATGCACGTTTGAGGGAAAAAAGGTTAAAAAGACTTATAGTTTAGACCAAAGGAAGTAGTAGTATATCAGTACCGCTCTAATAATTCCTGGGTTCGCTCGTGCGTGTAGTGTTCATCCAAATTTCTCATGCACTCTCAGGTAAGAGGTTTTCCATTTATTGGTCGTTGAAAAATAAGTGGCCAGTTTGCGTTCAAAAAAAAAGAAAGAAAGAATGAGTGGTCAGTCAGGCGAACTTGAACTGGCTAGGTCTGCATATGCAGGTGCAAATCACCATGAGCTTTATAAAGCAGAGGAAAAAAAAGGCGTCACACAGAGACAAAACATATAAAATCATTAGAAAATATAGGCGGTTCACTATGCCGCACAAGGAACAGGTGACCGCAATTTCGTCAGAAAATACACCATCCTCTGAACTTCTGTAGACAGCTACCTGCAAACGGTGTGGTCGTGTGGAATTGTGGATCCAAGGAAAAAAATCGCTCCGGGTGCAGATTCCCTCAATCAATCTTCAGTGAATATATACTACTGCACATTCAGAATCACAGCAATCATGAGCACCTCTTCCCGGCTCTGCTGGGGCAAATTCCAACAAGAAAAAGAAAAAGGATCAATAATTTGGTGTGCCCAAAGACCCTGAAGGCAATTGCCATCTAGTACTGTATGTGCTGTGTGCTCAAGTTTGATCAGCACCTTGACTACAAGAAGAAAAGAGTAGATACTCATCATATATAGGAGTATAAATATATCTCCTTCGGTAGCTCTATCTGGCTATGGAGCAGAGCTGTAGATGTTGCTTAGGTTAATATTCTTGTACTTATAACACGGCCTTTTTATTGATCATACCTCGGGTGTCGGCAAGTAAGGGCATGTTTGGTATGGCTCTTGCCGGCTCCACCTCCTCCCTACAAAAACATTGTTTAGCACTGTTCATAGAATCTGATTCTCTCCCCTATCCCTCTCACTGACACACAAGAGCAGCAGAAGCTAAAAATTTCAGCTCCTTCGGCTCCTACCATCCTTCTCTCATTGACACACATGAGAGAGAGTTTCAGCTCCCATCTAAAGTATCTTTACTGCATTTTTGCGGGGAGGAGCTGGAGCTGGGGAGAACCATACCAAGCAAGCCCTAAGAATGACCAAACAAAAGAAGAACATGAAGAAAAGAACATTTGTTTCAAAAGAAAGAAAGAAAAGGAGAACATGAATACATAGTGAACGTTTGATTTTATTTTATTTTTTGAACCGAGTAACTTTATCAGATTCATCACTGATCCTAACTTTCAAAGTTTTCTCAAGAATGTATAACCAGTTGTTTTTATCATTGTCAACTAGCCATCTAGTGAATTTGATCACCTGTGGATCAACCAGTACCTGAGCCATATCCTGTTGTAGACATATGGTAAACAGGTCAGGTAAGAGCGTCATAAGAGGTTTATCAAACAACCAGTTATCCCTCCAAAAGAGAGTTTTTTTTTCCACTCTTTACTTCAATTTTCCTTCCTTGAATATAATTTTTCCTGATTTTTAACAGATTAGCCCAGGCAGCTGAATCAGAAGCACTTTTGATATTGTTTCAAAAAAAAAAGAGTGAGCATTTCGTTGCGTCCCTTTTTCTCAGATCCCATGGCCCATGACCCCATGGCCAGACGGCCCATGTCCTCCTCGTCAGGCGTTTGTCTGGGCTGATTGTTTTAAGACCGCACTCAGACTGGGCCTCTCTCCACTTCAAGTCCGTGTGTGAATGAAAAGCAAAAGGCCCAATTGGTTCCCTCCGGTGCGCGCTTTTGCAACCTCCGCAACACTCTGCCAGAAGGAGAACACCTGTTGCTCAAAAAAAAGAAGAACACCTACACTCAAAAGAAATAATCTGTCAAGAAAAAAGAAAACAAGAACATGTATGACATCATCTTATGTAGGACGCACGCACGCTCATCTCTGAAATCAAATCTTCACAGACGACAGCTCGTTGCACTAGATGTTCGTGCTGTCGTACAGGTAGGTCTATAAAAGATCCTTTTCTTTGCCTTTTTTTCTGGAAATGCTATTAATTTGCTGTGAGATCTTCACGAGAGGAGGAGGATACTCTGCTTTACGCCTAGATTAAGAGCCAGCGACAAAAGCTTCTGCAAGCTGCGTGTTGTTGCGTTGGGGAAAAAAAGTACTCTATCCAGTCGTACAACTAAACAAGCTTTCCTTTTCCTAGTCCGAGATAGTATTAGAAATACCCGAGGCTTTATTTGGCACAAAAAAAAAATGACTTGAGAAAGCAGAAGCCCTGACGAGAAGATGAAGAAATGAAGAATTAAAAAGAGAAGAAAGAAGTCTCTTTTTGTTTTGTTTGATTCTGACTCCTGTTTCTTTCCAAACCTATTTATTATTTTTTGTATTATTTGTGCATACAATTGTACTAGCACTGGTACTCCCATTTGCTTCTAAAAACAGTTTAAACGAATAATGTTGTGTCGCCCAAAAGGCACAGCACTGCACAGGAGGTGTACCGTGTACTATGATTAGATACCGGAGCGGTACAGTCTGTACGCATTCCATCCAGTCTCGTACTGTATAGGTAGGCACAGTTTGAGGCGGCCAAAGGCCAAACACCCTGGCGCCTCGCCACACCACGCTGGAAAGTTTTTGAATGAGATAGGCAACGACGCACGCACCGCAAGGCCTCGCGACGCACATGTCACCATTAACTAACCGTTGCGAATGCGAATGCGAAGAGACGAACCGATAAGGCAGACACGCCTGCCGAGTGCCAACCTTCCTTCCGGTGGTCCACATCTCAGCGAGAGGGCCTGTGGCGGAGACGGGTGCATTTACTGCCGTACCGCCGCGGCCGCGCGGCGTCACGCAACGGCAACGCAGCAGCGAATATTCCAAACCCACCCAGGGCCAGGGACCGGACAACCCACGCACGACGCTGGACGACGCACCGCCGCCGCCCAGCGTTGGGTGTCTGCTGGCCTCTGACGATTCTGCCCCTTGGCGGGCGCCGCCGCCCAGGCCAGGCCCCAGGGAGACGACGGAGCGCGGGAGCGGTCGTGCGGGAAGCGCGCGCTCGGCGGCGTGGCGCCCCAGCGATCATGGAAACCGTGCGCGGCGGCTATCCTTCGGGTTTCCGGCAGACCAAAGCTTGACCTGTGTCTGGCTAAAGAAAACAACCTGATCGGTGAGACAGTGACTTGCGAACGCAGCTGCCTGCCACGAGTTGTCTTCCGGTTTTTTTTTTTTTGGTCATGTTGCTTGTCCTTGCTAACAAGAGCCGTCTCACGGCCATATATTCCCATATATCCGGCCAGCTTGTGTAAGGTGCCGTGCTGGCCAATAAGGTTTCTGCGTCGGATGGAATAATGGTCTCCACACCCTGGCACATGTCATGCAAGCATGTCGTGTCGTCGTGGCACGGCAGACTTGCTTGATTATGGAGCCTCTGGATTTGTCTGCATCTTTTCCCAATCATGAAACTAAGTACGTCATCTTTTTTTTTTTATTTGGGGGCAGTTGGGGCTTGGATTGGCGCAACTGAAGGATTAGAGAGGTCACTTTCTTCATTAGCAGCCAAACCGTTGGTATTATGATAGGTCCATCGTCCATATATAGAGCGAGGAAAGATCCAAGTCCATGTAACTATCCTAGTGGCCTGCTATGTGTGTGATGATGAAAGAATGAATGGAAATAATCGAGCATGACTGTATAGGTCTCGTAAAAGTGATAAATAATAAGCTCTCACCCACTAGGACTATTACCAGTGTTATTGTTTAAATAGAAACGCTATACAATTCAAATGAAAATATCCAAGATTGCAATCCCTTGCAAACATGCATTACAGAGTATCTATAGTTTGGTACGAACATGCTTCAAAATTATGTGAGCACGTTTTAAGGAGCTTTGCATGTAAAATTGTTTTAAAAATATCCGTCTGGTACCAAACAACTTCATCGAGCTTGTGAAGTTGCTGAAAAAGTTGTGAGAAATGAGGCTAAGGATAGCTACTTCTTATAGTTTCGAATCTTTTTATGAGCTATGCTTGAGATTATGTAAGAGCATGTTTAAGGAGTTATGCATGTAAAACGTTTGCCATTACGATTATCAAAACAGTTCTAGCTCTACTTTAGAATTACTCAAAGAGTTGAAAAAAAACTATTTTATTGGTGAAGTAGAGTTGTGATAAACAGGAGGCCTTATCCATCTCTCCGTAGATCAATCAAGTTCTCAAAAGTTTATGACCAAGAAGTTTTTCTTGCATTTTTTTTTTCTTACCTAATATGCGTTCAAAACTACTCAAATTAAAACATTTATTTTATTGGTATGATTATTTTGAATATGGAGACAATATAGGCAGTTCTAGCTCAAAAAAAAAAAGAAAAAAAAAAATTTTATTCTCGCAGTTTATGACCAATAGAAATAGTTAACGTCCAACTAATCTTGCAATTTGTTTTTAGTGAATAGTATTCATTTTATTTATGGTTCTAAAATTTTAATTTATTATGAAAATACATTTAACGTAATTAGAATGTGATTATATTTATTTAATATCATAAATTATCATTTTTTATCTATGATTAGTCAAAATTACTATCTAAACAACTGTTGCACTTCGTTAGAATTGGAGTGAATATGGAACAACGCTTTCTAAACTTTACATCTCGTCCAGTGTCAGGCTGACAGGTAGTTGCATCCACTCACATCGATGTCCTCGTTAATCCTCAAATAATACTCCAATGACAGTCCCCACCCAAATGGGATTCAAATGATCACGTCATCGAAAACCCAAAATCTGAGGGGGGTATCGTGGTCATTTGCCGCACCGCACGCTCCCTCGCGAGCACCTCTTTTCAGCCAGCCGCCGCTTATTTACAAGTCTACCCCTCAACGCAGCACACCCTCTTCTCCGCTCCTTCTCCCTCTCTGCCGCCTCCTTTCCCAAATCTGCCCGCACGACGCACCAGCAGCCACCAACCGGACACATCCAAACGAAGCCCAACCCGAGCGCCAGGTCCCGTACAGCCCGCGCGCTCGCCCCCTCGCCTCTGCGCCGCGTCCCGGCCGCCGGTAGCGGGCCGGGCACCTACCGGTGAGCGCTCTCCCCACAGATCCGTTCCGTTTTCCATTAGCTTGGTTCTTGGGGTTCTTGGGACAACGGGGGTTTCTGTCCTGGAGGTTCAAAATTCCGACTTGGAAGTCCTCGGTAGGGTCGCTTCCTGATTCTTTGTAATGCCATGGTTTCTTCTTGCTTTGGGTGTGGTTTTGTTGGATTTTCCTGATAATTAGGGTTTGTTTCGTGGGTTTCTTGGTAACTAGGGTTTTGGTGGATGCAGCTCGGTTTTGGTAACCCGCGTGTTCTCTTGGCTTCTGGAGTTGCAGGGAGGGGTAGGCGCTTTGGTCCCTGGATGATCTGCGAAGGAATTGGGAGCAGGAAGGCGTGATGTTTACTCCGCAGGGCAAAGGATGGACCGGCTGGTCGACGCCGACTGCGGCCAACCAGCGGAGCGGTGGAGGCGCTCCTGCTGCGTCGGCGCCCCTTGAAAGGGGAAAGGAAGGGTCGCCGAGCTCGAGCAGGAGGTTTGCTCAATCTTTACCTTTTGTCTAGTCATTCATCTTCTGTCTGAACCTGATTTAGGACTAAATTGCTCCGCTCCTTTTTGTTACTGATTACTGATTGTTTTGGAACTAGGGCTCTCAAGTAGGTCCTGCTGTTTTATCCCCTGTTTCTATATCATGTAGTCATCAATTGTAAAAAAGATGAAGGAACAAATTAATTTGTAGACAGCCAACTTTCACTGCTGAACGAGGTGCTTTTTCTAAAGTAGTTTAGTGCTTCCATGAAATTATTGCAGCATTGCTTAGACTGGTAACCTCTTAAAAAATAAGCCTTAGTTTGAATTGCCCATTGAAGGCATAATGTGGAATAAATCATTCACTCATGGGCTCTAATGATATTTTGATATCCCTAAAATCTTTTTGCCATTTTGGTATTCAATAATTTGAAACTTCGTACCTCTGTTGTAGAAATTTTATACCTTTGTGACCAATTTATATTCAATGATTAGATTCTCTGTTGTATAAAGTGAGCTGTAGCAAATTATGCTATTCCAATGAAGGCATGCCAACACCTATTCAATTGCCTCTTTGCTTCTCATTCGTTGCAATTTTGATTTTGCATCCAATTTCTTGTTTTTTTCATGAAAGGTTATTTGCTATCAGGGTACTTTAGATCTGCATTTTTTTTGGCTTCCGTTCATTATCATAATAGTTATTTAATCTTGTTTTCATCCGCATACCTGCAGTTGCATGAATATCAGTACAACATGGGTCTCCTTTTGATTGAAAAGAAAGAATGGACAGCAAAATTTGAAGAAATCAATCAATTGCTGACACAGAAAGAGGAGATATTGAATAGGGAACAAGCTGCACATGTTAATGCTATAGCTGAATATGGAAGGCGGGAGGAGAACTTGCGGAAAGCATTGGGTGTTGAGAAGCAATGTGTGGCTGATGTGAGTTTTTTTAACTTACGTATCTTTGTTCATTTTCTTACAGCTCTATGATCATTAATCTGATTTTGAAGAGAGGCCTTTAGTGAAAAAAGTGGGCCAATCCTGATCATGTTCCATTGATAAGAAACTGTTAGGCAACAATTTACTGATGTTGTAGTTTTTTTTTAAAAAAAATATATATATTGAACATAAGTCTGTCCCTGATTTAGTGCTTACCTTTTCACTCTTCTAGCTGTTATATTCCTTTTGTAAACATAAACTTTTGATGATATCCTAAATATTTATTTGTAGCTTTCCTTATTGATTGTTTTGTTGAATGCTGCAGCTTGAAAAGGCCTTTGCGTGACATTCGGGCAGAGATAGCTGAGGTTAAATTTACATCTGAAAAAAAGATAACAGATGCTCAGTCTCTTGAGGCTAGTTTGGAGGAGAAATCCTTGGAGATCGAGGGAAAGCTTCATGCTGCAGATGCCAAACTTGCAGAGGCAAACCGCAAGAAGTCTCAAGCTGATCGGGATTTAGAAGAGGTTGAAGTTCGTCAACGTAGGTTGGAGAAGGAGAAGCTGTATTTTGAGACAGAGTACGCCAGTTTTGCTATGTCTTGCAAATCTATGTTCTGTTGTGCTTAGCATGTGGTTAACTTGTTTTGTTTGTTTCATTGTTCTAATACGTTTAGGCGGAAGGCCCGAGAAAAGCAACTCAAGGAGCAGGAGGAATCACTTCAGGAGTGGGAGAAAAAGCTTAAGGAAAGTCAGAATAGACTTAATGACTTGCAGAGATCTATAAATGAGCGAGAGGAGAGAGCAAATAAGAATGACCAACTTTTCAAGATAAAACAGGATGAACTGGAGGAGACAAGAAAAACAGTGGAGGCCGCTAAAGTTACTCTGAAAGTCAAAGAAAATGATATTAACAAAAGACTAAATGAATTGCATTCACAGGAAAAGGTAGTTAATTGATTAGCATCTTACTTGTTTCCTCCATTTTCCTGGTTTTTGTATGTTGATTTTTAACAGTTCAAGACATTTGGTTTACTCAGTTCTGATTTGTTTTGCAGGATGCTGACTCAAAGCGCAGTGCCTTGGAAGAGCGGGAAAAAAAGTTGGTGGAGAGAGAGGCAAAGGTTACTAATAGAGAAAAGGTAAGTGCAACAGACTGTCTTCCTCATTTTGCTACTTCCAGTTAATACCCTTGATGAAACAGTCCACTGCTCTTGGTCTGGTTTGCTCATTCTACCTTATGAATTTATGATTTCCTGTATATGGTGTAATCATTTGTAGGCACCTTGTTAGTTTATGATTCTTGAATTGCCTTGTTTTGTTTTGTTTTTTGTTTTGTTTTGCCAACCAGTAAAGTTAGACTCAACTGGGTTGCCTTTGTTCTTAAGTTTGCATTAGTGCTTGCCCATTGTACTTCTTAAATAGTTTTCACTTTATAGCATGCAGTGTCATCTATGAATCTATGTGCACCAATCTTCAGAATGTTTTGGGTGGATTACTGTTTCTTTACCTTTTCTTGCCCTTCAGTGGACTGATCTAGTTCTCTCCCTTGTGTTCCAGGAGGGGCTCCAGAAGCTTCTTGAGGATCATCAGGCGCAGCTTGAATCCAAAAGGCGGGATTTCGAATTACAATTAGAGATGGAAAGGAAATCTTTTGATCAAAAGATGACACAGAATCAAGCGGATTTATTGAAAAAGGAGAAAGATCTTAAATCTTTGGAGGCCAAACTTTCCAAAACTGAGCAGGCATTGAATGATAAGAAGAAATCAATGGAAAGTTTGCAGAATGATCTTGATGCCAAATCCAAGGTTCTGAAGGGGTGGGATGAATCATTGAAAAATGATGAGAAAAGATTACTGGAAGAAAAGCAGCAACTGGATTGTGAAAGGAAGGAATTGGAGACATACAAATTGGAACTTGAAAGGATCAAATCAGCATTAGAAGCTGAAAAGGAAAGAATATCAGAAGAGCAGAATAATCTGAAACTCACGGAGCAAGAGAGGCAGGAGCATAGCTTACTGACAGCAGAACTTAAGAAGGAGATTGAGGAATACAGAATGCGAAGCAACTCCCTATCTGAGGAGATTGAGGATTTGAGGAAGCAACGGCAGAAATTTGAAGAAGAGTGGGAACAGCTAGATGAAAAAAAAGCCCTCCTAGTAGAGGAGGACAAAAGGCTGAAACTTGAGAGGATGAATTTAGAACGGTGGCGTGACAATGAAGAAAAAAGGTTAAATGATGTGAGGCTCGAAATGGATGAAAAATACAAGGACCAGCTGGAGATTCTTGAGCGCAAGGAAAAGGCTTTGACTGATGATATAAAGCACAAGCAAATGGAAAATGATGAGTTTCTGAAGGGAGAACGCGCTGATCTTCAACGTAAATTGCAGCTGAAACAGCATGAATTGGAGATGGAGATGGAGCAAAAGCAAGCAAGTAAAGAAAAGGAACTGGAAGAAAAGGAAAATGAGTTAAATAAGAAAATGGATTTTGTGGAAAATAAGCTCCGACATGCTATTGAGTTGAACGAGTCCAAGATTCAGAAGATATTATTGGAGAAAAGGGAGCTGCAGAAGGAAAGAGAATTACTGCTAGAGGAAAGAAAGAAACTGGAGACTGACAAGGCAGATATTAGAAGGGATATTGAGAGTCTGCATTCACTGAGCAAGAGTTTGAAGGAACGTCGAGAAGCATATAACAGGGACAGGAAGCACCTCATCGATCTAGGTGAAAAGTACAAGGCATGCAAAAACTGTGGGATTTCTATTTTTGAGGGATTAGATGCTCTGTTGCTTAAAGACAGCGTTGAAATTGAGCTTCCCAGTTTGGCTGTTGAGGGAGATGATCGTGCCTTGGCCACCGATACATCAGGTCCAGATACAGGAACCCTTGTTAATTCAGGAGGTCGTTTCTCTTTGTCAAGGCTTTTCAAGTTCTCTTCTAGAAAAAAAGGTGAGCAGTCATTAGAACAACCAGCAGAGGAGAATGTAACTTTTGGTGCAAGACTTGAGGAAGCAAGCGATGGAGATTATGAACCAACTCCTGTCTATGAGATAGCCCATGATTCTTTTGATGCAGAGGATGTGCTCCCTTCCAACGGTGGAACCAGGGAGAACGAAGAGTCTGATGCCCAGATGGAGTCTTCTGTTGGTGTAGCAGATAACAATGTAGATATTCTCGGTACTCAATCATTTGATGGCACTAACGACATGGCAGTTGAAGCAACTATTGCCTCTGTTGATCACAATGGCAAGGACTCTGCAGCTCCTGCTGAAGCAGGTATAGAGCCTGAAACATCAAAGCAAAGTCGGCGCCAACAAAACCGTAAAGGCAGAGGAAAAGGTGGTGTGAAAAGGACAAGGTCTGTTCGTGCTGTAGTTGAAGATGCTAAACTGATTCTTGGTGAGACCTTTGATGAGAAGAGTGATGGTCAGGGAGATACAGTCAAGGTAGGTGCTACACGAAAGCGGCGGTTTGCTGGAGCTACAATAAGTGAACAAGATGAAGAAGGCAGCGAGGCACATTCAGAGAGTGTTTCACTTGGAGGGCAGCGCCGCAAGAGGCGGCAAACTGCTGGGACAGTGACAGAGGCCCCAGGAGAAAGACGTTACAATTTGAGGCACGGTAGAGTGTAAGTATCTTTATTTTGGTCCCTAATTCATCATATCTACTTTGGGTTGACTTTGGTTTTCGTTTCCTGATTCCGTGTATCAAACTAATACTTTTTCATTGCATTGTTCCAAAGTGCAAATGCTGCTGCATCAGCTCAAGCTGACAAAAAGAAATCTGCAAAGTCGGGAAATAAACATACAGTAGAAGCTACTGCTGATGACACAGAAGGAACCTCAAAGGTTGACGAGGAACCTGCCCCTGAGAGCAAGAAGGCCTCTGAATCTGCAGACTATGGTGCATCCCAGTTGCATGAGTTTTCCCAGGTAATGCAGACTATGGCGCATCCCTTCGCTATGTGCTGTGCTTCTATGTGGTGCACATATGGGGGCCAGAGCCCAGATCTAACTGTAACCATATCTTTTTTTGTTGTAGGCTGAAGTTGGTGATGCTCATGATGCCCCTGTAGAGGGTGCTGGTGAGGAAGATGGTGACATTGTGGATGGCCAAGTTGCACTCCCTGATGTGCCGATGACACCATCTGGAAGTGAACTTGGAGCAGAACTGGAAGATGAGGACGATGATGATTTAGAGAGGCGAAACCAATCAATCGGCAAGAAACTATGGTCATTCTTCACTACATGATGGCTGAAGATGCCGCTGGATAGGTTGTTTCTAGGTTTTGTGCTTTTGATTCATGATACCCCATTCTTGGAACTGGAGGGCGTGTGCTTTTGGTTTTGTGATTATGTACTAGAATTTCCCACTTAATTGTGCTTCTCTCCCGTGTAATTGAAATATACTTGTAGTAGACATAGCTTGATGGTACTCACAGAAGTAGCTGATGAGAGATGTACAATGGCAATGATGATATGCCCTGTAACACCCGTAGCTTGGTTTGTAATTGTTGTTCCTTTTGCCCCGGTTCGGGGTTACTTCGTTGACTTTTCCAGTGTTGTGAAGTCTGTCGTCCGGGGAAATATTTTAGTTCTCAGATGATCTAAATGTTTGTTCCCTTATTGAAACTATACAGTAAATTAGAATGCCACAAGAGCTTCTGCCAGTTTCTGTGATTTTAACTACTGTACATTGGAAGTTTGTGTGGTGCAGTACCCTCGAACTCCTTTCATCATAAAATCAAGTTTGTATAGTAAACTTAAATTGTTTGAACCCTAAAAAAAGAAATGTAGTCTTTGGATGAAAGCAGTATGGAGAAAACTGTAGCGTACTGGTGCAGTACCCTGCAACTCCTTTCATCATAAATCAAGTTTTTATAGAAAACATTACTACCATACTTACTAAACTTAAAATTGTTTGAATCCTAAAAAAAAGAATTGTATTCTTTGGATGAAAGCAGTATGGAGAAAACTGTAGCGTACTGATAGGATCTTGAAAGTCTTTGGTATCGAGACTTGGGTAGTCCTGGCGTCGGGACGACGGCCGATCGGCCAGTCAGGACCTGGGACGATCGGGACGACGGCCGATCGGTCGGACCTGGCGGCGCTCATTCCTGGTTTGACCTCACCTTGCAGGACGTCGACGAGCGAGTTCTTTCTGGGGACCTTCAGGCTTTACACGGACCAGATTAAGGAATGCCCATGCAGCCATGCTGACCTGTTTTCCTTCGTCTTTAAGGCATGGACCCTGCCTGTGGCGATACCATCTTCATCTATCCTAAATCATGATATTTGATTTGATATATTCTTTTCAAAAATTCATTTATGTGGCTTGAGATCACATGCGGAATAAGCAGTATCTGAATAGCCAATCCAACAAAAATATAAGAACAAATAACGTTCTTTATTATGCCGACTTTGCAAAGTTTATTATCCCTGTGACTAACTTATATTATTCTTCGGCGAATACCACCGTATTAGTACACAATCTCTTTGCTTGTAAAATGACGTACTGTGTAAAAATATGCTCTCATTAATTAAAAGTATACTCTCATTAATTAATATATGTATAGTAGTGAAGTAACACTCATCAAACACATCAAAGGCAACACGCCAACGACACGGTGTTCTCGGACACGCCATATCAGCCCCCAACATATTATTCCAGGCTTCGGCAGTAAGAAGAGTTGGTAGGGATTGAGCAAAAACCCGAGATCGCACCTCTCCGCGTGGCGATGCGTGGAGGAGACGTAGCAGCAGCGGAGGCAGGGTCCCCACGCTCGCCGGACCTCTACGACCTCTCCGACGACACCGACTACGCCGCCGCCGCCGCCGCCGCTTCCGACCACACGGTACTGCCGCCACCCGCGATTAACTTGATGCTACCGCAGTTTATCTCGCTTGCTCCCCTGCGCGATTTAGGGGCGGCACGAGCGGATTCATCGTATCTCAGCTTGCTCCCCTGGGCGATTTGGGGTCGCCCACGAGCGGATTCATCGATTAGGTCATTGGTTCCCGTTGGGGGTGGGGTGGAGTTGGATGGCTTTACTCTTACGCTGGGGTGCGTGGAGTACTCTTGTTTGATGCTAATCACAGCTGCAGTTGCGCTCTCTCTGTATGCAATTGGATTGTAGCGGATAGTAGTACTACTTGCACTTAGTGTAGCCTCTGGAATTTTGTTGGTTTCGTTGGGATGTGTGTGTGGCGAGGTATAGCCTACCTGTGTTCTCTTCTCCCTGTAGACTCAACTGATACCTGTTTGGTTTTGGAAGGCGATGCGGACTGATCCGGTGGACAGAGGCTCAGAGGAGACAGTGAGGGTCGACGTGATATATGAGAAGGAGCGTGTGACCATCCATCCGTCGCAGTATGGCTCCGGTCGTATCAGCGGGAAGTTGCGCCTGTTTCTGCAGCAGGGATCATTGTTCCTGGTGAGTCATTCCAGCTCATCTCCCTGAGCCATTAGCATTCACATCCATGTGTGGTTGATTTTTATATCTACATATTCACTGAGGAAATTGAACGTTTTGCTGAGAACATAATGACAGCACTAGCAAATACCCAAGTGGGGTTCATATTGTAGCAGGCATGTTAATTTCCATATCCTTCAGGCATTTTGGGTTTCTTAGGATGGTGAAGAGCATTGCGAAATGAACCATAAGTTGTTTGTCTCTTTTTGTATTTTCGTCATTATGATATGTGCTAGTAACTTGTCACTTGCTACTATTTTTATCATATATTTTCAGTTATATATGTGATATTTCACTGTACAGCTTAAAATTTGAGAACCCATAGGGCCTATTGCTATATGGATATAGATTTAGCCATGATTAATGCAGTTCCCTTGTTGCTCCCTTTTCATTTTCTTCTTTTATTGTTGTTTTGATCAATATTTATGACAGAGTTGGGAGCCAAACGAAGGAGCCGACTCTTTGTCAACCAGTTCATTCGGTGTGGAAATAGAAAAATGTATGCCATCACAGTTTGTTTGTTTGTTTGTTTATCATTAATCCTCTGGCGTTTGGCAATAAGGACAGATGATGCCTTACTCTCTAAATTTCTTGATCTTACACAGATAGAAATCTGTACACTATCAAGGCCTTGCCTTTAAGTGATATACGCTTCATCCGTAGGTACACCCCAACATTTGGGTTGGACTACATAATAATTGTTCTCTCATCAGGTGAGATGTGCTAGTCGTTTGTTCTTAATATCATTAGTTTGAAAACCCCACATGATTACATTGGTACTGCCAATTGGTTCTTCTGCTCTACCTTTTCGACACATAATAGCATTTCTGCATTTTCTGTCTAGATAAAAAAAAAAATCATATTATGCACATGCTGACAGAAAATGGGCGAAAGGGATCATGTTTATTTATTATTACCTACTAACTTTTGCAGGCCTGGCTTATCCTCCATTCTATTTCTACAACGGTGGAATTCGTGAATTGTTTGCCACACTGAAACAGCACGTCTTCATTATCAGGTTTTCTTTTCTTTTCTAATGTTTCTAAATATATAGTAATAGTGGTCCATTGTTTCATTTATATTGTCCATAAACTATCATTTTGATTTCTCCATATGGAAAATAATGTTACTTCCACTAAAGTTGCTGAGTTTTTCTGTATATGCACGAATCGTCCATATAATAAGATAATTTTACCACGGGAATCCACACTGAAGTAGATAGCTACAATTGTTGAATTAGCAACCTATGTATAGAGTTTGTTTAATTATGAGTTTCTAGCATCAACTCATTCAAATTAAAGATAATTAAGTTTGAAACACTTTTCAGTTATAGTGACCAACATCCTCAAACTTTTCAATTATAGTGACCAACGTCCTGATTGCAGACATAATTTCCTTATGCCCCCCCACCCCCCCACGTGAATGTATGATTCAAATGTTTTTTTTTCTATTTCAAGGTCGGATGATGATCCTAATGTTTTTCTCGTCAACGACTTTCAAGATCCCCTTCAGGTGTGTTATCATATTCTAGTTCTTTCTAGCCAAATAAACCACTCTCAAGTCTCAACTCATCATTGAACTTAATTCTAATCAACTGGAAGAGTTTGTAAGTATACCTGCCACATTGTTGTATAGTAGTAAATCTTTTCTTGGTTAAGTTTGAACTTCAGTGTGAAGTAACTTAGTCTGTTTTCTGAAAAGTTCTCTTTCCTGACCCAAATGTTTCTGAGTTCGAAGACTGATTCACCTTACTTGGTCACATTTCAGAAAAGCTTGTCGTCCTTGGAGCTTCCAGGAGTAGCCTCTGTAGCAAATGCCATGTCAAGACAAAATTCACTCAGTTTTACTGGGTCAAATGATGAGTCCAGACATGGGGCAACTTCTAGCATGTCTCAATATAACTCAAAGCAAAAGCACAAATCAAATGACCCAGGCCGTGATCTTTCAATTCAAGTCTTGGAGAAATTCTCATTGGTTACTAAATTTGCACGAGATACTACATCAAGCCTGTTTCGAGACAATAGTGGTGCTCATGCTTATGGACGGCAACAACATGAATACATTTTGGATAATAAAGCAACTGATAAACATAAAAATCAGTATATAACACCAGAAAAGGCTTCTACACCCTTAGCAACAATTGAGGTAATGCATCTTGCATTTAATTTGGTATAGTATCATTAAATTATGACTGAAAGGCATTATTTACTGCATACTAAATCAGTACTCAATCTTCAAATCTGTTGTGCATTTGTGCATTTAATTTGGCACAATTACATTGCCAGTCAGGACCAGCAGACCATCTGATATTTCTAGTTCACAAGAACACCATGGTTTGATCTGGAAACTAAACCTCTGATCACCCCAAGTCATCTGTAGGTTTGTAACATCAGTAAATTAGATAATTACCTTATTTACCTGAGTTGTATTTGCTAACTGGGGATAGTTGTCACCTAGCCAAATTGGACACAGTCTCACCTTCTGCATATTAATGCTACTGTGCAAAACTAGAAATATTTCCAAGGGTCAAGTTTTTAGCATCTATAAATTATTTATAGAACATTTGCTCACACTTTAGTTGCAAACTATGAGTTCACAAAAGAACTTTTAAATGAAAACCATTACTAACTTGGTTTTGTCTTCTGACCTTTGATGACCGCTGAAAGCTGATTAGCCTTTCATGATTGCATAATGCATATTCATCAATGTGTAACATCAACTTATCCTCTCTTTTGGCAGTCCGATCCATTACCTCTGGTATGGGGAAAACAAAGAGATCGCCCGTTAAGTGTCGAAGAGGTAAAACTCCTTGATTTCTGATATCTTCGCATTCTTCATTTCAACATATTTATGTTTCTTTTTTAAATATGTTTCTTTAAATTTAATTCATTCATGACATTAGAAGTCCATGCTGTAGCAATTCAAAATTTCATTTTTAATACATTTTTTTATGGAATTGCAACAAGATACCCTGTTTCAATTAAGTTACAGAAATAACATGTCGTCCCTGGGAAAACGAGTTTAACTAAAATCACCAAATGGGAAAACAAAAAACAAAAAGCCGGCCAAATTTAAAAAAAATCTTCATTGCCAGGGTAGCCACTGCCCTGCCTCCCCTGGCACTAGTCCTTTTCAGCAGTCTGACGGGCGTGCCGCCGTGCCGTCTGCAGCACCCACCCTCAACGCCAACTGCCCCACCAATCCCCTGCCTCCTCAGGAGCCAGACCTTTCCAGCAGCTCGTTGGCAGCGCCGCGCCGGCCGTGATGCAGGATGCATGGCCACGCTGCCCCAGCACCTGCCCCCATCAGCACCCACACAGCGATCATGCTGTAGTTCACTATGCCGCTGCCTGGCTGAGGTCCAACGTGGAGAGGAAAGTGACGCGCCCGAGGTGTGGTCCTGCATGACCCTTATCCGTTAGAATTCGGCCTCCCACCGAATTATTTCTGTAAATTATACTCCGGCTCTATAAAATTCCAGAGTTGTTCCCCGGTAAAACAAGTTCTGTGAACATGTCGATTCTGTTGGATACCTTGATCTTGTTTTATGGTAATGCAATTACTATATAATTTCGTTCAACAGTTGGACGAGATTTCAGTTTCATTTTGCCAACGTCCAATGTCATATTATTATTTTTGTAATTCTGCATATCCATGGTATATTTTCTTAATTTCCATACAAAATGTATCAAAAATATAAAATCCATAGTTATTCTGTTACCATAGCAATATGAATTATTAGTTTATTTCTAGATCCATAACTGAGTCCATCTGATGCTTAAGTTGTGAGTTGTTATTATACATTGAGATGAGTCCAAGATGAGGTTTCTGGTATATGTATTTGCATAAAGTACAATGATCAATTGATCATTAGGAAAACCAAGTTATAGGCAAACTTGATATGCATGTCCCCAGGTTCTCCTCTGGCTCAGACTCAAGGGGTATACAATTTTAGTTTTTAACTTATGGCTTACATTTCAAGTAAACCAACAGTGATATTCTGATGGAACTGTTGTCCAGTAATTTTTGGAACATGCTTTTACTGGCACAAGGACTAAATTGTTTGATTAAGTTGATATGAATAACACAATTTTGAAGATTTAGATAGGTAACTACATGGACCTAAAGCTTGTCTGTAATATTGGGCCCATATGACTTGAGCCCATACATGGACCTATTTAGATAGGTAACTACATGAACTTCGTTAAACCATCTAGCAATCTTCTGATGTTTGCCTGAAAATCTTTGCACAGTGGACAGCTTTCTTAGATCCTGAAGGTAGAGTTATGGATTCAAAGGCACTGAGGAAAAAGGTTTTCTATGGGGGAGTTGATCATGCTTTGAGAAAAGAGGTCTCTGCTTAACACTTCATCTGGCAGTTTGTAACTAGTGACACCTGTTTTTCTATTCTGATAATTCTGATATTGGACATATAGGTCTGGAAATTCTTGTTGGGGTATCATGAATATGATTCAACATATGCTGAGAGGGAATACCTTGCTGCCATGAAACGAGCAGAATATGAAGCCATAAAATCTCAGTGGAAGGTTAGTCAGTGTTCATAGGTGATCCATGCTGGTATTACATGTTCCCTTCCACAGTATGTTGACATTACATTATTTAGTATTTGCCACATTGTTTGATGTTAACTCTGGACATATTTTAAGAATCTGAAAATTACCATGGGGTGCTGTTTCGGGAGCCTGGGCATCAGTTGCCTCCTTGTTTAGGCCCTTCGATCATCAAGTAGGGGTTTCTGGATATATCATGTCCATGAAGTAGAGCTTGAGTTTTCAGAATGAAAGGCTTTCGTTTTTGAGCAGCTGATAGGGATCTGTTGGATGCATTTTTCAGCTCCTCTATCTATGTTGGAACAATGCTTGTACATTTTGGGGCATAAATTACACTTCATTTACTTGAGTATATGCATGATTCTCCTTGATACCATTCTGCAGAGTATCTCAGCCACCCAAGCTAAAAGATTCACCAAGTTTAGGGAAAGAAAAGGCCTAATTGACAAAGATGTGGTATAAATAATTTCTCTATTTTCTATTTGCCATTCTGCACTATACTGTTATAGCTTAACTGATACTTTGATATTTTTTCTCTATCAAGGTGAGAACAGATAGGTCCATTCCCTATTATGAAGGAGATGACAATAAGAATGTTGTAGTTCTACGTGATATTCTATTAACATATTCCTTCTACAATTTCGACCTTGGTTATTGCCAAGTAAGTTATTGTCTTGCACAACATCCTTGTAAAATGATTTAAGCTTCCTGTCATTTCAGTGGGAACACAAAGTACACTATGTCTGTTCTCTGTTGGCTTCTACTCCCTCAATCCTCTTTTATAAGGCGCAGTTTCACATGACACAGTCTCCCAAATTACACTTTGACTATTTATTCATTTTATATTATATTATATTGTATATTATACTTAAAAACTTATGATAATCAGATAGTGCATTTCGTTACAAATCTAAACTGTATCCAGTTTGTAGTATAATGATAATTAAAAAATGTTAGCTAAATTACTGGTCATTGAAGTTTGAATCTTGTTATGTGTGTGCGCCTTATAAAAGAGAATGGAGGGAGTACTAGTTACGCTAAGTCACATCTTGGGGCTAGTTACACACTCATGTCATGCAATAGATGCTTAATTCTCACACTTTTTAGACAATGACATCATACATATACACACAATATTTAAGACCCTTCAGATTTATTCATTGTTTATGTACTTCTGCTTTTAGATATACCACTACTGCTGCTAATTTGTTTACTGTCAGGCATGCTAACAAGAATGAATTTTCTAGGGCATTTACCTTATTTCTGTTATACTGAGTGTCTGACTTCAATAGCTTTGTCTATATTTTTTTTTTCTTTTATATAAACCCAGCAAATGTTGATGTAATTTTCTCATAATTTTACATGATATACAGAGCTTATTGTTTGTGGTTCAAATGCTCAACTTGAAATTTGGAGTCCATGTTATTTTTTGGCTGTTGTCTTCCTGTTACTATACTATTACAATGTTGGTGTATTCCAGGGAATGAGTGACTTTTTGGCTCCCATACTTTATGTCATGGAGGATGAGTCCGAATCATTTTGGTGCTTTGCTTCGCTGATGGAACGTCTAGGCGCCAATTTTAATCGTGACCAGAATGGCATGCATGCTCAACTGCTTGCATTATCCAAGGTATATAACAAATTCATCTGCGAAGTGCTGAGTGAACAGCTAGTAAGCAGCATCGTGTTGCTTCTTCCCATTCTCTGATGTTGCATGACAGATTCAAAAGTTATATGTCACGTCCTGGAGTATGGAGACGTGCAGAACATGGGGGATCAAGAGTGCGTGACTGAATTGATGCCGAACTGCACACTTGAGATTGGGTACGCTGAGGATGGCAGCGCCCAATCTCAAGGTCTGGAGGAAGATGAGGATCTCTCCTGATAATTATTGCATGACTTTGATTAGTACATCTCATGGCTAAATAAGCTGGCTAATCTTATCTCTGATCCTAACCCTAATGGGACTCTCAGACCACCGATCTGACCCACAGGGCCTAGCTTACTGTTCATGTCGTCCCCCCGTTCCTTTTTTTTTTTTTTTTTTTTTGCCAGCAGCTCGTTATAACCGTGGTTTGATGACTCATCTCAGGTTGTCACTTGTCACACATCTAAAGACACGCCTTTTACATCTCTGCTTTGTGTCTTATTAGCTACTATAAAAATAAATAAATGAGGAACTGTCTTTAATGTTGTGCCATCTGGCCACTGACGGCATCGAGAGGGAGGATATTGTATTGAACGGCGTGTAGATGTCTTTCTTCTCTTGCACATCCTTGTGCAAGCGAATAATCTGTGATGCGGAATATTAGAGGAAGTCATCGCGTTCGAGAGTCCTAGATTTCAATTGAGCTAATTAGAGTAGACAGTGAGCCCAGGGTGGATGAGGATCTATTGTGATCCTCTTCCTTGCCTTTGATTGATACATGCCATCTCTATATATATAGACTTACTTGACACCTAAGCAAGGTGGCTAATCTTATTTCTAATCCTAACCCTAATGGGCCTCTCGTAATGCAGATCTAGCCCATAAGGCCGAGCTGACTGCCTTTGATGCATTATCATCTCAATAGAATTTTGCTTAGCTCACTTACGAGTGCAATCGTGCTAGTTCTTAGGTGTTGTTTGGTTGGAAACTAGAAGTGGTAACAGGTACTTGTTACAGGGAACTAATTACAGATTTTGTTTGATTTGCTTTGGTAAAGGGTCTCAGGGCCTCACTCGTCTGCCTATGCCTGTTGCTCTCTCCTCCCATGAGCCTTTGCTGCGTTTCTTGCTCATGTTGTCCTGCATCATGCCGCAGCTGCTCCTTCTGTGCGCGTTTTGCTCTTCGTCTTTTGCTGCGCCGCCGCTTGTGGTGAGGTCGTCGGGATGGTCCTGGCCCCCGCCACACGGCCCGTGGAACTCCGCCTGTCTCCGTGACCTTGATTCTCTGGAACTGTGGCGTCATGGGGTATGCGAGCTCGCGAGGAGGAAGAAACGGTTGAGTGAAAGCGAGAAGAGGGAGCGGAATTGGATAACGCCGGGGTGGGAGCAGGATCTAGATTGTATTGGCCAGTAACCGTTTACTTGGTGATCTGTTACAAACAGAGCGAACCAAACACAAAGCATCGGTATCCGTTGATGGCGTGAATCAATGACGGCCTAAAACAGCCGAGCCAAACAGCATGTCTATACTGTTCTTATGTCATTATGTGCATCCATCTGTTCCTTCTCCGGAATTGAGCCTTCAATATCATGGAAATATCATTGTACAGCTTGTTACATAATTTATTTTAAAATGCCAAGTCATTATGAGCATGCCCTTGCATTCGAAATTTCAATGGTTTGACACCTTCAGTATTATTTTACCATTGTTACTTTGATTAACGCCTATCAGCTTAATGGGCTATTTTTTTTTCTTTTGTGCCTCAGCTTGTGGAGCTTCTTGATCCTCCATTGCATAACTATTTTAGGCAGAATGACTGCTTGAACTACTTCTTCTGTTTCCGATGGGTTCTTATACAGTTCAAAAGGTAATATTTTCTTCTCTTTTTAAGTTGCAAGTCTTTTGTGTGACATATCAGTTTGTATTCCATCCTTGAACCACATAGCTTCCTTGAAATGTGTCCTGTTTCTGTCACTGTGCTATGTATGGGTTGGACAGGGGTTCGCGGGGTTTTCTTGATCAGGAGAAGATCTTCTCTTAACAAAATGCGAGGAGATCGTCTTATTTTGTCACTGTGTACCTACCCTCAAACTAATTTCCCTTTTTATTTTATCAATTTTCTACAACCAAATTCATGGACCAGTAGTGCCCCAGACTAAATTTCCCTATGCTTTCTTCACAAGCAATGTTGGAGAGCTGCATGTATTTGTGAGAAAACAAATTATCAGCCACTTAATGAAACTAAATGCAGTTTATTTCAAAGACCAAAATCTGCTCTGCTCAAACAGTCAAACTTGTAAGACTTCCTAGCCCTTTTGCTATGCCTGTAACCCACAGCTGTGCTTCATCGGCAATCTCTCTAATCACTGTTTAGGGGAGGAACCATTTGCCTTCCAGCTACTCTTCGAATCCTGTTACGGTCTTACCTGGCAGAGCATTGGCTATGGATCATCAATCATGATGTTAGTAAATTTGTATTACCTACTTCATTCGTGGAAAAAAAACACCTAGGTTTTGCCGCTGCATGACTGAAATTAGTTGAGTTCAGATCTGATCTAACCACATGGTGGTGGAGTGGTTGGGATTTGGGATGGCTCATTTTAACTAAGCAACCGATCTATTTTAGCTGGCCAGGAAATGTGTCTTACCAGTCAGTCATCAGGTTTCATTTTTTTTAACACTGACATGGATCAATTTATTTATGGATCGCAGGGAGTTCAGTTTCGACCAGATCATGCTTTTGTGGGAAGTTCTGTGGACCCATTATTTGTCAGAACATTTCCACTTGTACTTGTGCGTAGCAATCTTGAAAAAATATCGTCAGCGGATAATTGGGGAGCAGATGGACTTTGACACCCTCCTTAAGTTCATCAATGAGCTCAGTGGTCAGATCAATCTTGACCGGGCTATCCAGGACGCGGAGGCAATGTGTACTATTGCAGGAGAAAACGGGGCTTCCTGCATTCCACCTGGAACCCCACCTTCAATGCCCATTGAGACCGATGGTGGCCTGTATGTGCAAGAAGACGAGGTCTTGTGAGATATCAGCAGGGACCCTAGAAAACAATTGCACAAAAGCTTCACAAGTTTTATCCTGTAGTGCTTTCGGCGACGTCATAAATGTGATCCGTTGTAAGGTTATACTAATGGAGGAATCATGAAATCTAGAGTCGTGTGTGTATATACTCCCTCGATAAACCTGTAGCTGATACGTTCACTTAATAAATATGGATTCTGTATGAAATCTAGAGTTTGTTCTGATGCCTTATTCAGTCGTCGTGATGAGCAGTTAAACTGGAAGTGGTTTGTGCGAAAAGCCTGCTAGCTTTGTTTGCTCTTTTGGGCTGGTTTAGCCTATACGGCTGAACAGCGTACTGGTGACGTCTGACGTAAGCTTGGATGCTTCCTTGCACCTGCGTCTCGGCAAAATAATTTTGGTCCCGAAATGCGGCTTGAAAAACAGGTTTGCAATGATGATGCGCGTACCTTTTGGGTAACAAAACAATTTTGCGTGCTCGTTTGTTCGTTGTGATAAGGGTTTCAAGGCCTTATGATTAAACTTCTCGAGTGGTATCAGCCATGTTTTTTTTACGTCTCGTTGGTATCATTTACGTCTCTAATTTGGAGCTTTTGATATCTGAGTCCCTAAACCTGTATATGACGGTGTCAGTTTGATTTTCAACTCTTGAATTTGAATATTTGGGTCCTCAAACTTGTACGACGATATCATTTTGGTCCTTAAACTTGCACCTTAATACACAAATTGCCTAATTGTGTGTTGACTTGTGAATTCGGTATTTGCAGACTTAATATCAAACTTTGAGAGTTTGGGACTCCACCGTCGGACTTGAATATAAAAGAAACAATTGAGAGTTAAAGGCGGAGGTGACGACACTAATGTACAAGTTTAGGGATGCTAGTGTATTTTACTCCATTTTGGATTAGTGACAAGAAGTTTGAAATTGCACTAAGCAAATCCGGCCGCCTCAAACCTCGATGCTTTTGCCCCAAAAGTCCTCAGTCAAAAAAGAAAAAGAGAGTAACTCGGAAAGATTGCACAGGTGGAGCGGACGGAATTTACCACGAAACTTGCAAACGACAATACTAGGCCCACGGCCACAAGCGAAATCCCGCGCATGGTTTCAGGAGCAAAGCTGGAGTCAGATCTGTTGGTCTGTCCAGGTGACTACACGGTAGCTGTCCATCGGTCCATCCATGAACCCCGACATCAAAGATGCAATCAAGCACAACACGAAGACAAGATTAGGTCCTTCAGACCCACGAAACATTCTCGCTGCTCCTTATGTTGTCGTGGTTACCATCCCTTGTTCACGCTCTTGTGAGGTTGGTCGCCAATCGCCATGGGAAACGTGGGTGTGCAGCCAAGAACTCGATCCATCCATGGTCGTCTCTTGTTCACGCTCCATTTCGACTTGCGCGTCATTGTCGTCGCCGTCGTTCTCCACTCGTCCAGCGAGCAATGGCTATGGTCGTCGTCGCCATCGTCAGATGTGCTGAGATGTAGAGTTTGTTCGAATCGAGAGCGATGATAGTGCTAGACATGCATGTTGCAAACCTGCGATGAATCCACAACGATGTTCTTGTTCAAAAGATGACACTACTACAATTTGATCGACCTGTGCTGTACATACGGCGAATTAGTGGCTTCGCTTGTGAGCTTCCACCACGAAAGCAGAGACACACAGTATGCTTTATTTGATAATATATAAATACACCGCATTATTCGAAACTATGGATAAGAAGAGGGGAGAGAGTGACGGTGCTGCACATTCCAAGGCGGTCCTTAATCCAAGGACTGAGTTGCGCGCACACACTCGTGCGCACGCAACGACCCTGTAAGAAGAGCAGCTGAATTCTACTTTTTCTGAATACTTTTGAAACGGACTTTTTCTGAATACTGACAGTGCAGTGCCATACTTGTCGATACAACTTGCACCAAAAGGTACCGAGATGCTAATCATTCATCATGCCTCTTCTGCCGTCTGCCGGCCTACATACTGTACACATTCTCTGAAAACCTCCAGACCTTTTTCTGAACAGCAGCAGTGGCTAAACAATTCCAACCTCTACTGATAACCCTTGCAAGTAGATGAGCATCTGATGATTGGATACCGTACCACTAGACACTCCGATGAGTTCTTTACGAATTACGTACAGAATGTCAGGTCCAACTCTACGAAGAGATTAGAATAGTACTCCTTCAGAGAGCAAAGTGAATTGTAACGACAGACAGAGGCCATGAAATAAACCGAGTGGGAATAATAACGGAATATTACCGCTTCTTTTTGTCCCCCGGTGGAATGTGAGGTCAAAGGATTAGACGGCGAGGTATAATGTTGTTGCATGTGCGGAATTCCACTTGTGAAAAGGAAGTATACCTGTACTACCTTGATGGTCGTGAGATTATTTAGTGGGCTACTGCTAGCACTTGTCTCTGGGTATGGAGTAGGCTGCGACCCTGATTTGGAGTCTGTCGGCCATGACATTATGCTGTCATCTCTGAACTCTGAACCAGCAGAATAAACTTTTGTACACATCTCAACGCCTCTAGTACAGCCATGAGACCCGTTTCACACTTCTCATCCTTCCCAATTTGACTAAGCCTATGCGAACATTCAGCAAGCCTTTGAGTGTTTAGTTTAGTTTAAACCTGAACTAGTATCCAGTAACTGAATACAAATCACCTCCATTTTCTGAATCCGACAGCCGGGCATGCGTGCGGTCGCCGTCGCCGTCGCTCGTCCATCGGCTCACCCATCCATCCCCCAGCTCATCAGCGCCACTCCATTTCGGCGCAACAAGATATGACAGGCGGGGCCCACGCAGGCGGCCAAAAACGAAGCAGGCGTGCAAGCGGGCAGCTTTACGCGCTGCGACGCAAGCAATGATGCGTGCGCGGGAATATCTCGGCCGTTGGCGCCTGATTTAAGTAAACGCACACGCAATAGTCGCTTGGGCTTTAAAAGCTTCCCTCTTTAAAGATGGAATCCAACTGGTCTCTCCGTGGCCCAACAACAAACCTGGGCACAGCTTCCTCATGGACATTCCATTCGTTGGGCCATGCCATCGCCACGCACTCCCTCTGGCCCACCACCGCCTCTCTTTTCCTTTCCTTGCCGGGGGCCCACCTGCTTTGCTTTCTCGCCCACCCGCCCGGCAACGGCACGGATGAAAAGGGACAGAAAAAGGGGTGCTTCCATTGTTAAGCCCTAATGATGAGGAATAAGTGGGGGGAATTACTTGGGATTTGTAAAATGTAAAGGACCCTTTCAGTTGTGCCTGGCTATAGAGCATAGCAAAAATCATTCAGGCCCCATATAGCCCTTTTGTCTTTTGATTAAGATAAGATAATACACCAAGAGAGGACCATGGACTTGAATACTAGTTGTAAAATATTGCATCTCAGCTTTTCGCGCAAAACAAGAAATGCAGTTCAGCTGGTGCAGTGCTTTGCTACCTGCCAAATTATTTGCAAGGTACCATTGTGTGATTTCTCTCGAGACAGATTAAGCCGTCCTGATCATCACTGGTTCTAACTTAGTGAAGTCTGATGATGATAAAAGGACTATTCTAGTGTAAACTAACAATGACAAAGGAATCGAATATACTTTACCTACCAGTCATGATTCAGGAATAAGAACCCACTAATCAAAGGTCCATGCCTCTCAGAGGTTCCGTACTACATCAAAAATAAATCTCAGAAAGAGATAATATTGCGAGTTGTTCTTCAGAGATCGAATCGAATAAACAAAAATTATGCACTGCTGGCTGCGACCACACCAGGGCAACACGAACGGATATATCCATTAATCAAAGGTCCATACTAAAGAGCAACTTGTAGACGTACTTATGTAACAGTAGTACGGTACCAGATTCCATAAATCTCTCTTGTTTGGTGCAATAGATACAAGAAAATTTATGGAACCAGTCGCATCAAACTTATGGCATACAGTATCTGACAGTATAATTCATGTTGAACAATTAACGCATCAAGAGCTTACACTGCACCAACACGTTCTCGATCGTTAGCATCTTATCATGCAGCGGATCGGAGTCACTGATATTATTCATCACAGATCGAAGAGAAAATCACCAAGTGCAATTTACCTTATAACCATGTAAGTGATCAGTAAGTAATATTGTACATACACCTTTGCCAAGCCATCCATCCCGTTCTCCAAATTTCGTGAAAAAAAAACACAACTAGACAAAAAGCCCAACCAACCAGACTATGCATGCATGCGTACACTACATACAAAGATGGAATGCAATTGCAAGCTGAAGCATTTTCTTCAGCCATGTCCGACGGTCAGACTCGTAGAAGGTAGATGCTGAGCTCCGGGCCGCCGCTGCCGTCGGGGTTCATCATGTAGAACGCCTCCGAGTCCCTGGAACCCACCACGCGCTCGAACCTTGCCCGCATGTACATCAGGTCGCCCTCCGCGGGTCCGGCGCCGGCGACGCGACGTCGTCCGGGAGCACGCCGGCGCCCACGGACACCGGCTCGACGGCGCCGAGCACCCTCCACTCGTCCGCGCCGCACTCCCGGCGCACCGCGAACCCGCACTTGCGACCGTTGCAGTAGGCGCGCCACGTTGGCTCCTCCAGCAACCCCCGCCGCTTCTCCCCTGCATTCCATTCCATGTTGGGGCGTACGTGTCGTGTCATTTTGGCGCCGTACGTGCAAGTTTTGTGTTTACGTGTCACGTCCGTCGGCGTGACACGGTGTACGTACCGGCGGCGAGCGGCGTCTTCTCGCACTCGAGCGCGAGTCGAACGAGGCCCGAGGACATCTCCCTGACGAGCGCGCCGGTGGAGTAGGCGGCCATGTCCACCAGCAGCACGGGCGCGGAGCGCGGGTCCGTCTGGAGCGCGATGTGCACGCGCCCGCGCCGCCGGCCGAAGATGGTGCCCGTCACGCACGACCCCAGCTGCCGACGCCGGCGCCTGTGCGTGATCGCCGCCAGGAACGCCGCCCGCAGCCGCGCCAGAGCGTCCGCGCGCTTCCTCGTCGACGACGACGATGACGGCGACGGAGACTGCTCGATGGACCCACTGGCGCCGGCGCCGTTGTTCTCCCCTCAGGCTCGTCGCCCTTGCTGTCTTGGCCGCCCCCGCTCGGCGCCGCCGGCTTGCTCGAGCTCTTCTTCGTTAGCCACGGGAAGTTCCCTCTCCCGCCGCCGTTCGTCACCGCGGCGGCGGCGGTCCTCGAGCTTGGCAGCGGCAGCGGGGAGGCCGCGCGGAATGCTCTCGCCATGATGGGATTGGGATGGATAAGCTCGATCGGTAGCTCTAGAGGTCGCTCGATCAGTGAGCTCCCGCCTCCCTTTGCGTTGCGTGTGGGCGTGCGCGCGGCGCGTGATGGCAATAATGAGAGGTTCCGAGGGCCGGCGAGCGCGCGCGCGCGGCGAGAGTATTTGATGGGTTGCCTTGTAGTGGCCGACGCGGAGCCGAAGTGCCGAGACGCTTTTAAGAGCTTGGGGGCAGGCCTGCTCTGCTGGTGCATGCGCGGCGCGACTCGAGCGCTTTTGGCAAAGCGGCGGAGCGGTTGCTGGGGACGCCCCCGGCGTCTGCGTAAATGTGCTGGTGCGCACGGTCGAGAGGAACGGACGTGCGCGGACCGGTAGGGGCGCACCGGCACCGACCGGCCGACCGGGCGGGCAGGGCGCGTACGCGTGCACGGGCGTGTGTGGCTGGGTGAATGTGAAGAGCCGGCGCCCGGCGGCGGCAGGTGGTAGAGGGCATGGGGCACCGCCGCTGCCCGAGTGCCCGCACGGGCCGTGTCGCTGTGTCTGGGTCATGGTTGACGTCGGCACAGGTGACGTTTGTACCAATCCACTGGACTACTGGAGCGGCAGCGGCGGCATCGAACTCAGAGATACTGTTGGTTGGTTGGTACTGCGTGACAGCCTGAGGGTTCTGTCACCGGCGAAGAGCTAGCTAAGCTAATGCAGGAACAAAACGTAATGAGATATGGGATTCGATGATTCGGAGGTTAATTCTTCTTAGCCCAGGTTGTAGTGGCTGCACCAGCAGGGGCTACAGGCGGCGAGACTCATCCATCAACGTCACAAGTCTATCACCTCATCACATTGCTTGTTGGATCACAGGTTGTTGACAATCGCCGATTCACGCTTCTGCCGACGTGAAGTTCTACTCCTGTTCACTTGCAGGTGCTCAAGCAGGGAATCGATCGAGATTTATCGAGACTCGCTTTTCAGTTGAGACGTCAGTGGTTTTTTCTCTTCTCAGTTCTCCCCTAAAATATCCCAGACCTATGGGCGAACCAAACCACGGTCCACGAGCTGGAGGAGCAGAATCAAAGTTACCATCGAAGCTGTCCCTGTGCCTGTGAACTGTGATTACCTCACGGCGGTCCCCAAACGCGGGACGAGTAGCCGTGTATGGAATGGAGAGGGACGGAGCAAGAGCAACATAAATGATGGGCACCCGCTTTAGCGGCGCCGGGTTTATGGCGTGCGATCGCCTGCCAGATCGATCAGGGTCTCGCCTTCTCGCACGTAAAAGCGGCTTGAGGGCTTGCGAGTTGTGACCTGATGCCCTCGACCTCAAGCAGGTGAACTCGCTGCTCACGGACTGTTACTGCGATGCGCGTCTACTCCGGCGCTCTGCTCTGCCACTCCATCGGTGTCAGCACCGTGTCGTCGGCTCACATCACATGATCCGCGTCAACTCAGCTGTCAGCTCACGCGCTGGTCGAAACATGATCCGTGTCGCCGGCGCACCATGTTGTGAGTCTCTGCCACTCCTATGCGGCTATGCCGGCTTGTCGTGATGACGATGTTACCAGGTTTCAACCACGAATCACTGTGATCGCAGGAACCGTGTGTTGCAGCAACGTCGATGAGCGTGCTAGATGATTTGATGATCATCAGAAGACCTGGAGGCTGGAGCCGAGATGAGTAGGCGACCAGACGGCAGCCAGCAGCCGCCACTCCGCCGCGGCTAAGCTACATGACGCCTGACCAAGTGACCAGGTCGGGTAAGCCGGGTATGGGCCAGGTCGCACAGTTGCCGCCGCGGGAGGCCACGTCTTAACTTGTCTCGATTCCGGGCCCTGGCCCCCGGGAGGGCAGGCGTGTTGCTGGGCTTGTCCGTGTCCTCCAAATGGAATTTGTTTGCTTGGTTGTGTGTAGCAATTTGAGCTGATGGTAACGGTTTATTTGTGTTGGGTCGGAGTAGGTTTTCTTTAGCTAAAAAAAAATAGAAAGTCCACACTTCATAAACAAAAGACAATTATCATGTCTAAGTAATAGGAGCAATGCGCACCCAACATGGCTAGATGATATGGAGCCACACTTTATCATGTCTAAGTAAAACCTACCATAATTTTTACATACTATATGACATGTGGAGCCAAAAAGTCATGTCTAAATTTAGTTACCAACTTCTCACTCAAGTCACTAGGACTCAATGTGTCACCCAATTTATCTCGCCCATCAACAGCCACAAACGCTGCCAAGCTACACCAATTGTCACCCATTTGACCCCTTGCCCTCCACCTGCATTTCATGTCTTCCGTGTGGGATCTCCTATGCGACACCTCTCTAGGAAGGGTTGAGACGTCGACCATCGCCACCGCGCACGTCTTGGCATTCTAGGCACAATCCAATTCATGGGGCGTGGATATGTATGAGTTGTTAGTCTTTCTAGATTGACCAGGTGTAGATAAGACGGGTGTTGACTTTCATTTGGGATAATAAATAACTTGGAGATCTAGGAGAACTTAGAGAAAGATAGGAGAGAGGTTGAACGGCCTGACCATCAATGAGAATGACAGAGTCGTGGCAATCATGTTGTCGATGGTGATGGGGTAGCCATTTTTGGAGAGGATGTTGAGTCGGCGTAGAGGTAGCAGTGGGGTGACGGCGATCTAATCGCAGTGTCGGTAAAGGCAGTGGTGCTCGTCTTCGCTGATAGCCCCCCTCTCGTTTTGGACTAACGTTAGGACAATGGGGCGTGCGCCTCGGTGAACCTCATGACTTGAGCCCTACCCCCACCTCCTATATATGATACTGTGCAACAGAGGCCCACTACCCTTGTTGGGTTCGATAGCCTCGATCAGGGTGTAGATCAAGGCCCGAGTCCGCCTTTGGGCCCGACCCAACTCATGTAGTTATAGGTGAAAAATATTACCAATAGAGAGTATGAGTGTTGATAAATTCATCGTGTTGTCATTCTAGCATCTAACTTGGTCCTCGCTGAGCTTAGCTCAGTGCGCACTCTCCCTTCGTTATAAGTTTTAGGTATTTATTGACCAAAATTGATAGAAAAATAGAATTTTATACTCAGAACGTTAAAATCTTGCCCATTAAATCAAATAATTTGTTCTTAGAACGTTAACATATTTGTTCATAAACATAGTAAAAGTTTAAATATATATATTAGTCATGGTATAATTTTTCTCTAGTAACAAAACTGCATAAGCCAACCTGGTTTGCACGGAGATGTTGGTTTGCATTGGATACCTTAGTTGTGCTCCTGTTTTAGTTGTTGCTCCGTCACTGTCCATTATCCTCTCAACCTAGTGTAGTATTTCTAATTGATCTCGGACCCATTTCCGAAGTCTTTCGTATGTGCCGAAGCAATCGTGAAAGAACTCAACAGACCGGCCAGACAATTTGGCAAATATGACATGGTGCATGATCCTGACGGGAGAATGGTTGTTGGTGATAGTGTGTAGACCCTGGCCTGGTGGCCATGTGGGGGGCAGATTAGGATCGTGTTCTTTAATTGTCATCACCAAACTATGCCATACGTACCTAACTCCGCCTCCGCTGCACGATTGGCCTGCAAATCTAGTACGAAAGCAGCAAAGAACAGCAAATCTACCATCGGTTCATCGCACTTTTGTAAGCGTGGTGCTCTTCAGATCAGCACTCGGATTGTCATCATCACCTTAGCTTGCAGCTTCAGGGAGCGGTTCAATCTATTACTGTATAATACAAGAACTCATCACAGTCCAGATCAGTGTTCATTATTCAGACTAAGTTTGCAGCTTCAAGGTTCAGTCTGATATGTGATTTCAGAGCTGTTGACTGAAAAGGTGTCATTTGTGCTACACTGAAACTGTCAAACTTCTTCTATTCATCATGCATGTAAGAACTGCTATGTCTCTTCAGTTAAATCTAACGAGGATCAGTGAATCGGACGTGATTTATACATATGAAATATATAGTACAGAACAGTTGGGAGGTTTGAAATATATATAGCACTCATCATGATGACGAGTGACACGAAGAACAGATGATCAGACAATATTCAGTGACTATTTCATTATAAACTATCTTGCTAATAACAATCGTAGCTCGGAAGAGAATTAAGTAAAGGGCCATGAACCTCGGCGCCGGGAGCTTCTTTATGCCTCCTCGAGCGGTGGCAATGCGGCGGGCACTTCCAACACGGGCGGCGGCGCCTTCGCGTCCTGCTTCACAGCGGTCCGGCGAGGCGTCCGCCAGCCGCACCACCGCCGGGCCAGCCTCGTGCAGTCGTACCGCTCGTCGGGCCCGTCGGCCTTGGCCGCGCACACCCGGCCGAAGACGCAGGACAGCAAGGTGAGCACCAGGACCGCCACGAGCACCCCGAAGAAGGTGCCGATGGACCCCGAGGAGCTCTGCGGAGGCTCGGCGCCCACGGCAGAGCCCTGGTAGCCGTAGCCGCCGTAGCCTGGCAGAGGCGTGACGGTCGCCGGCATCGTGGGCGTGGTGGTGGTGGTGCTCGCCGCCATCCTCGCATTCAGAGCAACACGATGATGTAACAGTGGTGGGTGGGTAGTGACTGCTTGACTGACTTGTGAGAAGGCAAGCTGCTGAGTGCTTGAGGTCGTGGTTGCGCACGTAGGCATGTGATGGGATAGGGAGGTGATCAGGCGAAGGCAGCGCGAGGGTTGGGTTGGGCAAAGGCGGCGGCGAGCTGCTTTGTGGCCCGGCGTTCGGCGATGTGTCAACGGATTAGAGGGTAGGCGCGGTAAAGTTCAGGAGAAAGCCTGCGAGGTATGCTTTTCTGTGGATCCCGGCAGTGGAGATCAACATGGAAAGGGCAATTGATGAGGCGGTTGCTGTACTTGGTATGCCCCTGCCCCTTGATAATCGCCCATGCTATAGGACACGAACGCGTCTGAATACTTTGACGACACGAAACTGCAATTTTTGTGCAAGGAAAAAAATCCGTACGGTTTTTCGGCCCGGCCCAAACGTTACGGCCTGCTAAAATATTAGGAAGATTTTTTTGAGCAGAGGAAATCCGTAAAGATGAGCAGTGCAGCTCGCCAGCCCGGTCCGAAGCACGGTTTTTGGCCCGGCCCAAACGTCACGGCCTGCTGGCTGTTAAGGCCCTCTCTATTCCTAACCTAAAAAAGTTTCTGTAGCGAATCTTTGAAAAATCATAATAAATCGTAGAAAAATCATAAAATAGAAAATTCAATTTTGTTAGACTCCACTCCTTTTGAAAAGATGGGTCCAACAAGCCGAAAGAGGCCCAAATACCTGGCTGTTAAGGCCCAACTGGTTGCAACGCAGTCCACGAGAAAGCAGCCAAGAAACGGCTCGCTGGGCCGGTCCAGAGGGTTGTGGCCTTGTGGTTGCCCTGGCTGCCCTGAGAACGACGCCTCTCGGGCACAGGCACAGCACAGCGTATCCTCCTCCCTCTTTTTCCTCGCACTCCGCAAGACCACCTCACCAACCCTAAAAAGTCTGTAGCGTCTGGCCCCCTCCTTTTAAAGATGGGAGCCGAAAGAGGCCCAAATACCTGGCTGTTAAGGCCCAACCACCACCATGAGAAAAGCAGTCAAAAAGCGGCTCGCTGGGCCGGTCCAGAGGGTCGTCCCCGCCCTGCCCTGGCTGCCCTGAGCCCCCCTCCCTCAGGCACAGCGTGCATCAAGGCCAGCCTCCTCGTTTCGGTCTCCTCCCACCCGCATCCAAGGGTTTCGGTCTCTACCGTCGCGGAACGAGCCAGCGAACAGAGATGGCGGCGGCGCGGCACCTCAGATCCGGCCTCCCCCTCCTCCGCGCCCACCTCGCATCCTCCGAATCCGCGGCCGTCGCGCAGGTCCTTGCTCCCTGCCCCACTTTGTGATTCAAATAGATCCATTTCTGTCGATTTCTATTGGCCTTTCGCGCCCTGTATCCGATCTGGGATAGATCTCCTGAAGTTTTAGGGTCTTTTGCAGTGGAATTTTTTAACTCATCCTTGTGATTTTTATGTCCATTTTTTTGGGGACCGACGTGTTCGTTCTGATGCAGGTTTCGAGGGGCTTCGCGTCGCAGCCGGCCAAGCCCACCGGAAAGGCGATCAAGGTACTTGCATTCTCCGTGATGAGCGAATGTAGTAGTAAAATGAGATACGAATGCTGTTTTATTATATGTCCTGGAGTGATGTGGTGAAATGGTGATAGGATACTCTTGTCAATGCATATGTATTATTAGCAAACCATAGGTTACACAATTATTTCTCTATCATGTCCTATGTGTTTTTAGGAAAAACCATAGGTTGGATAACATTTGGACGTTGTAGTGAACATTATGTTTGCACACATCAATGCCTTCTTTAAGTCCATACACAAATGGTGTATTACTGGATGCAAATAACTTTTTTGCTGCTTTAGCAAACAATGTTTCTTCTTCTTGTGCTTAGCTATATTGTTTGGTACAGAAGCTTTACGACAACAAGACGCTCTGTGTTGTTTGGTGTACATGTCTTGTTTTTCTGTAATATATCTTTGTAGTTTTATGCTGACTGCTGGATTAAAGATTCTCCTTTAAGTTAGCTCGTTCTTGTAAACTCAAGATGTGCTTAATTTCTCTGTGACTCTGTGCATGTCACTGGTTATCTTATTGTCTGTCCCATCTATGTCTTTAGGTTCCAGAAGCTCTGTATGGTGGCACAGGCAACTATGCCAGTGCACTGTTCCTCTCAGCAGCTAAAGCTAATGCATTGGACAAAGTTGAGTCTGAGATTAAAACTGTTGTAGAGGCATCCAAGATGAGCCCGTTGTTTTCTCAATTCATAAAGGACTTGTCAGTTCCAAAAGAGACCAGGGTGAAGGCTGTAACAGAAATATTTGCTGATGCTGGGTTTTCAGATGTTACAAAGAATTTCTTGGGTATGTGCCCTGCCTACTCATTTTTGTGTGCTTAAGTAAGATAAGATACAGTTTCATGTAACAAGTTAATCACTTTGATACACTCCAAAAAAAATGTTATAACTTATAAGGTGTACATGCCTTACTGATGAACTGTGTAGAACGTAGACATTTACTTGTGCTGGTTCAATTATTTTTTGAACGTAGACATTTACTTGTGCTGGTTCAATTATTTTTTCCATATTGATATGGTGCAAATATTAGGAGTTTTTTTGCTAGACATGATCTGCATAATAATTTGCCATGTCCAGCAGTATATTTGTATTAGTGTTATAAAGTTGTCTGATTAATAATCTGTTTTGATTAATGAACAACAAACAATCAAACCCCCTAGTCAGTCCCTTGGACTTGATTATGTAACCCCTTATCCCTCATATGAACTAAGGGTAACCCGATCTGGAACAAATATTAGAGTGACTAGTAACCAGGTAAGCCAAGGATTAATCACTATGCCTTGGGTGCAAATGTGCAACCATCCCTGCCACCACAGGTCTTCCTCTCCTCCTTCCAGCCTACCCAGCGGTTGTGCCTACTCCTCCCACTGCTGCTGCTGTCGCCTCTGGTCTCTGCCTCAGCCACCAGTGCGTGGGTGGAAGCTCATGTGGCACACAAAGGACGCCAGTGGCTCCCTTTCCACTGTAGCCAGGTAAAGGTCACACCTCCATCAATCCAGGTTCAAGGGAGCATGACGATGAGCTCCTCCTTCAAAGCTAGTGATCGCTGGGTCACTCCTCTGCAGCTGTCTTTCCCTGAAGTTTGATGCTTTGTTTCTATTAGCAGGTAGCAACGAATTAGGTCAACTAGTCAGTCATTGACTTGAGGTCCTTGTGCATGCGACTAGGACCAATTTAGGGTCGATTATTCAGTCATTGACTGACTGCGACTAGTCGCCTGGTCGGTACCATGGTGACTAGGGCTAACTATCCCATTTAATAGCATGTTTATACAGGTGGTTGTATGTAGAATGAAAATATGTTGTTACCAAACCCGTTAATTGAAGGATTTCTCACGAAAAGTTGCTTTGTCTGTTGAATTTTGGTACTTGGCATGATTGATAAATGCCTATAATTTGTTCCATATTTGTCATGTATCTTGTCAGTGCCTAACTTTGTCTTTGTTTATGAAGCTGTCCTGGCGGACAATGGCAGGCTGAAATATATTGAGCGCATTGCAGAGAGATTTGTTGATTTGACTATGGCACATAAGGGTGAGGTGAAGGTTGTGGTCAGGACAGTTATTGTAAGTTGATTTTCCATCACTTATTCCCTCTTGCTACCATGAACATAGTATCTGTCGAACAGCTCAGTCTCCACAAATCTTAAAATAAATGTTTGTTGATGCATCTATATTTTTCTCTTGCCTGATAGGATGATAATATAATATGAATGAGTTGTGATGGATAATGTTACTTGATGTGAATTTTCTGGAAGTCTTGTTTAGTTTAGTTTTTTTATGTTCTTTCCTGTTTTTATTTGGTGTTGTTTATGTTTAAAACTGAAAAATACATCAACCATGCAGATAATAATTAAAAAAAAATGTAGTGCCTCTAGATTACATATGGAGAATTGCCAGGCATCGTGTCAAATTCATCACAAATTGCAAACTAGATGAAGTATATGTAGTATTTGTGACTGGTAGTGGAAGGTGCTATAGTGCACATTTCTGAGTTGTTTTGAGTAATTCATATCAGTGTTTGACATGCTTAGTTGTTTTAGACTTGACATGCTTTATCATAGTTGACCAACTAGAGTCATGCTTTGCATATTTTGGTACAACATTTGTAGCCATCAAATATCACACTCGGGTCCCTTCTTCTAGTTCTTTGTTTTTTTGTTGATTTGATATTTTTCTTTATTGGGAAATGTGTTGATTTTTGGGTATAGAAAGCCAATTTGGTGGGCATATTGGGTTTATTGTGAAGATTCAAACCATGATGCAAAGTTGTTCTGTTTTATGTTTTTATCTCTTATATAAAGGGAACAAATTCTGATAATAATTTACAAAGAGTACAAAGCATCCCAGAAGGGCATATAAGTGGCGATCTTTGCATTGAAGGTTGGCAAAACCATGCTCGACCCTGCAGTTCTCCGTGCCGCGCAAAGTTGTTCTGTTTTATGTTGGCCTCGAACAAGCTGCTACATCTCTTATCACATAATCAGGGAACAAATTCTGATAATATTCACTTCTACAAACCGAGTACAAAGCATCCCAGAATTTTAGGAAGCTTGCTAGCCCAGATTGTCAATATACAGCTTCATGTATTGTACCTTGAGTATTCAATTTTTTGCTGACACATGTTTTCTCTGCTATTAGCCACTTCCCGAGAAGGAGGAGAAAGAACTAAAGGATACCTTGCAGGATATCCTTGGGAAAAACAAAACTATTTTGGTTGAACAGAAGGTAAACACTTGAACCACAAGCTTCTCGAAAGTAATATCTGAAGGGATTTCCTCAACTGTGCTTTCTCTGTTGCAGATTGACTACAGCATCATGGGAGGATTAGTGATTGAATTCGGGCAGAAGGTGTTTGATATGTCTATCAGGACTAGGGCGAAGCAAATGGAGGCGTTCTTGAGGCAACCCCTTGAATTCTAACAGCCTTTTGGATAAAACATCATCAGAATGCAGAGGGTGTGCTGTTGAAGGTTTCCCCATGTCTGCAACTTTGATCTGTCCTTTGAATAAAATGTTTCCTCTAACAAGTGAAGGGCACTGTTTTTATTGTCTCGTGGGCTAGATGCCTGCTGAACAATTTATGTTCATTTGCTGAACAATTTATGTTCATTTCTTTACTTAAAGAAGCATGCACCAAAAACATGAAGGATGCATGCCATGGAAAGTTTTTGAGCGCTCCCAAGTCATTGGAACGTATGAACTCACGCAATGCATCATTTTTCGTGTATTCATTGTCTTACGTCTATTCATCGGTGCCAAAATAAAAAACCTGCCCCTTTCGTGTAATCTGTCCATAGCAATTTATTGAACTGGATCAGAGCATGCGTGGTTGTCTTTCTCTAGCTCCGGATAGGTTCTCTGTATGGCAAGGTTTTTTGTTTATTATTTTTTTAGTACACCTTTCAAATTATTTACCAAATATATTTTCATAATTTATCGCTTTGACATCATTACATTATGGAAATATTCTCCTCTATAAACATGGTCAAATTTAGCTTAAGTGAAACTATGACACGAATTTGCTTAGTATATAGTCAAATATCATCCACGCAACTCGTGCCTCTGTTTCTTGATGTTTATGATGTTTCTGTTGTATGTCCCATGAAAAAACGCGCCAAAAGATGCAGATACATCTCTGTTTTTTTTTATGTTTATGGTTAAGTTACACCTCTGTTTTTTTGATGTTTATGTTTTACGTTGTTGTGTGTCCCTAGGAAAAAAAACGGGCCAAAAAGTGCAGATACACATCATGTGCTGTAGCCACAGAATAGGTGTGCTTTGCCCTTGCTTTTTTCCCTGTAATGCGTAGGCCAAACTTGAGAACAAGGGGCACGTAGACCCTTGCGACGTTTCAGGGTGAGTTGGCTTGAAAGAATCAACAAAATCGATTCCCCAAGCCACTGCTCTGCTGCTCAAGCAACCTTAACCTCTGGCTCACTCTTCCAAGCAACCAATGCACTTATTCTAAGCTCCCAGCTGCTGCTGCTGCTTATTCCATGTCCTCGCCGTCTCCTCTTGCTCCCTCACCACCATCGTTGTTACTACTTCTGTGTTCTGTCTACGTCTACATCCAGCGATGTCGTCGTCGTGCGTGGACGAGACCGGCCTGGTGGCCATGGACTGCCTGGTGGTGTGCTGCTGCTGCCCGTGCCTGGTGCTGCAGGTCACCGTCTTCCTCTTCATCAGGCTGCCCAGGAAGGTGATCGTGAAGACCAAGAGGATCATCCTGAGGAGATGGCACAGGAGAAGGCCAGCGTCGTCGTCGTCGTCAAAGGCAGCCGGGCCGTTGAAGCTGGCCGACCTTCTAGACCTGGACGACGGCTTTGAAGCCGCGTTTGGGATCGCAGAGGAGGGCGCCGCCGATTGGAAAGAGAGGTGCTTCACTGTCGTCGGCGGCGGCGGCGACGACGGGGACAGCGTGTGGGAGGCGATCATTGAGCAAGAAGGGCTCTTCTGGTTCGGGAGCTTTTGGGGCCGGCGAGAGCAGGAGGCGTTGGCTTCTGAAGGTGATGATCGGATCGATGGAAGCTTCAGGTTGCCTGTGGCGTTAGAGCGGGTATGTGAATAGGCTGATTTTTTTTTTTTTCGATTCACGCAAAATATGAGGGATTTAGCTAAGGATTCCATTCAGAGATCCACTGGTCGGCAGATATCCTATGTATTCGATCAGTCAAATGCATGTATATAATATCAGCATGCCACAAATAATGGTATGTTCACGGCAGAGCAATATTCTACTACATCAAAGGTGAATTTAGATACAAACTCCATTGAAATTTCAGATATTATCTCAATATAAAAAGCAGCAAGATGATGTCCGTGGCTGTGTTCGGTCGCTTTCAGCCCAGCCGGTCAATCTGGCAAGAGGATCCTGCGGATTTGACACGCGACGACCGCTAACTGTATTCCTGATGATTGGATGACGTCACGCGATGGGCCACCGAGCTCCACAAAATTACAAATACCAGCAGCTAGCATACGAGCTCTCGAAAACAAAACAAAGCTCTGTTTAGGATTGAGTTATTTTTGTTCCAAATAACCCAAAAACATCTAAACACATGGGTTAGATTGGGTTATTTTGGCTCTAACCCACCAAAAAGAAGTAACCCCTCAAGGGGGTGATATTTTAAATTCTTTGGTAAAACCAACCCAAAGCGAACACTAACTTGAAAAAGTGATTGGAAAAGTCTTTTAACTCGTTTCTAAGCATGCCCATGGGTTAGAGTTATTTAAAGGTTAGAGTTAGAGTTACCTAGGTTAGAGTTAGTTAGAGGATCCAAACACGCCCAAACTCGTCTTTCCCGGCCCTGCCGCGACTGATCCAGAGGAACACGCAACCAGCAACCAGCAAGAAGCGATCGCATGCGTATGCGTTCCTCCCAAGCAAAGCAACTAGCAACAAGTGAAGAAGACCATGCATGATGAGCACACGGCAATGGCGTGCCGTCGTGGTGGTAGTGGAAGTGGAACGCGATGCACCAGGCGTCCGTTGCGCACGCCTGGTGGCGAAGCAGAACACGATGAAACGGCCTCTGGCACGGAGAAACGCCAGGTCGCCAGAATGCCAGATGTGTCACCGCCCGAATCCTAAAGCGTATCCAAGCCGTGGAGTCTGTGGGGGGCACGGCCGCACAGACCATGCCACTGTCCACTGGGCCCTGGCTCCTCTCATCTCACTAGTCTAGTCACACACACTTGGCCGGCCCTCCCCTCTGTCGACCCCAAGCGCCGCCGCCGCCGCCAGCGCCCGACCCCAGGACCCAACGCCGCGCAGCCGTGCCGCCCACGGCCGCTGCGTCGCGCCACTCCAGTCCAGGTCCAGCGCCGCGCCCCCAGTCGCTGCCGCGCTGCGTCTCCGCAGCTCCCAGCTCGGCGGCTTCGCTTCGTTGATGGATTGTTCCACCCGGTTCCGCATCGGAAACCCGTCGCCGGCCGCTTCCCACTTTGCCGGCGAGAGGGGCGCCCAGCGGGGAGGGTATTTCTCCGTACCATGGCGTCGGCGGCCCCGGTGGAGGAGCCCACGGCGGCGGCGGCCGAGGCGAAGCGAAGGCCGACCGGTGACTCCTTCATCCGGCGCCACCTCAGGACCCTCGCCCCGTATCAGCCCATCCTGCCCTTCGAGGTACGATACGAGTCCTGCTGCTAAGATTCCCCTGTAATTTTGGGAAAGGAACGCCGCCTTTCGTCATGCTCTCGTGGTGCTCTCGAAAATGCCCCGCGGCTAATTTCTCTGGCTGGCGATACTGTGCTCTGCTTTTACATTCGCTGAAAACGGGACCTCGTGACAGGTGTTATCTGCTCGGCTTGGGCGTAGACCTGAGGACATAATCAAGTTGGATGCAAATGAGAATCCATATGGTCCACCCCCAGAGGTGAGCTCTAGTCTTCAATATAAAGATTGGTTTTCTATAACCTGTAGTCCAGTACTCGAAATAGTACATTATTAACAATCAGAAGTTAGACAAGGGGAACATGAACAAATTCTAAGAAGGATTAATAAATTTTATTCAAACAGTAGTACACTTAGCCATGCTGGTATTTCTATAATCGAGCAGTTAAGTGCTCAGTGCTCATTCATGTATACAAATAATACCTTCTCTTTGCTATATTTATATTATGAACCTTTCGGCTTTCGCTCCACAGGTTGCCACAGCATTGGGTAATCTCAAGTTCCCCTATGTCTACCCTGATCCTGAAAGCCGCCACTTGCGTGCTGCTCTTGCTGAAGATTCTGGACTTGAATCTGAGTACATACTTGCTGGATGTGGCGCAGATGAACTAATTGATTTAATTATGAGGTTAGCATCTAGCTCATTTATATCTCAAGACTCTACTTTTTCCTGGTATCTTCATCCAAAAGCTGAGTTATCGTCTATTTCGTAAATGGTACAATTGCAGATGTGTGCTCGAACCAGGTGACACAATCGTTGATTGCCCTCCAACATTCACAATGTATGAGTTCGATGCTTCAGTCAATGGTGCACTTGTTATCAAGGGTAGGTAGTTAGTCCTTTCTTGATTTTTGCTTATATTTCTTGAACCTTCAATGATCTTTTGTTAATTTTAGCTCATCCCTTTAATTAATTTTTTCTCTTCACTATATGCATCTTCCCAGCATGATATTTCATTCACCATTCTATAATGCAGTTCCAAGACTGCCCGATTTTTCCCTAGATGTTGATCGTATTGTCAAAGTTGTTGAACAGGAAAACCCAAAATGCATATTTCTGACATCCCCAAATAATCCAGATGGCAGGTACATCTTTGTTATTCATAAGTGGAGGAACTATTTTTCTATTGGCTTCTGTACAGATTGCCATATTTTACTGAACTACTTTGATTCTATTTGTTCAGTGTAATCAACGATGAGGATCTTTTAAAGATACTGGATCTTCCGATACTTGTAGTGCTCGATGAAGCTTATATTGAGTTTTCAAGCCTAAAGTCAAAGATGACATGGGTTAAGAAGCATGATAATTTGATTGTTCTCCGAACATTTAGCAAACGAGCAGGTTTGTGATTTTTTTGTCCTATATAGTTAAATATGCAATTGTAAATGTATTCCAAACAAACTCACAACTTTACTAATATTTGGAGATATTAAATTTAATGTTATGATTTCCTCATGACACTGCCTTGTAATCCCCTGGTTGGTTTTAGACTATGATAAGGAAACTGCTAATCCAATTGTTGATTGTAAGTTTTTTGTCAGCTCATGTAAGCTGCTATATGCCAATCATCTGTTGCTAAAGTCACTTACTTTGAAAAAACATATAAAAGATACATTTGCTACAAAATTACGAACTGAAAGGTTAAGCTTGAAAGGTTATTAACAATGCAGGTTTAGCTGGTCTTCGTGTGGGTTATGGTGCATTTCCTCTGAGCATCATTGAGTATCTGTGGCGGGCCAAGCAGCCGTATAATGTTTCTGTGGCCGCAGAAGTTTCAGCATGTGCAGCATTGCAGAATCCAACCTACTTGGAGGTATCACTTTTACAAAATCACTGTAATAACTATTTCCACAGTTTGACTTTGCCTAACTTAACGTGCATTTGTTGAACCTTGGACAATGGAAGAATGTGAAAAATTTACTGCTACAAGAGAGGGAGAGGTTGTTTAATCTTCTCAAAGGGATACCATTCCTCAAACCATTTCCCAGTCATTCTAACTTCATTCTATGTGAGGTCACATCAGGAAAGGATGCAAAGAAAATAAAGGTTTGTTTTCTTTGTTGTTGCATATCTACTTGTCCATCCATCTTTATCTTTTGAGACATCATTGTCACTTTTATTGTGATTTAAGGTCAGAAAATATCAGGACTTTATTGCCACTCCCATCTCTGTCTGCATTTTCTGGAATAAAAAATGCAGGAATGTTTGCAAGAGTATGCAATTTGCAACACTACTCACATGTTTTATTGGCAAAAATTCCAGGAAGATCTTGCAAAGATGGGTGTGATGATCCGCCACTATGACAAGAAGGAACTGAAAGGGTATATCCGTATCTCGGTTGGGAAACCTGAGCACACTGATGCATTAATGAAAGGACTGAATGCGCTTCAATTGTGAGCTTTTGCACACCACCACATTAATGTAAACATTGGAGTACTTGGATATGTATCGGTCAGGTTGGATGCAGTCTATAAGAGGAGATTGCATCGTTTAACAAGTTGAAGTCTGGGTTTTTGTTAAGCGACATAATAGCTATTCGCAAGATTACCGCGTTCAGAACAAGTAAGCAGTTGAATTCTTAGTGGATGGTTTCTGAGGTTGAGTTGCTTGTTTGGCTGTTGACGAGAGAACTGAAAATTGTGTAGGCATAAATAAAGGCCAACATGGCAATGCTGTTGTCTTAAGTTCTTGTATCGAAGGTTATTAGACATTGCAAGCTTCAAACAAATAATGGAAGGAAAGTTGGAAAATGGAACAAGTTTTCATCAATGACTGCCATGACGACAATGTGTAAACGACTTTATTTATGGTGTTTGACATGTTGAGGCAGAGGTGTCTGAGGCAGGAGCAGGCCTCGCGCTGCAGCTACGTCTTCATGTATGCTCACTGGTACTGGCCCGCGAGCTTGCCTTCCTTGACGATGTAATTCTGCACTGGGAAATCCTGACCCTTGAAGTACCTCTCCAGCATGTCCTTCACCCCGGCCGCATACCTCAGCTGCACCAAATCACGGCAAATCACGGCATAAACAAGCTAGTACATCTTCGTCATAGTAGTCCTAAACTCCTATGTAGTACAGTAGTGTCTACTGACCTGGCCATCAATGGTGGTGCCGGAGATGTGAGGGGTCATGGCGTTGTTGGGCATGTAGCGCCACGGGTGGTCCTTGGGCGCAGGCTGAGGGTGCCACACATCGCCGCCGTATCCTGATCATCACACAACAGTTTCAGACGTATCAGTCCGGTGAGCACGGTGTTTTTCTATCTTGCCACAATGCGCCAGCTGAAAACTAGACGAACACAGCAACCAGTACATACCAGCGATATGCCCGGTGGCGCAAGCGTCCGCCACGGCCTGCGCGTCCATGATCGCGCCTCGAGCGTTGTTCACGATGATCACGCCTTTCTTCATCCTCGCGATCCTCTCCTTGTCGAACATGCCTCTGCTCAAAGTCAGCAAGCGGTCGGTCGGGTAATGAGAACCAATAACAATGACGCCGCGTGTGCGTTTGATTTTTCAGCTGTAGTAGGTCTGTCTGCCTCACCTAGTTTTCTCGGTGAGCGGCATGTTGAGCACGACGACGTCGCACTTGGGCAGCATGGCGTCGAGCTCCGCCTCGAACTGGGCGCCGGTCTCCGCCTCCAGCGCCGAGTCCATCCGGAGCCTGTCGTGGTAGAGCAGCCTGCAGTTGAACGGCCTGAGGCGCTGCAGCAGCAGGCGCCCGATCCGGCCGGCGCCGACGGTGCCCACCGTCTTCCCCTCCAGGTCGTAGGCCCGGTGCGCGACGCCGGCCACGTCCCACTCGCCGCTGATGGCCTGGTGGTGGCCAGGCAGGAAGTTGCGCATGAGGACGAGGACGCGCATGAGCTGGTCCTCGGCCACCGACACCGTGTTGCTGCCGGTGACCTCGGCGACGGTGAGCCCCGCGGCCGCGGCCGCCGGCAGGTCGACGTGGTCTGAGCCGATCCCCGCCGTGAGGAGCAGCTCCAGGTTCTTGGCGCGCGCGATGCGGTCCGCCGTCACGTACGCCGGGTGGAACGGCGTGGTGATGAGCACGTGCGCGTCCGCGATGTGCTTCTCCAGCTCTGCAAGCACCGTGGCGTGGGCAGCGGGACAGCGAGTTGTTAGCATTAGTGCTAGCTACTCAGTAGTGACGTGTGTGCAGTGCATCCTACGCCTTACCGCAGTTGGGGCCGTCCTTGTCGTCGGTGACGATGTACTGGTGGCCCTGCGACTCGAGCCAGCCGCGGATGCCGAGGGCGTGCTCGGCGCAGCCGACGAAGTTGGGGTTCCGGTCGGCGTACTCGCCGCCCTTGTAGAACACGCCCACGATCTTCTTGCTGCCGCCGGATGCCTAGCGGTACACGAAACAGACAGAACAACGCACCACGGGGGTAAGTGGCTAGGCGTTGCAGGTAATAAAATGGAGTTAGCGAACGTGGCGTACATGAAGGCTCCTCGCAGCGGGCGCAATGTGAGGGACGTGCGGCGCCCTCATGGCGAACCGTGCCGCCTGCTGCGCCGCCCTCCTCATGGCCATGGATGACCGGTGCTGAAAAGACTAGAGCTCGAGCTCAGCTGACTGGTGTGCTCTCTGAATTACTGATGGTGCAGCTAGCGAGTGCGTGTGGAACAAAGCTTTGAAGCGCCTGGCATTTTATAGCACAGAAGACGTGTCGAACCTTGTTAGACACGCACGGCGCGGCAGCCCGCCCGCAAGACGCAGGTGCATCTGGGCGGGAACAGTCAGTCGTTGAGACTGCGACGCTGCGCAAAGAGTGCTCGGGTGGGAGCGGGGAAGGTGAACCGTGTCCAGCCTAGAGTGGGTGCACGGGAGGGTCGCTCTCACCTCTCGTGCTGGTGTGGTGTCACTGTCACGTGACTCACGTCTCTGTGCTGTGGATGGAGCCGCGCGCAGCCGGGGATTAGTATATTGTTTACCAGCTGTTTATGCCACTTCAGTATTTTTGAAAGGCTCACAATTTCTTGAATAAAAAAGATCCAAAGGTTCGTGGGAATTTGCGTCTGCAGAGTAATTGCAGAGGTTTCAGTATGCTAAAAAAAAAAAATATGAACTTACTCCCTCCGTTCCAAAACAATTTTTCTTGTAGAAACTATGTTTGACCTCTCGCCTTATTTAACTTTTTTTTAATGTCGTGGGGGTCTAATATCACGGGGTTGCCACAGATAGGTAAATTATGCTCGAGGGGTGCAAGCTGGTCGGATCGGCTCCCAAGTCTCAAAGAATGACACAAAACAGGTGGATTTATATTGTTTGGATGCAATCGGCGAATTTTAGTTTTTATCTCGGTTGGAGTGTTTATGTGGCCGAAGCTTAAAGACTTATCGGGGACCAAAATTGGTCAGTGTCGAGAGATATGGGAAGTTCCCAAGTCTCCTGAACCAAAGAATGAACAAAGCAGAGGAAGAAGAAGGTGAGAGCGATGTGTGCGTGTGTTCTCCTGCCTGGAGGTTGGCCTGCCCTTTTATAATCTAAGGGTGAAGGCAGGTTACAATTATTGTGGTGAAAGGAAAAAGATAAAAGGTAAAATGGAAGAAGGAGATGATGTTGTTTATAAGCATGGCTGTCCTTCTTTTTCCCTGTTGATCGGTGTAGAACCCACGTGGTGGGCCGGCTGTACTCCAAGCGCCAGAGGTGTCCTTTAGGCACTGTTACGGCCATACCGTCTCCTGTGGTTTGGTACCACCGACGACAAATATTGGAGTCTTCCGGTCAATGGTTAGGCAGCACAGGAACCGGTCTTGTCGCCACTGCAGAGAATATATTCGTTTCTCCTGCCATCAGACGTGGCTGTCGGAGCGCCCGCTCGTCCTCAGTCACGCTCGTCTCGGACGGAGCTTGCTTTGCTTGCCTCCCTGTGTCCTCGACGAGGCGAGAATGGCGAGAGCTAGATGTCGGATGTGCCCATGCACATACGCGTACATGCATTGCCTTTGCTTGCTTGCTAGTCCTGTAGGTGCTCGTGCTTGCACACGTATGCTGGCTTGGCTTGCCTTCATGTATTCTTAACGTGGGCACCATGCTTGCTTGTTTAGCTTCGTGTGTCTTCGTACCTGCATATATCTGTATATACATACATGCCCCGGTCGTCTTTGGGCATGGGAGCTCGCACCACAATAGCACGCAGCAGCGGTAGGCGAAGGGTAGCAATGTGCTCGTGAAAGGCGGCGGAGAGCTCGTAAAAGAGGAGCTCGTACGAGACGGAAAGAGCTCATACGAGAGAGCTCGGAAACGGCAGACGAAACAATTTCTTCGTTCGTGCGCGGCGGAGGGGCGCACGGCGCGAGGGGGCTCGGGCTCCGTCCTCTGAGTTCGTGCGAGACAGAGTACGTTCGGGCTCCGTCTTTTGAGCTTGTGCGAGGCGGGGTTCGAACTACAGCTCGTGTGCTTGCCCGAGGCGGAATTAAGCCGAATGTCGTCATTGTTTTTGCCATGATTCGTCAGGTGTGTCTAGGGTATCCCCTAAAGTATCCCACAATAGATATTTTCACTTTTATTATGAATTATTACATCACTAAAGATATTGTAATAAAATTTTATTTATATTATAATTTTTGTAAAAAATTTGAATAAAACGAACGATCAAACATAATTTTTAAAAGTCAAATAGTTGCGTTTATTTTAGAACTGAGGAAGTATAAGGAAGTATAATGGATTGAGCCCATAACTCCATAGACACAAACTGGTCTACTTCTACTCCTCCTGTTTCAAGTTTGGTGACTTTTTCGGTACATCGAATTTGTCTTACGTACGAGAGTACCATTTTCGATCACAATCTGCAGGCAAAAAAGCATTCGATCCATTTCGTGAGGCGAAACCGAAAACGCTACAGGCGGGCCTCCCTGTCCCTGTGGTCATATTCCATCCTTGCTCGGCATGGCGCTCCATCCACAAGGCAGATTTTATTCTCGCCGTCGCCAACCCTCCAAGGGAAACCTCCCCATCCCCAAAAACAGTTGCCGTCTTGCTTCATGCCAGCAGTAATGGCAGAATCCATGAATGATCCACCACCATCAATCTTCCTCGCGAAATCTCGCTGTCCCCGAAAGACCATTCCCCGTCCCCGGCATCACTAGCGCCGTCCTGATGCGCATGCCGCGGCTGCCCCTCCTCCTCAAGATAGCCGCGGCGGCGGCTGCGGGGGCGCTGGCGCTCATTGTCGCGGCGCGTCTCCGCAGGGGAGGACGCCGTGGCCTCGCTCCGCCGCGAGATCCGCGAGGCGCTCGGGGCGCTCGTCGCCGACGACGAGGATGCGAGCGACGGCGAGGGCGGCAAGGAGGACGCCTCCCCGCCGCCGCCGTCCGTGCTGGTCACGGGGTTCCGTGCCCACGGCAAGAGCTCGCTGGTCAACACGGCGTGCCGGGCGCTGGCGGCCGAGGACGGCCCCGCTCCTGCTGCGCGCGGAGGCGTCGCCGCCCGGCGGCGGGACCGATGGGCCCAGGCGGCGACGGAGGGTCAAGGCCGTGGTGGCCGGGGCCGACGGCGACGGCGCGGGGGCGGGGGATGGCGACGTCGTGGAGCTGCTGGACGCGCCGCCGCTCCCCGAGGCGGCTAGGCTGACGAGGGAGGACATCGACGCCGCCATCAGCGGCGGGGACCCTGAGTGCGTAGTGTTCGTTCTGCGCTGCGACGCGCCCACCAAGGAGCGGAACGCCGCCATCAAGCGCCTCCCGGAGATCTCTGCCGCCGTCAGAAACAAAGGTCAGCCAAGAACTTCTCGTGGGCTTTGCGTGTCACAATATTTATTTGTACTGGTCCGTCTACTAGAAAGGCCCAACCCAAGCAACACAATCGTTCCCCTTGGATTGGATTTAGCATTCTTCCATCCGTTAGGTTTTATAGTTTTTGTGATAGAGTTGTACTTTTAAATTTTGATCGGTTTTATGGGGAAAAAACCCAAATATCTATAATACCAAATTAGTTTAACTAAATTCAGCATGTTATATATTTTGATAGTTCATTTTTTGGTACACTATGTATGCTAATATGTTTGTTCTATAAATTTGATCAAAGCAAAATACAAAACTAAAATAACCTATATTTTGGAGTGGAGAGAGTAACAATTACGGCAATCATCCATCTGTATGTTGATTTAGAACTCCTTATGTAGGTAGAAGGCTGTTAATTTTTCTGTGGAAGTGTCCTTTTGATTATCGATTAAAAAATCAACCTGTAGTCAAATTTGCAAGTAACATGAGCCGTTTTGTTTGTTTGATTTCTTCCATATCAATAGAGATTTGATCTGCATTTGCAAAAGAGAAAGTAAAGATCTCTCATATATGAGATTTCAGTTAAAACCTCTTATTTTTAGAGTTCATGGGTCCACCCCTGCCATTAGCATAGCATCACAGCATACAATTTATATCGTGTTTAGGCATCACAAAGTTTTGGAGCACTTCTAGGCCATAACATAAAAGGAGCAACTTGTGCATGTAGAAAGAGATAATACCTAATAAAAACATAGTGAAAGAGGTTTATGCACATGCACTCCTCCGGTCCTCCCAGGCAGTCCTGTAGCCTGTAGATCTTCAAGACGTCACATGCTGGGTCGCCCCATCTTTTGCCGTCTTCTCTTCCAGAGCCGCATTGCTTCGTTGCCAATGCAATGGTCTGGTCGGAGACACCAGGCCAGATCATCTCCAGCCTAGCTGGCTGGCAAACCTGCCAATGTTTCTTTCGAAAGGCGCAAACCTGCCAATGTGACCACCTTTCTGTTTGTGATTTTCACTTAAAACCTAAACCGTGTGCTTTTAATAAGTCCTATAATAAGGCTGAATTTGATTGTTACTAACATCTATTAACAGGGCTTAATTTGATCATCGTATTGACTTTTAAGAAGGCCATGAGATCCATTAGGCAGGCTGAGGAGCTTCTACGGGAGGTTTCGTTCAGGGCTAGAACTGATTGTGTCTACTTCATAGAGAACTACACCTGGAGCAACAATGGCCCCAATCTCCACCATCCCCCTGTCATCAAGAACGACTTTGAGACTCATTTCACGGTGCTCACAATCATTCGGCAGTGTCTTGAGTTCATCAAGCTAAATAGGAGCCAGTCCAAGGACAAGAAAAAGAACGACAAGCAGGAAAAAACACCCGAGCCTAAACCTAAGAATCCACCCACAGAAACTAAGCAGTACCGGAAATCCAACGATTCCAGTGTAAGACTTTTCTTCAACAGTTCAGAAACTTGAATCGCCCCGGTTTGCATGCGTATGATGTACTGAGGCTAATGTAGATATACTTGTATAGCACTGAGATAGTCTGACAAGCTGCAACAAAATGTACAATCAACCATTCATTTTGTGAAGATACACGTCCTCTTTATGTATCATGATCAAGATGTGCTGCTGCCTTATAGAATCCTCTTTCTCATTATTGGAATTCATAAAAACGCAAGCACGAAAACCCTCTTTCCATATGTATCATACATCATAGTATCACTTATACAGATCTAAAACACCAATATTTATATGAAAGCATCATTACATGTATATAGAATCCTTTGTTTATACGTTATAATAATTAACCCCAATATAGTCAAGCCGCAAGCTACTTGTACATCTAAAGATTATTATCGTAGACGGAATATGAATGCACCAACAATGTTGGCCTGCCTTATTTTCTTTATAGCCGGTCGGTTTAGTAATCCAGGCACCAGCAATAGTAGTCTGATGCTGAAAGTGCCAGGAGTTCTTCTGGGCTCATCCTCTCGAGCTCTCTCTGCCTCCAGGCTGGATAGTTGTTCTGGGCCTCGCCTGAGCCGGAGTTGTAATCTCTTGGGTGAGCTTGTGATCTCATCCTGATGTACAGCCTCATTGCTGCAACACAGTCCTCGTAGGGGTCCTGAATGCCAGTTTGGATATCATACCTACAAGAGGATACAATCTCCTTAGCATCATTATGCAGACATATATTAAATAGTACGCTGACTGCAAGATCATCCAAGTAGTGACATACCCAAGGTATGCTTGTGTAAGGTACTTCAGGGAGTTGCTCAGCTTGCTAGTCTTCATTAGTGGTGGGTATTTTGCAGTATCCCTGCATATTCAGAACAATTTCTGTCAAAAAGTGGAAAACAACTAACTGATTGCTGAACCATAGCTCAGCAAGAAAGACCTATAAATGTTATTAGGAATTAAAAAAAAAGAAAAATTCAGTGACATTTTTTTTTCCTGCTCCTCACCTAATCATGAATGCTGGGTACTCCAACCCTAGGCGCTCAAGGTCATGGTCCAGGCCATGACCAACAAGGATCTTTGCCCTCCCATAACTCCTTGGGCGTAGCTTCCACAGAGGCTCCCCATTGCACAGGATTTCCTGGATTCTCCTCTGCGCAACCTTAAGCGGCATTGCGTCCCTCAAGTACTCTGGCCTTATCCCAGTTACTTCGTACCTGAAAGCATGTTACATATAGTCATCAGTTCGTACTTCGTGACAAAATTAGTTCATCCAAACATCTTCTCTGCCTAGTTTCAACTTTCAAGCATATGTAAAGTGGTACTCCCTCAAAGATTGGCGACTATTTCTTTTTGGTTTTGTAGTAACAGGATGCATGACAACTGCATGAGGAGTAGGATTACCTGTAGTTCGTGACAGGAAGTGTAGGCTTGACATAGGTCTGGAAAATGATGTGCTCATCTTCTCCAATGAGGCAGACCCTTGCACAAAGGTCCATTGAGCCGTCACTACCTCCCCCTACCATTTTGCAAGCCAGGGCAACCGCACGACCGGTTATGCCACCCCTGGGCATCTGCTGGGACCACATAGGACGGTGAATTAGAATTTATAGTACAGCATCAACCAAAGCCCAAAGCCACAGACAAAGCGGTCGAAGCCTATGCACCTGAGCTCTGAAGAAGTGAACTGAATATACGGCATATGAACAATGAATAGGGTAGAGACCAACAGATCGATATCATTACCGGAGCAGCACGAGTGTATTGGCAGGAAGCACGGTGGTATCTGACGGTGGCGTTGCTGTCGAAAATGTTGAGGCAGATGCTGCAGCCGCGGACGCTGAAGACCCGCGCGCACTCCACCTTCGGCAACGGCCCTGAAGATGGAGAACAGGAAGGGACGTCAGAATTTGAAACCAGCATGTTGGGCTGTATGAAATGAAGCTTCCACCGTGTTTTCTACTGGCAGAAGCATACCGATGAGATGCTCCCTAAGAGACTCGAAGGAGCGGCAGTGCTTCCCGCAGACGCCGCACCTGGGCTCGTGCACGGAGTGGTACGAGACCTTCATGTGCTCCACCAGGTGTTCCATCCTGTTGTACTGCCTGAAGCAGGCTGCGCATTTGTTCCTGATGATCATGGGGGGGCCGGGGTCATGACAAGCATATGAGAGCATATATAAGCATATGCTTCAGATCATGATGTTAGTTTCTATAGCCATCAGGAACATTATATAGGATCGAATGCAGTTATGCAGAGGCAAACTGATGCTGATCATTGCACGAGCAGTTTCATGCATGAACACCATAGCTAGTTGGTAGCTCTCGCAATTAACCGCAATCGGACAGATCATGGTTAAGAAATGGGCATGCATGTTTCAAAGATTAGTGAACTGACTTGATGATGTCTTGTTAGAATGGAGCAGTGTTTAAGGTATATTGCATATATGTGCCCACAAGGGACAGGTGCAGTATGCCATTATGCATGCACTTAATCAGTCTGAGTATACGCCCATCTGCAGTAGTACGCATATCAATGAAAGCTGAAAGAATAGCATCTCTTATCATCTTACCTCAAGGACTCCGAGGACTCCCTTCGGATGTCCATCAGCCCTCAGATTCCTACAAGACTGTGTGTGTGTGTGTGTGGGGGGGTGTCAAGGTCCCTGAGAGGCCGAGATCGATCTCGAGGCTGGCGAGGATATGGGCGACGCCATGAGCCTATTTATAGGGAATGCCGAGAGATAGAGCCTTCACTCGGCAGAAGATATACTTGTGAAGGCTCTAAAGTGTTTTAAAGTTGCAGTTATCGTTAGCTAAGTGCCAGCATCTCCCTTTTCTGGGCATGATAAGTACCTAGTACTACTATCTAAGGTTGTTGTCAGTTGTCGCTTTCCAGTCTTTTCACTTGTAGGGAGACGATGGCTCGAGAGAGAAAATACACCAATTTGGTGCTCATCACCAGCAATATTTCTTGTCAAGATTACAGTCCTCCAGCGGCGGGTCTTTTATTTGAAGGTCCAAATTTATCGTATTTTTTTTCATGCTTTACAGGAATTACTACGTACAGTACCCAAGTTGCCTATGGGCCAAAAAAGAAAACCCAAACAATACTGTCTGCCGAGAGGCACCCGTTGGCTGGCTCAACAGCGCCGACCTGATGACCTTCTGGACCCGCGTATGGTCATTGTTCAGACATCGTGGTCGCGTTCTTTCTGGTCAAGATTACAGTCCTCCGGCCGGTCTTTTGAAGGTCCAAATTTACCGTAGTTTCCTTTTTTTTTTTTTTCTGAATGAATGAAGGGCAAATTTACCGTAGTTTTCACGCTTTACAAGGACGGAACTACAGCACCCAAGTTGCCGGCCATGGCAGACATCAAGACATCAGCTGGTTAAGTCTGCTTACAAGCAACGCTGGCTAAGATCCTTGGTCCATGGAGGCTGGAGCTCCCAGGCCAGCACCAAGCAAGCAGTGGCCACGCACTATCCGTCGACTATACGGAAGCTAGACAACTGGCCAGATGGATGCATGGCCCATGTGTCGGTCCCTGCTGTGTGCATCTGCTGCAAAGGTTGGGTTCGTTCACACGAACTTGACATTATTAAAGCAGTGATCATTCGTTCATGTATATCCGGAGAATGAAGACAATAGATGCGAAGGGACGAGCCTGCCTGGACCTGGAGCCGTACGTGCATGCGAGAAAGCTAGCACAGGCCGGGGTGACAAGGACGGGCATTCTCTTTGTTCGATCTCTCTGGGACGACGCGACGGTCATGGGCGAGAAAGGAGGAGATTCCCGGTCAAAAAGACGGCCGTGGAAAGGCGGGTGGCCGACGGCGACCTGCATCTCCCTGCCGGGATGACTAAAAGATATGCATCAATCTCTCGCTTGTGAATGGGTCGCCTCAGGCCGGGCTGGTTTGTAGAAAATACAAGCAACATTTATAGCCATAAATTTATTAAAAAACACCGGTATGCCATTTGTACAAAAAAATTCAAAACGTTGACAAATATGCAATACATATACAATAAGTGATAATGGCCATGACAAATTTACAAAAAAAATTCAAAACAAATATGCAATACAAACAATAAGTGATAATGTTGTAAACATAAAGGTTATGATGATGTGGAGGCTTTTTTTTTTTTTTTTTTTTTTGCCTTTGCCTTTTCAAATATGCCACTTCTTCATCATCCACAGTGATGAGGCGGGGAGGGGAGCGCCGGAGCAGGGAGGTGCTCGTGCTGTGGCGTTGAGCAGCCGAGCAGCTACGGAAGGGGCAGGTGCGACGCGGTGACAGGAGCGACGAGAATCTCTGGAACGGGATGGTTTCTCCTTGTGGGCTTGGTTCCTTCGTGGGCTGCCTGAATCGGCTCTTTGTTTTGGTCCAACGAGTCAAATTTACACACAATGACGTGATGTATAAAGATATATGTATAAATAAATCTGTGTATACTTATTAATGTTTGCTCTCAAATCTTGGGTATGCCAAGGAATACAGGGGCATACCCCTGCCGCCGCTTCACATAGGAGTGTTCTGGCTTCGGCCCCATCAAGGGCAGGTAGGTCGCATCCCACACGAGACAGAGAGGATGCACTCCGCTAGCGGAGCCGGAGCCGGGCGACGGCGACGCTACACGGCGCCGGATTATTCCCGCACGCCCGGCGTCTGGCCGATCGGGCTCGACCGGCACGGCCCTGTTGGTGGCGACCGCGACCGCGCTGCATGCATCAGATGCTATATCTCCATTCTCCAATTCGATCGTCTGTTTCCTGCTGCTCCTAGTCCTTGCGCTGCTGCTGCTGCTTTGCAATGATAGGCGGTAGGCAACGCGCATCGCTCCTTTTGCCGCTCAAATGTGCGCAACCTTTCCTGCCTGTCACTCAGGTTGATGGACAACGCTTCTTGCATCTATGTTTTTTTTCACGAGCAGACATATATACTTCTTGCATCTATGGGAATTTAGCGGTTCCATGATGCGCCTTTTCCAAGATTAAGGAACTTTTGAGCTAGGTCTAATGATGATGATGATGATGATGGGCAGCCAGAAAGTTAAAACATTTTGCGCCCAGTTGGTGCAGCGTTCTTCCAAATGAAAGAGGAGATGAAGGGGTTTTTTATAGGAAAAAGCTAGATCAACCCCCCCAACTTTAATGATGAAATGATGATGATGGGCAGCGAACTTCCAAAACCGTCCTACTTTAAAAGTTTTGGACGGCGGTTTAAATCTTTTTCATAGTAAATCCCGAAAAATCGTAAAATGGTGCAGCGTTCTTCTACAAATGAACATATAATATGGTGTGCTTTAGGTGCAAATATCGCATAGAAAAAAAATAAGATCCACATTAGATTAGATTATATAAACAATTAAAGAGTTTTTTATATCGCATAGAAAAATAAGATACATTGTATTATATAAACAATTAAAGATTCATCAAATAAATATTCATTAAATATTCTAATTCTAAGCAGGTACGGTGACTAATGAAATCTGCAGCGCGCATCCTTTCGCGATGACACCATCGGCCAACTTTGAGGTGATTCCTTGTAAAGTGGATCGAGATTCATACTCACTCAAGCTCAAGCTAGAAGATATGCAAAGCACG